>OY856409.1:1600579710-1601179710 GCA_963693085.1 Alisma plantago-aquatica
ATTTTTACCAATTTGTTTAAATGTTTAGTCTTCCCCATACATAAGCTACCCATTATCGAGAGATTATGTGAGTGATCACATGAGGAGATAAGAAATGAACTAATCAACATCTAATGGGTGGATTAAGACAATCCTTAAAGAAGAGATGAGATGTTATAAGACTATCAAAGGTAAGTGGAATTGGGTTATTAAACATGCATAGAGAATATGTGATGACTCTAATACTATTTATCACAGAGCCATTTATTACTCTAAGTATACACTCTAAATGGATACAAAACCAAAGGCGAGTGACCTAGGCGTCCATCCCTAGAATGGATCACATAACATATTCATGAATAAAAACACAAACAAAAACAAGATAAGAGATACATGACAAAAAATGAAACTAAACTAGTACTTGACATAAGATCTTAGTACCATATGTCATCCCATGAGAATTCCATTGCATGTCATTAGAGATCACTAGAGTAAGAGAATCATATTATCATAATAGAGTAGACAAATCGATCATAGAAAGAGAATCTTAGTGTACATGTCACCTAAAATCATAAAAAGGGTACACATCCACACAACTATGCTGCATACACTATAAAACATATAAACTCATAGGTTTAAGAGAAGATAAGTGATGGGCAAAAAATGATATAATAGCAAGAAAGAAATAAACAACATGAAATAATTTCTTATTAACATGCAGGTGTGTTTTAAGTGTATTTCCATTATAATTAGACAATATATGGCTATTGACCAACTTCCTCCAAGGAAGGGTCCATAAGGGTGCTCAAGATTAGCCAACCTTTTTTTATACATGAGGGACGTCAAGAGAAAAGTCAGTGAGCTAACCATATTTCATCATGCCTTGTGCCCTTACCCTGAGAATACAGGTAGGTACACAAGTTTTGTATAATGGACAAGTTCAGCTATGTTTAAGGTTTTGCTCAACATATTTCAAGAAAAACAAACAAACTAACCATAGGGAGCAAGTATCTCTATCAAGAAGATAAATTCAAGCATTTTAAGCATATATATACAAGCAAGTCAATACACAAGTCTAACCAATAGGAGGATAAAGTGTCCCTTGGTTAGAGCACAAGATAAACCAATTGTTTTGGAAAACCATAACTACAAACTTTACTAGATCTTGACAATTGAGTCATCACAGATGTCCTGACATTACAAATGAGTGCAACTGAATTAACATCAACAAAATTAGTTTCATTAAACAAAATCATTGTGGTTGGATGTGTCACCTAAGTCTAGGTATCAAAATTTCACCATTAATTTCATGGCCTCAACTAGTCATGCATGTTCATTATCATTTTACTTCATAAATCATGGATTCATATAGAACTTAGGATGACACAGCATAAATAATATTTGGGATCATAACATCAGAGTTTCATGATCTTAGATGGGAAAACATAAGATGCCTAATCAACAAAAGCACTAACATAGTCCACTAGTTATTTTAGTCATAATCATGCAATTAGAGTATAGATGGGGTCTACTTGAGTTAGGTGTCATAAACATAACCAAGGTACTGATTTGAGATCATTATACAACATGGATGATCATTAGAGAAATATTTTCCTAAGAAAATAAACTAGTTATCAACATGCGTACTAGATCACTTATCAAGTCAAGATTATGGTATTTAGCCACATATGTGCACAAGAATGTTCCATAAGGCATATAGGGATACAAGGCATGTAATGTTATTAATTTGGAGTTCAAATAATCATCTTGAGTAACATTTAGATCAATGAAAGCATAAGGTTTAACATTCGTCACAAATGTGCACATGCGGCCATATTAAGACACACTAAGTGTCACAAGATCATTATTAGGGTCCAAGAAAAATCACAATGGAAAACAATTTCATTTGAGAGTGCACTCTACTTATATAAAACATTCATAAACAATTAAAGAAAAATTGATCAAGTTATAACATGAAAGAAGAGATCTTTTGCATATACGTCCATTTTGTCCATTTAGGCTACATTGGATCATTTAACAGTCCAAATATAAACAAAACAAAAGAACTAAAAGTTTCTAAAGTTATTGATATAAGGCTAACATCAAGTTTTGGGGCATAAAGGAGAATGCTTGAGCATTAGATGGCATAAAGCAGGTAGAAGAAGATCAAAAGACATCATTTTTATAGCATATCACTGGAATTACGAACATAATTAGATCCTAAATATAGTAGCATTGCAAATATCTCATTCTCTAGATGCAAATTCATATATTATATGATCAAAATGGCCCATGGAGTGAAGAGATATGATATTTTTAATGATCACTAAAACCTTGGGAAAAAGAGGGGAGGAGATGTTTATTTTTACTTGATAACAAGACATGGGAGTATGGGCCTCGACTCATCCCTACCTCAGATCACAAACTACCTATAATTACCAGGCCCACCGCCTAAGGCTAAAGTAGAGTTTTAGGAATGATGACTGGCCCCACAGACCACCACTAGCCTTAACAAGGCACTTTGACTACACTCACGCGCAAGTCAATATCAACTTCTCGACTGGTCACCCATCCTAGTACTACTCCAAGCCAAGCACACTTAACTATGGAGTTCTTAGAGATGGGCTTCCTAAAAAGGAGGTGCACCTTGGTGATATGGGTAGTTCAATCATTCCTTACAAGATCATGTTATCTGAGGCCTCAAATCCTAGGACGTTACAATCTCCCCCACTTGGACTCTTGACGTCCTCATCAAGGATCAACTATATGGCCTCATAATATTTCCCCATTTCAGTGCAGATCTAGAATGGCCCATGGACACCCAGCTCCCGATCGCGGAATACCAACGCAGGGGTGGCTACGTCACCATAGACAACCCTTTCCTACATGCTTGGACCGCACGACTCAAGCCTGGCATGCCACATGCCCAAGTGGGCCCCACCTACTGGAGGGGAATTGTTTCTGATACCATTTATAATGACTGGGCCCACCGCCCAAGGCTCTAGTAGAGTTTCAGGAATGACGACTGGCCCCACAGACCGCCACTAACCTTAAAAAGGTGCTTTGACCACACTCACGCACAAGACAGGATCAACTTCACGACTGGTCACCCATCCTAGTACTACTCCAAGACAAACACACTTAACTGTGGAGTTCTTAGAGATGGTCTTCCAAAAAAGAAGGTGCACCTTGGTGATATGGGTAGTCCAATCATTCCTTATAAGATCATGTTATCTGAGGCCTTAAATCCTAGGATGTTACACTACCGATGCTGGCCCAGCCCACCTGACTCCTTGCCTGGTTCATCAGTCCACCATTGCCTACTGCAGTCTGAGGAAGCTAGCCACTACTCATAGTCAGTCTGTGGTCACGCACCATCACCCACGAGCAGGCTCCCTTTCCCCACAATGTTGAACACCACATCGAATTACCGCTTGTCGAAGCAGTGATCCTCATCTCCGGGATAGATATAGAGGCCCTCCTTAGGATCCTGGCTAGTCCAGGCCCAACTCCCCGGATTCAAAAGTGGAGGAAACAAGTTTTGGGGAAGCCTAGAGTGGCGGTGCCCCTAAAGCCATGGCAGTGCACGGATTTGAGAAGGAAGAAGAAGGAGGAGGTGGAGGTAGGAGAGGTTCTATGTTGCAAGAAATGGGTGAAAAAGATAGGGGTATCAAAGAGGGAAGAAAAACAAAGCCAAAGGGGATATCAAATGGTGTCTTGGGTTGAAATTGGCTTGGATGCCAAGGTGGGTAGTTGGTGGTAGTACCACCCCTTCTGGCGTTGTGTACGAAGGACGAAGGAGACCTCCTAGTCATTGGTTTTAGGGCTCAATCCGTTGTATTAGGATCCAAGGGCCAATTTTCAAGATCCAAAAAATCGGTATTTTTGATTGGTTTGAAAAAGGGTGTGGATTTCCCCTAAACAAAAGGGAGAGAAAAGGGATGCGGTTGGGATGTGCGCCCCACATGGGCCCCAAAAGGTTAGTTCATCATCCAAACATTGAATAAATCAAATAAATAATTATGTTTTCAAGGCTTACACTTGAAAAGGGCATATCTCCCTCATATGAGTTCAGAATTGAGTGAAAGTTGGTGCGTTAGAAATGTGTGAGATAGTTCTAAAAAATGAGAACAAGAATAAGGTACAAATGTGCACAAGGATATGATCAAATTTCAAGGAAAGTGTGATGATGTGTGACATGAATGTAAACTTGAATTTTCCAACTTGAGGATCACCACGGTGATACATGTATACTAAATGAAATAATTGTGCATCAAAACACATAAAACATGAAATTGAGGGTAAAAACAAGAACGAGGTTAAAATTATAAGTCATATATGATGTTTGAAATTCCAAGTTATGACACAATCTTTTGAACACCCTTGACCTTTGAAACAAGGGAAGAACTGCTATTTTTGTTGATGCAAGGTTTAGGAGTGCATAATGGACGCTTAGCCTATTGGATCGGTAGGGTAGGATGTGAAGACTAGAGGGAATTTAAAAGAATTACCAATCAACAATTGTTGAACTAGATATGCAACCAGTGTTGGACAATGAAAGTGTCACTTTTTGCAAGGTGGCGATGTTGAACATGTATAATATGGGAAGATTGAGAGAGACAATTAAATGATGAAGAGTGATATCCAATAATTTTTGAGTAAACTGGACACCATTCCTCACATGTTATGACATTGCTCAAGCACAAAGGAGGTGTGACTAGAAGGAAGTGAAATGAATAGGGGTGTCATAACATACATATGAGAAGTGAATAATTGAGAGCATGAACCAAATTTCTAGAAACTTAACACATGTGGAGCTTGATGAGATTGTAGATCTAGAAACAACATGGTGTTTAACGAGGAGACTCCCTAATATCCTCCTCATCTCAATGAACATAGATATCTCATATCAACTATTCAAGATTCAAGTATATAATTAATAATTGAATAGACCAAAAACACTCACAATGCTAGGTTGATTGGGTACCTCTAGTGCTAGAAGAGGCATGCTTCAACAACAATGCAGCGAATGAAAGAGGTAGGTGAACCTATATTGAACTGACATTTTGTGACCACAAAGAGATGTTGGTGGTTGTAAGTTTTGACTCTAGAAATCCTATTCCTATGATTAGGAGTTTAGAATTCTGGGTCCTTTAGTTTTGACCAAAAAAGGTTGTAAGTTTACCTTAGTATAGTTGTTTGTAACTCTAATGAATATAGTTAATGCATGTAACATGAATAAGTAACTCTAACATATATAGGCTTGCAAAAAATTTAATACTTTTAGTGTCATTAGATTATAATATCAAAATCACATATCATGATACATACATATTAACCTAATAACCTAAATATGTGTTGACATGTAAGTGAGTTTAAGAAATATGTATTATATACTTCCTTGAACACTAATATAAACCAAATGAGTAAGATATGTTTAATAATAGGTAGTCTGTTTGCTACATCAATTGGGATAACAATAGAAGTTTTCATATCGATAAATATGAATAATGTTCCACTATTTAAATGAATATTGAATTAATGGAATAAATGGGTTAAAGAAGTATAACTATTTTTCAATAATAACATAAAAAAAACTCTTTTGGAAACAAATTGAAGATAATATGACTCAATTAAATGAATGTTGATGATAATGATGTAATATTTTGTTATATAATGGTAATGAGTCAAAAATACTAATTGTATTGGAACTCACAGATTGACACCTTAAAACCAAAATATAATGGACAAATCATGATTCTTGGATCCCAATTATCTTGGGTGCCAAGTCTTACAATGTTTGAACAATCCTAAATGTCTTTATTTTATAAAGGAAAGGAAATATATGTTAATCTCCAACATATCAAATAATAAATTAAATGACTTCAAACGTGAAGAAAAATCTTGATTTTGGATTCTACATGTGTTAATTAGCCTAAATGTCAAATTGAGATTTAATTGGACTTTATTTGGACCCTCAATTTTATTAGGAAAGATAGAGGACATCTATTTGATATCACTTTACTCTAAATCATTTTTGGCCAAGGTATTCTAAAATATTTATGTCACATCCACCTTCCTTCTCTTTTGTAATGATCTGGCGGTTGTGTTTGTTTCCCTAGTTTTCTCGAAGTACCCCTTCATACAGTGCCAACACTCTCTTCTCCTTCCTCTGCTTTCTTTCTTTTTTTTAATTCACATGAAACATCTAGCTCTAAAACATTCTAGTCATTTTCACACTTTCCTTTCTCTTTTTACCGTAATTATTTCTCTCTCACTTTTGTTACCACTTTACAAACCCAATGGATACATATACCCAAGGGTTTCATTACTTTCATGCATCGAAAACACCCTGAGTCCTTGTCTCCTCCGTTTCACCCTTGTTCTTCCCCTTTTTCCTCCTCCACATCTCCCTGCTTCATCAGAAATCACATAAAATCCTCTATAATTTTGTAGCAACCCATGGCATCATTTTGTAGCAGCCCATTCCAGAGTGGGTTTCCTCAAACCCATCTTGATATTGACAGAACCCTTGAGTCAACATGAGATCGCAAGCCTTAGTACAGTCAGTTACGTTGGTACCATATATACTTTCCCTAGGATCCTATAGTGGTTCGTGGCTATTCAATTTGATCCCAATATAGGTAACTTGGTTTCCGATCTTTTTCTATAGTCTTCACAGTCATGCAGTTGATCCAGGTTCCTCACGATTCAACTCTCGATCCACTTGTTTTACCCGCAATTGACTTCCTCTTACAGTTTTGAACTCACCTCAACTCTTGTTCCTCACAGCGTATTCTATTATAGCTAGTTTCTTTGTTGCTTTCTCCTTCTAGTTATGGCAAGTAGGGGGTATTCTTGTTGTTCAATATCTCTAGACCCAAATTTGGGTTTCCTACGACCGGAAGGTGATGGAGAAGACAATGGGAACCTTTATATTTGATGTCAGAGATTGTTTGATTTTTGTTCTCTTCTCCATGTCAAAGATATTGAAGTGTTGTTTGTCTTGTGTGTTTCTTGAAGGAAAGTAGAAGATGTGTGGGTGTATTTGTACATATTTACCCCTATTTTGGTTTTTTTTTCATTTTGCAGTGAGTGGCATTTTGATAATTGGTGTTGAGTCTTATCTTTTTTACTGAGAGCGGGCTTGAGTGGGCATTGAGTCTACATATCTAGTTTTTAATGGGCCACCTCAAATGGTTTACTTTTTAATGGATAATGTATTATATATTTGGCATGTTCGGATTTTATGATTGGTTCAATTTTCTAAAATTCATAGTAAATTATACATCCCTCAGAAAAATAAAATATTATATTTTGGAATTAGAAAATTATAACCTACACAATGGTATGAGTTACATCATGTAATCAAACTTGATAAATATTTGATTTCCCAAGGTTATTATTAATTGGTTTGAACTTATAAAATTCATAATTATTAGTCTATAAGTAAAAACATTTCAGGTAAAATGTGCTATCAAATCAGAAAAATATAATCTACAATATGGTAGGGTTTTGATAACCTAAATTATTAATAATAAAAAGACAAATTTTAGGATTTTTATATTTAATGCAAATGTGACCTAATTTCATATGTGCTTTTAATAGGTGACTTGAGACCCTGGATTGGACCTAGGATTGACCTTGGACATATGTAGACTCAATCTAAGGTATGTTGCATCCCTATTACTCATGTTGTGCAATCACTTATATTTTTTCCCTTTGTGTACTTTGAGACATATATGTTACATAGTTTCTATATTTTATGACAATTATATTCATGAGTGATTCTTTTTATCTACTCAACTTGATGGATATTCTTTTTAGACTCTAACATATATATTGATCATCTTTTTCATGTTAAAATCCTATTTTAAGAAATTTAACTAAATGGAATCTTATGTTGGTGTCTTGTTATCTTATGATGTATCTTTATAGTGGAGATTGATTGGATATTTGTTTATGGGTCCTCAAACCCCAAATTATAATGGTTCGATGTTCTCATACTATTATTTGATGCTTGGAAATTATTATATCTTTCATGTACATTTTGTGCATGGCTTAGGATAATTTTATTTCTAGTAGCAATATATATGTAAAACCATAGATTTGGACATGTGCATTCTGTCCCAAGTGTGCCATATTCGACTCATATATATATATATATATATATATATATATATATATATATATATATATATATATATATATATATATATATATATATATATATATATATATATATATATATATATATATATATATATATGGGTATATCTTCGCTACCCGTGTGGGTAACTAAGATTCACTACTCGTGCATCAATTTTGTAATGGGATGAGACATATATGTAATGAGACAACCAAATTTGTAATGAGACAACCGAAATTATAATACAAAGACTCATTTTGTATTACAAAACTATTACAGTAATAAATATATATTTATTACTATAACAACGTTGTAATACAAAACGAGTCTTTGTATTACAATTTCGGTCATCTCATTACAAATTTGGATTGTCTCATTACAAATGCATACCTTCCCATTACAAAACAGATGCACGGGTCGCGAATCTTAGTTACCCGCATGGGTAGTGAAGATATACCCTATATATATATATATATATATATATATATATATATATATATATATATATATATATATATATATATATATATATATATACATATATATACATATATATATATCTATATATATACATATATATATATGTATATATATATATACATATATATGTATATATATATATATATATATATATATGTATATATATATGTATATATATATATGTATATATATGTATATATATATGTCTATATAGATATATGTATATATATGTATATATATGTATGTATCTATATATATGTATGTATATATGTATGTATATATATATATATGCATATATATATATATATATATATATATATATATATATATATATATATATATATATATATATATATATATATATATATATATATATAGGGTATATCTTCGCTACCCGTGCGGGTAACTAAGATTTGCTACCCGTGCTTCAGTTTTGTAACAGGAAGGTATGCATTTGTAATGAGACAGTCTAAATTGTAATAGACATACTCATTTTATAAATATATCGTGATGTTTGTATTCTCCGTCTGGAAACAATAAAATATATATTTATGACTGTAACATCGCTGTAATACAAAACGAGTCTTTGTATTACAGTTTTGATCGTCTCATTACAAATTTGAACCGTCTCATTACAAATGCATGCCTTCCTATTACAAAACTGATGCACGGGTAGCGAATCTTAGTTACCCACATGGGTAGTGAACATATACCCATATATATATATATATATATATATATATATATATATATATATATATATATATATATATATATATATATATATATATATATATATATATATATATATAGGATGCACGTATTCTGCCTAGGGTGTGTGTCTTCCATTCTATACTTTTAGGCTGAGATCCTATAGTGTTCCAACCCTGGTTGAATAACTTTAGTCTAATGTTGTTTACATGAATTGCTATGTTTTGTCATTATTGATGTGGAATTATTTAAGGTAAGAAATCTTCTATTGATGATCTTCTTTTATTTCTTGTTGATATCCACTTTGGATTCTCTTTATGGCTCTTGATTTAGTAGACCTTGTTTATATTGTGTCCTTTTTACCTTTTATTGATGAATCCATATTATATGTACTTACTGACTTTATGCTGACAACATCCATTTTGTCTTCTCTTGTGTGGTATGCTTCCAACCCCTTAGGTAAAGACATAGAAGACATGATGACATGGACCTGGAGGTGGAGCTACCTCTTGGGAGAGAGACTTGGAATTATTTTGAAATCCCTATGCCTAGATCTTGAAGTTATTGGTTTAATGTAAGCCCATGCAGGAGAATAATATGTATTTTTTAAAATTGAATATTGTCAGGAATGATCATTTTTCCCTACTATTATTTGAGAAATAAAAAATTTACACCTATTCCATCATGCTTGATAGTTTGTTTGGGTAATATGGATTTATTCCTCAAATTTACTGAAGAGTGAATCCCCTATCGGGGCCTACTCATTACAATGGTGGTTGTGCAATGATAAAAAAATTCACTTGATCGAGCACATTTTTGGAGTCGGTTGCTACATGTTGTTGGGAAATACGCATTGGATATGCAGCAGCAATAAAAATTTAATGACATATTTTCCATTAACCAACAGATCATTTTAACAACTATGTACATAGAAGGATGGCTTAACGAAGATATACCAGGTCGTAGAGCAAGTCCAATGACAATTATTTTCCATGTAGATGTGCACTCTTAGACAGTGTCTATGCATCTCCTGGATGTAGTGGGACTCATCTGAATGCTCCTCCATAGACAATAGACTTGAACATCATCATCTATAATAGTTCCTCTCATAACGGAGTGCTAGCTGATGTTGTCCTCCTTAGAAATGGGAAAATGCCACCTCACCTCTAGAGAGTCCACACGAACCAACTAGAACTCTTGTCATCCTGTTAGAATGGACACAATTTGTCCCTTTCATTGGTGTACTAGACACCAACCTACTCTCATACAACAATGATCCTTAGTTGTTCTCTCCCTTACTATCCCTCCTTAGTCGGGTAGGACTTTCTTGGGCTCTCTTGGTTATCACAATAGAGAGTAAAACAATTGTTAGAGCAACTGATTCTCAATTGTCTGTGTTATGTTATGGAAATCCCCCAATACCCCTCTATTTATAATAGATGTTAGGGTCAGGGTTCTCAGTCTGTGGGGAGTGGATGGGACCAAAAGATCTTATATTTTTGCAACAATTCTAAAACTTTTACAACCTACATCATCCAAACCAATCATCTGGCATGCCATACGGTCGGACCGCATGTCAGACGATTGTCTGACATAGTCCAAACAGTCTTCTGGTACTTTCCTAGTTTTTTACATGTGTCGGAAATTCAAATTCCAATTAATATTTAACAGGAGGTCAATAAGAATCCTTGATGCAATCTAATTACACCCACAAACCAGCCATTTGGTGCAGACAAGATAGATGTCTTGCACCACACAAAATGACCATATGGTACAAGTAAGATGGGGTTCTTGTAGCCTGGGTCAGGCTGAATTCCAACCAATGTACAATACAATCAGCCTGACACTTCAAATGATTGTCTCAACACTTGAACTGATTGTTTGGAAGTCAAGTCATCTGATTTGTTGCGTGAATTGAATACCTAAACAGTTTAGTGATCAATCCAATGATCATTCAAGATCAAACTCCTCTTCTAGATGAGTTCCTATATGTGTGGCTCTATAGGTCTCATATTATGTTGGTAGTGAATGTCCATAACAACTTATGACATCACAAGCAATGAGTGTTTCCTAGTCACACATCATTTCTACCCAAGTAAATGGAAAGTTGGAGAAAAACTTCAACTTATAGTTTATGTATGGTGTTATAGTTTTGTATAGTTCCTTTGTCACTGATATCCATATTGAACTTGACGCATGGATCTTTCACCCTCTTTAACATTTAATCTATGTTTCTTACAGTAGCAGACTGTATGAGATATGTGTAAGCTCAATATAATATATTGACTCACAAGTACATGGCCATGTATATCTTAATCTTGATAAGTCAAGTGGCCTTGGATATCACACTCCCATAGGATGGATAAATCCCATCTCTAACACTCATAGTCAGTCCCCATGTGTCACAATCACCCAATCATCACCTTTATAACAACCCATGTTTTAGGATTGTATTTGATGATGTCAGAGCATACCAAAAGACATGTGATAGTGTAGAGATTTAAGATAGAAGAACCACAAATACCACCATCACTATGAGAGTTGACTATGACTACCATGGTAACAATTTCCATGTGTCACTCTGATGGTGGGTATGTCTGATAGACCGTTCTCGAACATGTATCTATGTTCTTTGTGACACCCATTGTCACACAAAGCGAGATTACTCAAAATGAAATTACGGAAGAGAGATTAATGAAAAAATTACTGAGAAAACATGAAAAATTAAAACCTTTTTCATAAAACAGTCATATAGCAAGAACCTTTACACATGAGTCATTTAATGCCTCAAATCATTCACAAGGCATGCTATCAACCTGCAATGAAAGTACTATTATATAACATATATACATGTTTATCATATATGATATACAAAGGGAACATAAAGATAGCACATTCACAAAACAACTACAAAATGTTCCCAAAGACCCAAGTGTATAGGGACGACTCTTGGACTCTATACATAAAAGACTTCCAACAACACTTCCAACCTTACCAGCTATTGCTCCTATGGCTCCATCTCAACCTCCTCTACACGATCTCTACCTCTTTGTGCTCATCCATCTAAAAAGGTGTATAACCAACAGGGTGAGACACACAGTCCTATTATTATCATAGATAAGATAAATTGAGCAACAATATAAATACAACACAGAAGAAGCAGATAATGATTATTAATAGGAAGGGCAATTACTATTGAATTATGAAACATCTTATTAATTAAAACGGAATATGAAGAACACATATATTTTCTATTGACAACATTGTATAAAGATCAAGCAAGGCCTCAACCAATGTTTTCATATTTGATCATGTATAATTATACTACATAGTTGATTATGTATTCATTATGCCATGAGGATTTGAATCGTACCATCCAAATCCAATCGACCACTATATGAATATATAGTCGAAGTCAGTTCCATACAAGGTCTAATTGAAGAGACGAAATCCATGACCTTGCCTTTCTCGGTCAGTATGAGTAAATATGTAGTGACATCATGACTCATCTTCTTCCAGGGACATTTTAGTCCAGCTGTGTAGATTTAGCCCACCTTGGTACAACTTATGGTGCTAGTGAAATTGAGCTATGTACAACCGTGGTCTTCTAAGATTTGACTTATAGTCAATCCCATGATACAAATTCTAGGTATGACTTACAGTAGTTATGTGATACAAATCCCAGGTATAACTTATAGTCAGTCATGTGATACAAATTCCAGTTTGACTTATAGTCAACCCTGTGATACAAATTCCAGGTATGACTTACAGTCAATTTTGTGAAACATATACATTCAGGACACAAGGAGATACCTCAACATGTACTCTGCATATTCAACAATATGTGTTCTGAGTTAAACCATTCAGCAAGTGCTGACACAGAATGGATATATGGCACATGGCAACTAACTATTCGATTTCACTTGATTATTTATATCAATTTAAACATATTTAAGCATTAACCAAGTTACAACGTATAATTATAAACAAGATCTAGATAAACAAGGAATAACTCATCAATAAAACATATTGAATCACATTAAGTGTGATCTCATCACATCATGTCTCTTTATGCTTACTATTCATCATATGTCCATCATAAGGACCAATTCCCATCACAATGATCAATATCCATCACAACGACCAATGTCCATCACATCATAACCACCATAGCTCATACCTGGATATGTACACCAATCAGTATCACCTATATGGTTAGAAGCTGATAATAGGAAGGCAAAGCATCATCATTTCATACAACTCATGCTATACATTCACAACATACACCTTACATCATAACAATTACAGTTTCACTTCTCCTGATTAGGGTTTACAAGGTTGGATCAACAACCATCTTTAGGTCATCACTTCCTTCATCATTATAAAGTATATTTAGATATGTGGAAACATTTTGTATCATTAATATGAAACATGCAAAGGGAGAGTTATCTCTCAACATCATACACATGATTATACCATAGGGTATCATCTCACACCATGTAACCCTAGCATCAATAAGATGCATTATACACATCACATAAGGTATCCGTTAGGGTTAGGGTATCAGTTAACCCTAGATATCAAGCAAGCAACCTAAGTAGGGTATTAGCCTACTAACTCAAAGATGAGTATCAGTTTATCATCACTTTATATTAGTTTAACATCACTTGGTATCGGGCTCAACACCTTAATGAGAGGGTGTTGGTCATGGCACAACAAAGGATATCCGTTTAGAGGTACAAGAGAAGTGTATCGATCAAACCATCTCATAAGGTATTCGCCTCACCATCCCTTAGGGTATCTGCCTCACCTTCCATTAAGGTATCAACCTCACCATCCCTTAGGGTATCAACCGCACCATCCCTTAGGGTATCGGCCTCATCTTCCACTAGGGTGTCATCCTCATAGATTTCCATAGGATATCGACCATTAGGGTTTGGTTGTATCGATTGAACCTCAAGGGAAGTGTTTCTCACCTCTAATCAAGATGTGTCGGGCTCGGGAGTATCGAATTGCAAGGTGTGTCATACTGAACATGTATCAGATTAGGATTACACATGTCAGCCTTCATACTCAACTAAAAGCATCAAGGTTCAACACTCTTCTTCACTAGTCACCACTAGATCATGATAAGACAACATCATAAGAAATATATCAGTTTACACAAGAGCATATCTATCAAGCATGTCAGATTGAATGCATATCAGATTAGCGCATCATATCGATTTAGATGAAAACATATCAGTTTAGCATGCTAGATTGCATGCATATCAGTTTAGTCATCTTCTACCTCAAGATGACGTTATTAACAAGGCAAAGGAAAAGAGAAACTTATGGAAGCAACTTAGCAAAGTTCTATTCTTAAAATAGAATGTAAGGCTAGCAAGAAGAGCTACAAACTAGAAAGTAATAACAAGATAAGAACACTAGCAAATAAAAAGTAGAAAGGTGATAATAACAAAGTAGGTTTAGAGTTTTATAACCCGCCTCAAGAACAACCACCAAGCTCTAAAGCTCCAAGGTCAAGCTCCAAGCTTCCCAAGCTCAAGGTAGAAGAAGTTCCTCCTAGATCGATCTTGTCAATACCTCCAAGAAGGAAGATAGAATCATGGTCAAGAAAGCAAAAGAGAGAAAAGAAGGTACCAAGGTCCATGGCCGAGGAGAAGAAATAAGGAGAGAAAGAAAGCTAGAAAACCATGGCTTACCAAGGAATAAGATGAAAGAGAGCACCACAAGCTTAATCTCACCCACCAAGCTCCAAGGGAGAGTGCTCTTCATGCTTAAGGTCAGCCACCAAGGAGAGAAAGCAAGAAACACTAAAAGGGTTCTCCTGCATGGGAAGAGAGGAGTATATATGCATGGTCAGAGAGAGAGAGAGAGAGCAAGGGGAAGGTGTCACCACCTTAGAGCTATAGATGACACATGTACAAGAATAAATGACACATGTAACACCATGCAACAAGGTGATAGGATCTATGTCTCTCCTACTTGGTCACTAAGGAAGATCGAGATTGATGCACCCATCCAAACCGATAGGGGTAAAACCCTAGGTCACAAACTGATATGGAATTCTGCTAGAGTCACCACAACCCGATATGTTGATCCTCAAGATGCCATCAAACCAATAGGATGTCCCTTAAAACATCCTCAATCGATATCAAGCCTCCTCAAGGCAACCACAAATTGATACAGGGTCTCACCAAGCCTCTCAAGCCTGAGAGAACACTCTTATGAGCAAAGCACACCTCACACATGTACCCAAAATATCACCAAGGATGTCACCACTCAGCCAAGGTCAAAACAAGGCACAAACACTTCCTCTCTCCTCAAGATTATGCCAAGAGAGAGAAGAAATACTTTAGAGGTGGCAAGCTTGCACATCACCCCCTACTCTACGTAAATTCCAAGTTGCACCAAAACCTCACCACAAAGCACAAGCATCAAACAACAAGCTCAAACAAGGAACACAAACCTCCAACATGCCCAAATTACATCTTATATTATTAGAGAAAGGATCTAAGCAACATACTTAAGAAAAACAAATAGGGTTTTCCCAAAATGTGGGTCAGGGTCCTTACATTCTTGGTTTGATATTGCCATTTAATGAATAATGAGATTATGTCATCAACCAAATCACACTCTGATCTTATGTGTTATTGTTGTATATTTACCTTCCATAATAACCACCAATATGGTACAAAACAAGAATGCATATATTTTTAACATCCATATGACCTCATTCTTCAGGTCCCCAACCAAAAGACATGCATCATTGAGTATTATCATTCTCTATACATTTACTATGTTATCTCATTATCTCAAAAATTGAACAAACAAAATAAATTGGATGCTTGCCTTTATTAATAATCAAATCATTTACAAGTTATGCCATTACAATAATCATATGATTGGCTCTCTGGGCATACATAAAAATAGATTCCCACTAGCCTTAGAGACAACCACCCATCAATCTTATCCCGAGTTACCTAACATGACCATCATGGTTCTGCTGCAAAAGTTGCTTTACTCAAGGGATCAAGAATGTTATTTTCATTTCATACTATACAAATCTTTACATCTCCTCATTGTACAATCTCTCATATGGTATGGAACCAACTTTGTATATATTTTGAGAACTAATGTGATCTAGGTTCCTTACTAGTGCATTAGCTCCATTGTTGTTACAATATACCTCAATTGCATTGCTGGTGGTTGGAACAACCCCAAGTTCTATAATGAACTTCTTGATCCATACATCCTCCTTTGTTTCATTTGGTGAAACAATATACTCAGCCTCTATTGAAGAATCGACAACTATATCTTTCTTGGAACTCTTCCAGCTTACACCTCCATTGTTCTGGAAAAACACAAATCATGATTGTGATTTGGAATCATCTTTGTCAGTCTGGAATCTTGCATCAACCTCTTACCACCAACTCTTCCTCTCCGTCATAGACCAAGAACTGATCCTTAATCCTTCTCAAGTACTTGAGGATGTTCTATATAGATATCCAATAAGCATCACATGGATCTAACTGATATCTTCTCGTATTGCTCAAGGAATATGTGACGTCTGGATGGATACACAACCTTGCATACATGATTGATAAAATTTCTAATGCATATGTAATTAAGCTCATGTATTCCCATTCTTCACAAGAACTGGTACATTAAACTTTAGATATGGAAACTCCATGTAGCATGGGTAGGTTTCCTCTCTTTTAGTTCCCCATGCTGAACCGCTTCAACACTTTGTCAATGCATGTGCTTTAACTTAGTCCAAGAAGCCTTTTTGATCTATCTCTATATATCTTTATCCCCAAGATGTAGGATGCTTCTCCCAAGTCTTTCATAGAGAATGTATTTTCAAGCCATGTCTTTACCTTTTGTAAAGTAGGGATGTCATTCCCCATAAATAGTATGTCATCTAAATACAAGATGAGGAATACTACCATGCTCCCACTAACCTTCTTGTACACACACGGTTCACCTTCATTTTGAACAAAGCCAAAATCTTTGACTGTATCATAAAAATGAAGATTCTAGCTCCAAGATGCTTTCTTCAATACATAGATTGACCTTTGCAACGTATAAACTTTATTTGCATCATTTGGATTGATAAAACCCTTAGTTTGTGTCATATACACATCCTTAAGAAGATTCCTATTAAGGAATGCAATTTTAACATCCATCTGCCAAATCTCATAGTCATGATAAGATGCAATAGCAAACATGATCCTGATTGACTTAACCTTGGACAACAAAGAATGGTTTTGTCATATTCAACATCTTGAACTTGTTTGAAACCCTTTGCAACCAATATGCCCTTATAGGTTAGTACAATTCCATCCATGTTTGTCTTCTTCTTGAAGATCCACTTGCACCCTTTGGGTTTTACCCCTTCAAGTGGTTCCACCAAGGTCCATACCACGTTGATATACATGGATTCCATCTTAGATCTCATGGCATCAAGCCATTTCTCAGACTCTGGTCCCTGAACACCTTCTATATAGGTTGTTGGCTCATCATATATGACCAACTCAATGCCTTCCTAAATCATAAGATATCCAAATCTCTCAGGTTCAAGGTGTGTCCTATTAGATCTATGAGGTTCTTATGTTACTTGAGGAATTTGAGTTTCTACAAAATTTTGTGATTCTCTTTATTCCTCTCATACATCTATCGGTTCAATGTTCCCTTGTTGATCTCGAACCTCTTCAAGTACTACTTTCCTCCCACTGATTCCTTTGGCAATGAATTGCTTTTCCATGAATGTAGACTCTCTGGAAACAAACACTGTGTTGTCAGTTGGGTTATAAAATTAGTATCCCTTGGTTTCTTTGGTATATCCAACAAAGTAACATTTATCATATCTAGGGCCAAGCTTTTTAGGAAATATTCTCATGACATAAGCTTGCCGAAGGTCCTCAAACTCGTGGTTAAAGTATTCTCCAGCTAAATTAGAATGAAGTACCTTAATATTTTTACCAAGTTGGTTTTGTACTTTATTCATGAACTCTCTGAACTTTTCAAGAGCTTCTGACTTATTTTTTATCATGTAAACATATCCATACCTACTTAAATCATTAGTAATGGTAATGAAGTACTGATGCCGACCTCTAGCAGTTGTTGTAAAAGGGCTACAAGCATCAGTATGTATGAGTCCTAATAGATCACCAGACCTCTTACTATTTCCAGTGAAGGGTGTCTTGATCATCTTATCCAACAAATAAGATTCACATGTCTCTATTGATCCAAAATCAAAAGAGTCCAAATAACCATCTTTATGGATTCCGGATATGCATTTCTCATTTATGTGGCCTAGACGACAATGCCAAAGGTATGTTTGGTTTGAGTCATTGATTTTTTATCTTTTAGTATTTATGTTATATACTCTTGTCTCTAGATCTATCAAGTACCGACCATAAGACAATGAGGCACTTCCATAAAAGATACCATTTTTACTAATACATCATTTTCTATTCTTTATCAAAAATTCAAATCCGTTTGTGTCCAAAAAAGATATAGATATGATATTCCTATAAATGGAAGGTATGTAATAGCAGTTCCCTAACACTATTAGAACCCCACTTGGTAGAAATAACTCATAGGTTTCAACTATATTGGCCACAACTCTTGTGCCATTTGCAACTCACAATTCTACATCACCTTTCTCTAAAGGTCTACTTTTTTTAAGATCCTTCACAATTGAGAAAATGTTTGATCCACATATGGTATCTAGTACCCATGATGAGGAAGTAGTAAGGTTAACCTCAATAATTTATATAATAGAAGTAGAGATCTCAATCCCTTTCTTCATTTTCCAAGGTTCCCTCATCCTTCTTCTTATTTTGAATGTAGAAGACTTGGACTATAGCTTAGCCACAGAACGCTTCTTGACTTTGCCTTTGTCCTTGGACTCAAATCCAGTGATCATTTTCAAAATTTTGTCCATCTTCATTTATGCTTCAACACTTATCATAATGTCAAGCAACTCTGGCAGTGGTCTAGTATTCAAGTGATAACACTCGAGAAACTCGCTATATGATTTAGGCAATGATTGCAAAATCATATCCGTGGCCAACTCTTGGCTTAAAGGAAATCCATGTCTTTCAAAATGGTTCATATTCCCAATCATATTGAGAACACAAGGTTCTACTAGATCTCCCTCTAAAATTTTGCACTCGAATAGTGACTTAGACACATTGTACTTTCCATGCTTATCGTGTCGTTTATGCAACTCATACTTCACACAGCCCAACATATGTTCTTGATGTTCATAATATCATTAGCATGCTTCAAAGAAGCATCCATGTCAGTCTTAGGAAAATATGTTGTGGATAATGACACTGGTGTTTTAGGATCATGTAGAACACTTCTCAAGGTCACAAACCAGTTATGGAAATCAATCTCTTTTAATTCATCTAGTTATGATTGAGTGTTTTCCATTTTAGTCTACAAGAGAAAATTTTCATTTGTCAAAAATCATTTTTGATTTGATTTCATTTGAAAAGTTGACATTAATTAGGTCTTTAATTAACTATTGGTACCACTATTTTAGTTCAAATTGATAGCCCTTACTACAAATTTGGAAGATTGAAGCGTACAATCTTCAAGTGGGCCAAGATCCATATTTCATCAAGTCATGACTCAGCTGTGGCTGATCACCCACAACTTCATGATTTAGGTAGGCCAAAGTTTCCAATTGAATCTGTATGCAACTCTTGGATAGATGATATGTACAACTCTTTGCAATAATCATATTTATGCCTTGGGCGCATGGTCTCACCAAGTTATCACCAGTTATGTCTGACCCAAAAACCAACATGATAGGATATGTACCCTACTTTGGCAGATCTGTTGGGTTTTAGGGGAGGCAGAGAAGGCAGCAGAAACACAAATTTTCTCCCCCAAACCCAGAACAAGGAAACACATCAACGTCTATACAATAGGAAAGGATGGTTTGTGGAATCATACCTTGTCTCGAGGCTTGCTCGGTGATAATTCCTCGGGGCTTGTGTGGTCTTCACCTACGGTCTTGGACGGTGTCTGTGCAGCTCCTGGTCGCACCGGAACTGGCGACTCCTGGTCTCACCGGGACTGTCGGGATTGACAACTGTCCTCCGAGCGGCAGAAATCTCCTGCCTCTGAAGTAGTCCATACAGACCACCTAGAACTCCAATCTCCTTGTCTCACAAGGAATTGGAAGGAGTCGCACCCTCCTATCAGCGTACTAGTCACTAACACACTCTCCTTCCATCAGTCGCTTTCTACAATTGTCTTTCCCTTACTATGCCTCCCTTATCGGGTAGCACTTGCTCAAGCTCTCTCGGTTACCAAAACCAGAGAGAACGATTACTTTACAGAGCATCTGGTTGCACTGAGTTGTTCTTTAAGAAGCCCGCAATACCCTAATATATATAGGAGGGTCATGGGATAGGGTTCTCCATCCCGGGCAATGCGGGACTAAAGCAGGAGTAGAAGGGTTCGAGATTTTCCACAAAAACAACCAACTGCGCAACATGAACCGATCATTTCATTTATGAAATGGTCGGTTGGGGACCTGAGCCGATCGGTTGACACCTCAACCGATCGGTTGGGACCCATGAAATGGTCGGTTCACTTCTGAACCGATCGGTTCGTGGTCCTGGTCAGTTCCCGATTGACTTTTCCTCTTTTGTTTTGAATTGGTACCAAATACCGATCCTTGTTCCAATCAAATTGGGAAAGTGAAACGAAAAGAAATTTCTCACCAACCTGACTTTCCCAACTTGCTCGGTTGGACCAGTTGAACTGAACGTTTCAACACTTGAACCGATCATTTCACCCTGTCCATGAGCCGATCGACTCACCACCTGAGCCGATCGGTTCACTAAGCTCAGCCGATCAGTTCATCACATGAGCCAATCGGTTGGGAGTGCAAATTATGTAGAAATAGTCAATTGTAGTTTCAATCAATCTGATACTCTAATCAATCAGTCCAACACCTTGAACATTATGATACTAAGCTATCAATTGATTGAGTGTTTAATTGAACTACTAAACTCCTTTAGTAATCAATCTAAACATTGTTTGTGGACAAAACTCCTCTTCCAGGTTAAATCCTATGTGTGTGACCCTGCAGGTCCATTTCACATTGGCGGTGAAAGTCCATAACACATATGACTTCACAAGCAAAGAGTGGTGCCTAGTCACACATCAGTGCTACCCAAGTGAAATAGAATGTTGGAGAACAACTTTCAATCCTACAATCCGTGAATGGTGTTACAATGAATGTATAATTCCTTTGTCACTGATATCCCGAATGAACTCGAGGCATGGAACATTCATCCTGTCAACGTTCATTCACTTTCTTGATCTCAGAGTAGATTGGAAGAGATATGTATGACATCAATATCACATATTGATTCACACATGCGTGCACACCTTTCTCAATCCTACTCATCAAATGGCCATGGATATCAAACTCCCTTAGGAGAGACAAATCCCATATCTATCACTCACCCCTCAAAAGCCCCATGTGTCAAAGCCACCCAATCATCACCTTTATAACAACCCATGTTTCAGGACTGTGTTTGATGATGTCAAAGTGTGCCCAACGACATGTGTTGAGTGTAGTGATTTCAGGTCTAAGAATCACACTCACCACCATCACTGTGAGTACTGACTGTGACTGCCATGTCATGGTTCCATGTGTCAAACTCACAGTGGGTCTGTCTGCTACACTTGTTCTCTAACAAGTACCTATGTGTTTGGTTTGATATCTCTATATCATGACTAATGAGATTCTATCATCAACCAACACCACAATCTAGTCTTGTGTGTCATTGCTGTCTATCTACCTTCCACAATGACATCTGACTAGAGACATAACAAGAATGTACAAACTCTTAGCATCTGTATGATCTCATCATTCAGGTCCTTAACCTGAAGGCATACGTCATTGAGTACTGTCATTCTCTAGACATTCAATCTGTTCTATCACTATCTCATATGACTGAACCAGAAAGAATTGGAAGCTTGCCTTTGATGTTTATCAAATCAATCTTAATGTATCCCACCAATCATCCCATGATTAGCTCTCAGGGCATACATACCAACAAGATCTACATACCTACCATCACACTTCCATGAGATAGAAGATGCACCACGCTTTGGCATAAACTACGCTTGATCGATCAAGCTTTTCATATGTGCTACTTATGGAAGGCATCTCAAACCTAATATCATATTAAGGGATTTTGTATAATATATATACGCTAATCAATCATCACATATATACTATGTATCTTATACATGTTATAACCCACAAAAAAAGCAAACAATAAACAAATAGTGATGGTTATGGACATTCTAATGTAATTCCTTATAGCCACAAGGAATTATCACAACCTAAGGTCTACATCACATGTAGAAACCTATTGTTGAGGAAGATATGTGCTTTCCAATCTGGGTCGATCGGTTCAACCCTTGAAGAGGTTGTCTCGCCTCCTGTCCGATTGGTTGGCCTTTACACTGGTCGTCTGGTCATTGGTTCCACCATCTTTAGGGTTCTCTAGTGAATCATTTAGGTCCTCCAGTCAATCGAGTCAGCTCATCCTCCTTGGTCCTTATTGGTCCTCCAACCGATCATTTTTTCCTCCTAGATAGTCAACTATCCTCGTACAGAGCGTCTTCTTCTTTGTCGTACCAAAAAAGTAAACTATCCTACTATTACATGATTATATAGAAACCTTGAGTTACATTTGAGGGGAGCAAAGGTAGAAGAAAATAATATTTTTACATTGGTAAGATAAGAGAGAGGCTTGGTTCACAAATCGAGATATCAAACACACAACCACCATACACGGATATAGGGTATTGGCCATAACCATGCAACACATCCACCATGAAAACTCATTTTCAGGGTGCCGCGTGTAATTTGAATATATATATACATACATATATATACATATATATATATATAGGGTATATCTTCGCTACACGTGCGGGTAACTAAGATTCACGACCCGTGCATCAATTTTGTAATGGGAAGGTATGCATTTGTAATGAGACAATCCAAATTTGTAATGACAGGACCAAAATTGTAATACAAAGACTCATTTTGTATTACAACGCTGTTACAGTAATAAATATATATTTATTACTGTAACAGCGCTGTAATACAAAATGAGTTTTTGTATTACAATTTCGGTTGTCTCATTACAAATTTGGTTGTCTCATTACTTATATGTGTCATCCCATTACAAAATTGATGCACGGGTAGCGAATCTTAGTTACCCGCACGGGTAGCGAAGATATACCCATATATATGTATATATATATGTATATAATATATATATATATATATACATATATATATATATATATATATATATATATATATATATATATTTGTTTGGGTTCTTGTGTGGTGATTAGTCAGATGTGCACATCAACTAGTGTAATACTCGCATTGTATGCAATAAAAAACATGATAAAACTAAAAATCCAATCATATTGATTATCCCAAAACATAATTAATTAATGTGGCTCTGATACCATTGTTGGGAAATACGACATCAGACAAGCAGTGGAAACAAAAATTTTACTGACATATTTCCCATTAACTAGCGGATTGTGTCAACAACTATGTAATGAGAAGGATGGTTTAACAAAGATATACCTAGTCTTAGAGCAAGTCTAGCGACAATCCTCTTCGATATAGATGCGCACCCTTCGACGATGTTTGTGCAGATCTTGGTTGCATTTGGACTCGTCTGACTAATCCTCCACAGACGATAGAGTCGAACGTCATCGTCTGTAACAATTTCTCTCATCATGGACTACTGGTTGACATTGTCCTCCTTAGCAATGGGCAAAGGCCACTTCACTTCTAGAGAAATCAACACAGACCAACTAGAACTCTTATCATCCTATTAGAATGGACAAGAAGGAGTTGCCCCTCCCATTAGTGTACTAGTCACCAGCCTGCTATCCCCCAACAATGATACTGAGTTGTTCTCTCGCTTGCTACCCCCCCCCCCGTTGGGTAGGATTTGCTTGGACTCTCTTGGTTACCACAACCAGAGAGGACAACAATTGTCAGAACAACTAAGTCTCAATTACTTGTGTTGTATTTTTGGAAGCCCCCAATACCCCTCTATTTATATATATGCTAGGGTCAGGGTTCCCAGTCTATGCGAGAGTGAAAGGGACCAAAAGATCTTGAATTTTCACAAAAAAATTGGAAATTTCACAACCTGCAACAGTCGAACCAGTCGTCTGGAATGCCAGACGGTCGACTGACATGTTAGGCACTCGTCTAGATTAGTCGAGACAGTCGTCTGGTACTTTCCTAGTTTTGCACATTTTTCGACAGTTCAATTCCAATTAAAGAATAACATGACATCAGCACTAATCTTTGATGCAATCAAATCACACCCCTAAAATGGCCATTTGGTGCAGACGATACAGTCGTATCACACCAAATGAAATATTTTTCTCATACTACAAATATAGGTGTCTCACAACCCGGGTCAATCTAAATTCCATCCAATGTACAATACAATCAACCTGACACTCCAAACAGCTATCTCAGTACTTGAATTGATATTTTTGCAGTCTAGTCAACTGATTTGTTGCGCGAATTGAATAACTAAACACTTTAGTAATCAATCCTATCATCATTCAAGATCAAACTCCTCTTCTAGATGAGTTCCTATGTGTGTGACCTTGTAGGTCCCATATTACATTGGTAGTGAATGTCCATAACAACTTATGACATCACAAGCAATGAGTGGTACCTAGTCACACATCATTACTACCCAAGTAAATGGAAAGTTGGAGAACAACTTAAACCTACAATCTGTGTATGGTTTTATAGTGTTTGTATAGTTCCTTTGTCACTAATATCTAGATTGAACTCGAGGCATGGATCTGTCATCCTCTTCAACATTCAATCCATGTTTCTCGCTATAGCAGACTGTATGAGATATGTGTAATCTCAATATCATATATTGAATCACATGTTCATGATCATGTATTTCTCAATCTCCCTAACTCAAATGGACTTGGATATCACACTTCCATAGGAGGGACAAATCCCATCTCTATCATTCACAATCCGTCCCCATGTGTCACAATCACCCAATTGTCACCTTTAGAACAACCCTTGTTGCAAGATCGAATCTGATGATGTCAAAGCATACTGAATGACATGTGATGAGTGTAGTGATTTTAGGTCAAAGAACCAAAAACACAACCATCACTATGAGAGTTGACTATGACTACCATAGTAGTGGTTTCTATGTGTGAGTCTCATGGTGGGTCTGTCCAATACACTGTTCTCTAACTTGTATCTATGTGCTTGGTTTGATATTGCCGTATCATGACTAATGAGATTCTATCATCAACCAACTCACACTCTGATCTTATGTGTTATTGCTTTCTATTTACCTTCTACAATAACAACCGATCAGGGACATAATAAGAATGCATATACTCTTAACATCCATATGATCTCATTGTTGAAGTCATCAACCTGACGACATACGTCATTGAGTAATATCATTCTCTAGACATTTATTATGTTATTTCATTATCTCAAAATTTAACAAACAAAATAAATTGAAAGCTTTCCTTTATTAATGATATAATCATTTACACGTTATGCCATTACAATCATCATATGATTAGCTCTTTGGGCATACATACCAACACATTCATGGTAGTTATAAGAGCCAGTACAATGCATATCCACAATATTGAATTGGAAGCAAACTCCCTCATCTTTTTAATGCATTGAAGGCTCAACAAGAAAGATTGGATTAGGTGAACATGCTTGCCTAAGATATCTTAGATTTAGGGAGTTCTCACACCTATTTCTTTTTGAATCATATTAGTAGAGAGTCAAATTATGGTTCTCATAAAGTGGCCAAAATGGAATGATAAGATTGATGTGTCTCCCCCTCTCTAGATATGGAGGTCTACCTTCTCTCTATGTAGGATTACAGTTTACCATTACCTATGGTTGGTGGATGGTATCATGGGCATACATTATCTTCTTGTGATAGTATGCCCTTGATTTCCCCTCACCTCTTTGGTCCATGAACCCCAACATCTACCAGCACCACTTTCATCCATGCCACCAACACCAACTTTTCTCCATCTTAAGATAAAGATCATGCCTTTATACCTCATGCATCCACTCATACCTTCTGTTACATGTTGGAGCCTCACCAATTGCAGACCACACCTTTTCCCATTAGAACCCCTTCTAATCCTTAAGAAGAGCCCAACCTTTGAGCGGAGTTTTCTCTACTAAAGGGTTTTCTACATGATACCCCTCCACTAAAGGAAGGAGAGAAAAATTTAGGGTTTTCCCCAACCTCTACTTTGTTTACAATGTCACAAGTGATCATGGTTTCCTTCAAATTGTTGGTGCTTCCTTTCCCCTTTCCTCTTTCCCCTCCGGTCCATGAACTGCTACATCCACCATCACCACCCAAGCCTTGACAACAAACAAACCATACCATCAATATCCACCATCACCTGCTTCTCCCTCCGGACTCCAATATCGTGTTTTATCCCCTTTAGACTCTATCACAACCTTTGGATCCATGCTTATGCCTCATTCATAGAAGGTCACATAAATCCCTATCACTCTTCCCTCCAATCCCACAAACATATATTGTTTAGCTTGCATGAAGATAGTCCTCAAGACCCACGGTTCAATTATTATAACCCTATTAACTTTAAGTTCACATCTTTATCACCCTCCACCTCCACTAGTATCTCATCTTCCCCTGGAATGAATTGATAACATGAGACACCAATGAGCCTCCACTAGTAGATCCTCTGTGGTGATATGTGTGGGTGTGGGACTACCATGTCATGTGACAGGGGTGGAGGTTTCTTGCCATTTTAGACATCACACAGAGGACCTATAGGCCACCCAGAGCCAATCAATCATAGTTGGATTTCATTCTGGATGCCATCCTTAAAGGAGATAAGACTGGGAGAACATGTTGCAGGATGACTGGGCTGAACATCACCCCAACCTAAAGATGTGGGAAAAGAGGACCCACACACCCAACCTCCAGTCATCGTAGAAAGGATAATCGTATGGAACAATATGTGGGACGAACAAGAAAATATGGCATCAAAACGTACAACTATGGGTGTTATAAAATCTCCCAAACCAAGGTCAATTCCTAGCACATAGTACTTCCATTTCTTCCTAGAGAGAGGATACTAGAAAGGTAAGAGCTATCATGGTCTTGTGTGATTCATCTTTGTAGGTAGATCATACTAAGAAGATAGATACTCATCATCATAACATCCTAGGGTGGGTCCACCCTTTTCCCCTTTCGCACCCATACCCTCCACCACCTCTAGTTCCACTAAGGGATGTAGTTTTTTCTCTCACCCTACTAGGATGAGGTTGGAGGAATCCTAGCCCTTAGTTGGGCCTTGCAACAACTAATCCAACCAGACCCCCTCATTTTTCTCCCCAACCTAGAATTATACCTCAATTGTAGTGTGAGATCCTTCATCCTTCCTAGAGGTGGTGAATCATCTCTCTGGACCAACCTAGAATTATACCTTGATTGTAGTGTGATATCCTTCATCCTTCCTAGAGGTGGTGAATCATCTCTATGGACCTACTTTAGTGTACTCATGGCCACTTGGTTTTCCATGTTGCTGTGTGGAAATAGCCCTTTGGTTAGAGATCCTATTTGTCATAATGATCATATTCTCCTCCTCTTCCTCCTAGAGAGTGGTGGTGAGGCTCCCAGGCATAGACATGAAGCATGTGACCTTCTGGGAGAAGGCCATTCCATTCAACATCAAACAATGGGGTTCCGTAAGGGATGTAGCCTTTCCTGAGTGGCATTGGATCTATGCCAAAGATATAGCTCTCTAACTCAGAATCTATGAAACTTTCTCCAAGATTGCAAATAGATTTGGATTCTTTGGTGGATTCTGGGCTTGGTAGAAGGATGTCATAGATCTTTTGACAGTTTTGATGGTGGTCCAAGTAGCTATCCACATCCACTTGAATGTAATGGCCTTATTGGTTGGGATGGAAGATCATTTTATCAGAATCCACCTGGTGTCTTCATTCGATGTGATGATAAGATCAAGATTACCACCTTTGAGTGGGATTTTGGCATCCCTATGAAGGTTCTTTATGTTAATAGGATAAAAAAGTCCTAGAGAAGTAGAGAAAAAATCTCATGAGGAGCTATGACCCCTATGAACCACATGAGACCAACCCTCAACCTACATCAGACCTTTCTTCCACCTTGGAACTATATCAATGATACCAACCCTCCAATCATCCCTATACAAAACATCTAATTGGTCGCTTAGACGTTGTAACTCAACCACAAGACCTATCCAGCTCGAGTGATGGGATGACTTCTGAGAAATCACATATTCAAAATTCAATGGTTCCCTAACACTAGTCATCCTTTCCTTCTCAGCCACACCACAGACACTGGTCAAGGATTTGGGTAGTGAGACCAACAAATAATGTGTTTCAGTGGGCCATGGCTCTTTTTCCATGGATTGGTCAAAATAACACTCTACAACGACTAGTAAGGGACCCTTTCATTTCAATAGATAAGACTTATTCCTCTGCTGGAAAATTTGGACCTATGATGAAGATGTCATGGAGTGATCACCTCATTGCTCCAGCACCATCTTGCCCACTAGTATACATAGCAACAGAGCCATAAACCTTCTAGGTGAGGAGTGGATCTCCTATCTACAACCCTATCAAATGCAAATATGGATGATTTGGGGCCGATGTATTACCTTCATTTGGACTTTGGTAGAGATAGAGACTTTTGTTAGGGAACTTTCCAAGAACCTTTATGGCTACATCCATGGGTCTACCATGTGAACTTGTTATTTGTACAAGTAGTTGTGCCCTCAAGACAACCGGTTCACAACCATCAAAATATATTATGATAATGTATTATGCTTGAACAGGATTGGTCTAATAGAGGGCAAGAGGGAGGGCTACACTATCATTGTAACATCCATGACCTAGATTATGGCCTAACCCTAGAAGTTTTGCTTAAGTAAGTTATTTTCAAACATTATTTAATCTTCTAAATAGTAATTAAGGCTATTTGTGAAGTTTATTTTCAAGTTTGAGCTTATTTGTAAACTATTTTGTGCATTATATGATAGTCTGAGTGTAAAGTGAAATTTACCCAAGATGAGGGGTTATATTGCAAAACGTCACATGTTGAATATGCCATAAAGTGTTTTAACATCATAAGAGAGAGAATGAGGCTAAGTGGTGGCTTGAGCAAGGCCTAATTTCCAAGTGAAGAACTTGTTTGAATAATGCTAGTGCTTTGTGCACCAATTTTGGTACAAGTTATAAATTATTTAAAATATAGGGTTGATGTGCAAATTACCACTTCTAGAGTGTCCTTTTTCCTTCCTAGTATCATCTAGAGGAGAGAAAAAGGAGACACCATGATTGAATCATCTTGGAGTGGTAGCATTCTTGGTGATGAAAGACCAAGGAAGATGTATAGTTGGAACCTTTACATGAGTTTTATTGAGTTGAAGTTATGATATGGGAATGCCTATCATTTGAGGAGACATAGAAGGAGTCTCCTATCAGTTTGTTGATTCTTGGCAAATTCCAAGATGGGCTAGACACCTCAATAAAACAATAGATATAGGTTTGCAACTTTCCTTTGCAAAGGTTGTATTGAATTTAATATAATAATGTAAGTGGAAGTAGCTTGCCCTAGAAGAGAACCAAAGGGGGAGACCCTTATCCCTTGCATTATCCTCAAGTTTTTATTTTGCATGGAAATATAAAGATGGGATGCAAGAATGAACATGTGTCAATCTATGCATGGCCATGTGGCTCCTAGTAGTAGTAAGAAGATGACACCTCTTACTCTCTTTTTCATAAAGCACAACTATATATACCATTCCCTTCACCATTTAGTAAAATTTTCGGATATTATTACCATCTTTCGCTTATGTATCATGCATACCATCTACGTATTGTGCATAAGTGAAGGAGTGTCGAGTTTTGAGCATTGGTATCATCTATAGAGAAGGGATATTGACCTAGCAAGGTGATATCAACCTACCAAGGTGATATCGGCCACAAGTGATGAAGATATCATGCAAAGTGTTGAGGAGCTCAAGTCTTAGACCTTGAATAAGCTCATCTTCAACCTTGGGAATTTGAATATTTGGAGCTTGGATCTTGGAAGTTGTTCTTGAGGTGGGTTATATAAGTTGAACCCAACTATGTTATTATTCACCTCCAATATTGTTGAACTTGTTGATGTACTGTCAATTTTGAATTCCTTTGATTAATTGATGTTCCTTTGAGTTCTAAAAGTATATTAGGACTGTTATCCATGAATTAGAATAGTAAGAACAATAGTCTAGAGGTTGATGCTGATGAAATCATCTTGTGCTAACCCGATATAGGGTTGAAGTACCTTAAACCCGATATGATAAACCCAATATGATGGGTAACTCGATATAGTGATGAGTGATACCTCATGAATGATATGAGTGATACCTAGATACACCTTGTGCACGATAAAAGGTCAAGTCCATACCTCATTCAAGATATAATGTTAATTGTACACTCGAACCCGATATAGTGATGGCAACCCTAGATGATGAAATGAAATCCAATATGCTTTTGAATCCCACCCCCTATCAATTTGTGCAAAGGGTTGTTTATGAATGAACTCAACTAGATATCTAGCTTGTCATTTAAATATATATGACTGATCCTTTCAAGGAATGAAAATATATAAGCATGATGGTCTACCCAATATGCTAACATGATATGTTGACTAATATGCTAACACGAAATGAAAATCCAATATGGTAACCCGATATGGTATTGTGTATATACCACTAACCTGATACTATGATGAAGCACATACCCCATACCCAACATGGTGCAAACCTTGTGCATGATATAGTATCAAGTATACCCCTTATACCCAAAATGAGGTCAAGCATTCAACTTATACACGATATGAAGTTAAGTATCTCTAACTTGAGAGGATAAAATCTAAATGTTAGACAAACCCAATATGGGTAGATGTTATGGTAAAAGGGGATACACCCTAAACATGATATGGTCATGAGGATAGACCACATGCCCGATATAGATGCACAGTATGATGATAAGCTGCATCACAAACTCGATATGGTAGCATACACACACCTTGATGCTCGATATGGTGGGAATACCACAATCCAATGTAGTTGATTGAGTGATACATGTTGTATGTTGTGTCAAATGCTACATTTAGATGTAATGAGTTTAATGAAATTTGTAATTGTGAGATAATGTACCTTTAGAGGAGAATTGAGCCAACTTAATAAAAGTATGGTACAATCAACATCCTAGAAAGGGTGAGAGAGAAACTAATACTTGAATGATTAACTATGTAATGAGCATATGTTGATACTCCTAGTATGAATAGAGTATACATTAGGGTTTAATCTTTTATGATGTGATCTTGAAACCCTAATTGGTTAATACAGGTAATTCTTAACGTTAATAATAGGAGATGAGATGATTCGAAACCTAAGTAGTTAATAAAGGGAAACCCTAACCATAAATAATGGGAAGGATGTATCTCTTTTACATTGCATGGTAATGACATGTATTTGATATTGATTTTATCATGAAATACTAACCATGCAGGTATCATGGGGTGATGAGCATAGATACGTAAGAGCTATGATGTTTATATGATATAGATTTAATGGGCTTTGTGAACTATGTGAATTATTTGTGCAACAAATATAATGTATACCTTGGTCTGATGACCTAGAGGTAATTGTTACCTGATAAGTGGTAACAATACTCAGTGATGAACTAAGGGTTTGAATACCCAAGCATGATGATGATAAGAGATTGAGGTCCTAAGTGTTAAATGTGTTCCAAAGATCATGAAAGTACTTGATAGAGGTATTATATCTTTCTTTGAAGTATCTAATATAATTCTTGCTTGAAACTTGATTGATGCTAAAAGGTACTATAATATACCTAAATTAATCGAGTGGAATTTTATCATATAGTTTCCTAGACGATAGATCCATTCAGTATCAGGATTTTCTGAATGGTGAAACAATTTTAACTCGGTATACATATTATTCAATATGTAATTTTAATTATATCGGGGTTGGTTAGTGGACTCCCCAACTAAACCAGGGGTTGCTAAGTGGTCTCCCCAATTAAACCAAGATCACTCAGTGGACTTCCTGATGAAAAATAATTCGGGAAATTTTAGTGGTCTTCTCCCGAATATTGTACATGTTGCAGATGTAACTCAATAGTGAATATACCAGTATACCCTGGTAAGCTAATTACAGTAGACACAAGGTGTCCTACCCGTTATCTCATACTAACTGAGATAAGTGAGGTCTTGACATCCGGCTCTGCCACTGACCTTGTATGGTACCGATTTCAACTTAGTAGTGTTCAGTTGAAGCATGAGTGGTATACCTCATCTCCTCGGGGCATAAGTGTGAATGTGACCATGTAATCAGCCGTGTAGCATATTTGCTTAAGGACTGAATACAGAAAACATTGGTTGATGCTTTATCACTTTTATACATCTTAGTTGATATATGTTATACATGTTCTTCATATTCCTTATAAAGAAAATAGATGATTTGTAAACTCTACTATGAGTAGTCGAACTATATTGTCAATCTTATTACTTTTCACTACAAATAAACATGCTTACTTGCATAAGTATCCTCTGCTCAGTTTCATACTATTTTTTGTGATAATAATATTGTTGGCATAGAGTTATATCTCTCCTTGGGACAATATTCTCACCTCGTTGGATCCACAATTTTTAGGTGGATGTGGATGAGGAAGTAGAAACCAGACTATACAGGAAGGACCACATCATAACGGACATCAGTAGTAGCTCAGATTGAGTTTACTATCTGTCGTGTCTTGTAGATAGAAGTCCTATGTGTCATCTATGTACTCTCAGGTCCTTAGGAGATAATACTTAGTGGTTTCTATGAATGAATTAAGATTTTGGCTTGAACGCCTTGATGTTTTATGTTGCTGATGTATATGTTTAAGTAAAGCAACCGGTATTAGTTGTCCTCGAGATAAGAAGGTACAATGTATGTACAATATGAACCATGATGTATATAAAGTTTTGGTTCTTTTTTTCAGAGTTTCCTGGAAGAGGATCTCTTTGCAAAATGATTTTTCTTAGTGAGTTTTGTTAATTCTGATGTTTATGGTTATTCTGTGATTATTATTGATGATGGCTTGATTTGGGGTCAGGTCATCACAAAGTTTTGGTATCAGAGCCTAAGGTTCACAGAGTCTATAGAGACATAGGATTAAGTTTGTTAAGTCTGTTCTAGTGTCCTCCCGTTTATCTTATAGTGACTTCTCCTTATACAGGAAAAGAAGTAAAACTGAAAGATGCTGCGTGCGCACAAAGAACATGCTACTGAGATTAGTGTTGCTACACCAGGAGGAGGTGCAAGGCATCAGGCTAGAGAAGAACCAGTACCTGAGAATCCCTAGCTTGACCAAGCTATGCTAGAAAACCCAACCTTTCATGTTCTTTTTGGGCAGATGATGACCACGATGATGCATATGGCTGATCGGATACCAGCACCAGTACCTGGGGTACTAGTTCCCAATGAAGGACATGGATCTGGTATGACCTTTGAGCGGTTACGCTAGGTAGGAGCCACGAAATATGCTGGTATAGCTGACCCAAAAGACGTAGATTCATGGCTTACTGAGCTAGAGAAATCCTTTAGAATCCTTGACATTCCAGAGGCTGATAAAGTTAAGCATGTTGTGTATCTTTTGAAAGGAAGCACTGGTCATTGGTGCGCCATTGAAGAAGAGAAAAGACCTGGTGTTGAGGTTGGATGGTAAGAATTCCGACGAGAGTTTGTGAGTAGATACTTTCCTAAGACTTATCTATATGAGAAGATTTCACAGTTTGAGCGGGTTAGACAAGGACCGGTGAATGTTAGCGTGTATGAAGCTAAGTTTATGGAGCTACTGCGACTCTATCCACACATGGCTACTACAGATGAGGAGATAATTTGGCATTTTGAGAAAGATTTGAACACTGAGTTAACCACACTTATATCTGCTCTAGAGAATAGAGAGAGGTTTGCCACATTAGTGGAGTTAGTTAGGTGGATAGAGAAGTCTGTGGTTGAGAAACGAGAGGCAAATAGTAGAAAAGTACTTGTACAGTTCTAGGGACAGAGGTCTCGAAGTCTTAAGAAATCAAGGTTTACTACACCAATAGAACCACATAAGTTTAGTGATCGAACGCAGTGGACGTCCAACAGAGGTAGAGGTTGTAGTTTTCCACCAAGTGGAGCCCATAGCTCAGCATCGATGCCAGTAACAGGACCATCTAGGATAGAATGGGAGGACAGAGTCTGCTACAGGGGTAGGCAGACAGGACATATGATAAAGGATTGTCAAATTAGAGACATGGAAGTAACCCAACCACCGAGGCAGAGTCAACAAGGCTCTCAGAGACAATAGTTCAGTAGTGGCACATGAGGACATGGACAAGCATCCCAAGTAGGATCATCTGCACCAGCCAACATAGCATGGGGTTGGCAATAGGTGATGACAAGATTCTATGCTATGAATCAATCAGAGGTAGTGGTTAATCCACAAATCATGACATGTAAGATGGAATTGTTTCATTCTGATATGTCTTCATCTTGCTCTGTATCTATTTTGATAGATTCTAGTGCTACATATTCCTTTATCACTCAAGAAGTGATTTATGACTGCAATATTACTGTCAGTCATAGAATAGATTATCCATTATTAGAAACCCCGTTAGTTGGATCTGTAGTGTTGTGGGAGGTATGCTCTCCCTGTGTTCTTTCTTTCTCAGAACACAACATTCAGGTGGATTTTATACCACTTGAGATGCATGAGTTTGATGTAATTCTCGAGATGGATATCCTATAAAAGTATAAGGTTGTCTTGGATTGTGGTTCCAAACAAGCTATGTTCACAGATAATGATAAGACATGGGTCTTTTAGGGGGACAGAAAGATCCTTCCAACCTGTATAGTGTCAACAATGGTAGTAGACAAGTTGATGCGACAAGGATGCTTTGCATTCTTAGCACATGTAGTTGACACTAAAGCAAAGAGTCCTAGTCTTTCTGAAGTTCCTGTTGTCAGGGAATTTGAGGATGTGTTTCCTAAAGAATTTCTAGACATTCCTCCACCTCAAGAGATTGATTTTGAGATTAATATTATTCTGGGTACACAACCCATAGCCCAAACACCTTATAGGATGGCACCAGCTGAGATGGCAGAACTCAAGAAACTGTTACATGATTTGCTTGAGAAAGGTTTCATTCGACTGAGTACTTCTCCATGGGGTGCTCCAGTTCATTTTGTTAAAAAGAAAGATGGGTCTATGAGATTATGCATAGACTATAAACAACTTAACAAGGTGATTATAAAGAACAAATATCCTCTGCTAAGGATAGATGATCTATTTGACCAGTTCTATGTTGTAATAGTGTTCTCTAAGATAGATCTAAGGTCAGGATACCATCAATTACGTATCAAGGAGAGTGACATACCTAAGTCAACCTTTAGGATGAGGTATGGTCATTATGAGTTTGTAGTTATATCATTTGGACAAACTAATGCACCAACTGCATTCATGGAGCTGATGAATAGAATCTTCTGACCATTCCTTGATCAGTTCATAGTGGTTTTCATAGATTATATCTTGATTTACAGTAGAGATGCTCAACAACATGAACAACACCTTTATCAAGCCTTGACTTTGTGGAGACAACACAAGTTATATGATAAATTTAGCAAGTGTGAATTCTGGTTGTCAGAAGTGTCTTTTCTTGGACACGTTATATCTTCTTTAGGTATTCGTGTTGATCCTAAGAAAGAAGAGTCTGTTTTGGAGTGGGAACAACCCAAGACACTAACTGAGATTCATAGTTTCCTAGGTTTGCCAGGTTACTACTACATAAGGTTTATTAAAGACTTCAGTTCTGTAGCATTACCCCTAACTAGGTTGAATAGGAAGAAAGTTCCTTTTGTGTGGAATGAAAAGTGTCAGCATTCTTTCCAGTTGGTTAAAGAAAGGTTGAAAAGTTCACCTATGTTGGTTCTACCTGAGCAGGGAAAGGGATACATTGTTTTCTGTGATGCTTCTAAGAATGGTCTAGGAAGTGTGCTGATGTAGAGTGATCATGTAGTTTCTTTTGCTTCCCAAAAACTCAAGAAACATGAGGAGAATTATTCGACACATGACCTAGAGTTAGCTATAGTGGTCCATGCACTGAAAATCTGGACGCATTATCCCTATGGAGAAACATGTCAGATTTTCACAGACCATAAGAACTTAAAATACATTTTCTCACAGCACGAGCTGAACAAGAGACAATGTTGCTGGATGGAATTAATCAAGGACTACAATTGTACAATTAATTATCATCCAGGAAAAGCCAATTTAGTGGTAGATGCACTCAATAGGAAGTGTTTGTCTCCACCTATAGATAAAGCACAACTGAACTCTTTAGTGTGCTTTAAGCGAGATATGTTTGTCTCTTTCAGACATTTGAATGTGCAGTTAGAAGTATCTTTGTTAGCTGGATTGTTAGCTGAGATGTATGTGAAACCTACTCTAAAAGAACAGATTAAAGAGGCACAACAAGCTGATATTGTGATTCAGCAGATCAGGTTAGAGTATGGTAGTGTGAAACGAGATGGTTTCCATGAGTCAGAAGATGGGGTTACCATGGTAGGATGGTAGTACCTGATGCCGATGACTTAAGAAAGATATTTATGGAAGAAGCTCACTCATCCATGTATGCAATGCATCCAGGGAGTACCAAAATGTATCATAACATAAAATATATGTATTGGTGGCCTGGTTTGAAGAAAGATATAGCTGAGTTTGTTATGCAGTGTCTGGTGTGTCAGTCAGTTAAAGAACACCAGAAGCCTATAGGGACATTGCAACCTTTACCTATACCTCAGTGGAAATGGGATCACATGACAATGGACTTTGTGGTTGGTCTACCTAGAACAGCCAAAAGTCATGATTCCATTTGGATGATAGTTGATAGGTTGACTAAGACATCACATTTTCTTCCTCTCAAAACAACTTATACTAATGAAAAACTTGCACAGATCTACATAGACGAGATAGTGTGGTTGCACAGAGTTCTAGCTACAATTGTATCTGATAGAGGTCCCCAATTTACAAGTCATTTTTTGGAATGACTACATAAAGCCTTAGGTACACAATTAAAGTTTAGTAAAACATTTCATCCTCAGATAGATGGGCAGTCTGAAAGGACTATATCGACTTTTGAAGACTTGCTTAGAGCATGTGTTCTTCAGTTTGTAGGAAGTTGGGATTTACATTTGATCTTAATAGAGTTTGCCTACAACAATAGTTATTAGACTAGTATTGATATGACACCATATGAAGTGTTATATGGTAGAAGTTGTAGATCTCCATTATGCTAGTTTAAAAGAAGTGAATACCAACTTTTGGGTCCTGAATTAGTGCAACAGACAACTAAAAAGATTAAAGTAATACAACAACAGTTAAAAGCTGCACAAGATAGATAGAAGTCTTATGACGATATATATTGTAAACCTTTAGAATTTCAAGTTGGATATAGAGTGTATCTCAAAGTCTCTCCTTGGAAAGGTGTTCTCAGATTTGGGAAGAAGGGTAAGTTAGCTCCTAGAATTATGGGACCTTACCCAGTCACAACACATATTGCAAAGGTAGCTTATAGGTTGGAATTACCACCTGATCTACATAGACTACATCCAGTGTTTCATATATTTATGCTTACAAAGTGTCATCCTGATATAGAGTTGGTGTTGCAACCTGTAGAGGTAGAATTGAATGAAGATATATCCTATGTGGAAGGTCATATGTTGATTCTTGACAGAAGAGTCAAGAAGTTGAAGAATAAAGACATAGTTCCTGTGAAAGTTCTCTGGAAACACTGTGGCATTGAAGAAGCCACATGGGAGCTTGAGGAAGAGATGAGGAGGAAGTACCCTTCTCTTTTCTCTTTAGATTTTGAGGACAAAATCTTTTTTAGGGTTTGATAATTGTAACATCTGTGACCTGGGTTATGGCCTAACCCTATAATTTTTACTTAAGTAAGTTATTTAAAAACTTTCTTTAATCTTATGAATAGTAATTAAGACTCTTTGTATAGTTTATTTTCAAGTTTGAGCTTATTTGCAAACTATTTTGTGCATTATATGATAGTCGAGTGTAAAGTGCAATTTACCCAAGATAAGGGGTTATATTACAAAATGTCACATGTTGAATATACCATAAAGTGTTTTAACATCATAAGAGAGAGAATGATTCTAAATGGTGGCTTGAGGAAGGCCTAATTTCCAAGTAAAGAACTTGTTTGAATAATGCTAGTGCTTTGTGCACCAATTTTGGTACAAGTTCTAAATTATTTAAAATATAGGGTTGATGTGCAAATTACCACTTCTAGAGTCTCCTTATTCCTTCCTAGTATCATCTAGAGGAGATAAAAAGAAGGAGACACCATGATTGAATCATCTTGGAGTGGTAGCATTCTTGGTGATGAAAGACCAAGGAAGATGTATAGTTATATCGAGTTGAATACTGGATATGGGAATACCTATTTGCCAAGGACTATAAAAGGAGTCTCCTATCAATTTGTTTATTCTTAGAAAAGGCCATGACAGTCTAGACACCAAAATAAAGCAATAGATATCAGTTTGCAACTTTCCTTTGGAAAGGTTGTATTGAATTGAATATAATAATGTAAGTGGAAGTAGCTTGCCCTAGAAGATAACCAAAGGGAGTGACCCTTATCCCTTGCATTATCCTCAAGTTTTTATTTTGCATGTCAAGATAAATATGTGATGCATGAAATAACATGTGTCAATCTATGCATGACCATGTGGCACCTAGTAGTAATAAGAAGTTGACACCTCTTACACTCTTTTTCATAAACCACAACTACATATACCATTCCATTCACCTATTAGTAAAAGTTTAGCATCTTATTACCATTTTCCCTTAGATATCATCCATATCATCTTTGTATCATGCATTAGTGAAGGAGTGTCGAGTTTCAAGCCCTAGTATCGGCCATAGAGAAGGGATATTGACCTAGCAAGGTGATATCAACCTAGCAAGGTGATATCGATCACAAGTAGTGAACATATCATGCAAAGTGTTGAGGTGCTCAAGTCTTGGACCTTGGATAAGCTCATCTTCAACCTTGGGAATGTGAATATTTAAATCTTAGAGCTTGGAAGTTTTTTTGAGGAAGGTTATATAACTTGAACCCAACTATGTTATTATTCACATCCAATATTGTTGAACTTGTTGATCTACTTTCAATTTCGAATTCCTTTGAATAATTGATGTTCCTTTGACTTCCAAAACTATGTTAGGACAGTTGTCCATGAATTAGAATAGTGAGAACAATAGTCTAGATGTTGATGATGATGACATCGTCATGGTCTAACCCGATATAGGGTTGAAGTACCTTAAGCCCGATATGATAAACCCAATATTATGGGTAACTCGATATAGTGATGAGTGATACCTCATGAACGATATGAGTGATACCTAGATACACCTTGTGCATGATAAAAGGTTAAGTCCATACCTCATGCACGAAATAATGTCAATTGTACACTCTAATCCAATATAGTGATGGCAACCCTAGATGATGAAATGAAACCCAATATGCTTTTGAATCCCACACCCCTATCATTTTGTGCAAAGGGTTGTTTATGAAAGAACTCAACTAGATATGCAACTTGTCATTTAAATATATATGACTAATCCTTTGAAGGAATGAAAATATATAAGCATTATGGTCTACCCAATATGCTAACCCAATATGTTGACCAATATGCTAACGCGATATAAAAATCCAATATGGTAACCCGATATGGTATTGTGTATATACCACTAACACGATACTATGATGAACATACCCCATACCTGGCATGGTGCAAACCTTGTGCATGATATAGTATCAAGTATACCCCTTATACCCAATTCAGCTTATACATGATATGAAGTTAAGTATCTCTAACTTGAGATGATAAAATTTAAATGTTAGACAAACCTGATATGAGTACATGTTATGGTAATAGGGGATACATCCTATACACGATATGGTCATGAGGCTAAACCACATGCCCGATATAGGTGCACGATATGATAATAAGGTGCATCAAAAACTCGATATGGTAGCATACATACACCTTGATGCCCGATATGGTGGGGATACTCAATCCAATCTAGTTGATTGAGTGATACATGTTGTATGTTGTGTCAAATGCTACATTTAGATGTAATGAGTTTAATGCAATTTGATAATTGTGAGCTAATGTACCTTAACAGGAGAATTGAGCCAACTAAATAAAAGTTTGGTACAATCAATGTCCTAGAAAGGATGAGAGAGAAACTAATACTTGAGTGATTAACTATGTAATGAGCATATGTTGATACTCTAAGTATGAATAGAGTATACAGTAGGGTTTAATCTTTTATGATGTGTTCTTGAAACCCTAATTGGTTAATAAAGGTAATTCTTTAACCTAATAATGGGAGATGAGATGATTTGAAACCTAAGCGGTTAATAAAGGGAAACCCTAACCATAAATAATGGGAAGGATGTATCTCTTTTACATTGCATGGTAATGACATGTATTTTATATTGATGTTATCATGAAATAGTAACCATGCAGGTATCATGAGGTGATGAGCATAGCTAAGTAAGGGCTATGATGTTCATATGCTATAGATTTAATGGGCTTTGTGAACTATGTGAACTATTTGTGCAACAAGTATAATGTATACCTTGGTCTGATGACCTAGAGGTAATGGTTACCTGATAAGTGGTAACAATACTCAATGATGAACTAAGGGTTTGAATACCCTACAATAATGATGATAAGAGATTGAGATCATAAGTGTTAAATGTGTTCAAAGGATCATGAAAGTACTTGATAGACATATTATATCTTTTTTTGGTAGTATCTAATATAATTTCTTGCTTGAAACTTGATTGATGCTAAAAGGTACAATAATATACCTAAATTAATCAAGTGGAATTTTATCATATAGTTGCCCATACCATAGATACATTTAGTGTTAGGATTTTCTGAATGGTGAAACAAGTTTAACTCAATATACATATTATTGAATATGTAATTTTAATTATACTGGGGTTGCTCAGTGGACTCCCCAACTAAACCAGGGGTTTCTTAATGGAATCCCCAATTAAACTAGGATTTCTTAGTGGACTTCCTGATGACATATAATCGAGGAAATCTCAGTGGTCTTCTCCTGAAGAGAGTACATGATGTGGATATAACTCTAGAGAGAAGATACCAGTATACCCTGGTAAGATAATTGTAGTAGACACAAGATGTCCTACCAGTTATCTCGTACTGACTGACATGCGAGGTCTTGATAGCCAGATCTGCCACTGACCTTGTATGGTACCAATTTTGACTTACTAGTTGTAACATGCCTGACCTGGGTTATGACCTAACCCTAGATGTTTCTCTTAAGTAAGTTTATTACAAACTTTTCTTATCTTTTGAAAAGTAATTAAGGCCTTTGTGAAGTTTATTTTCAAATTTGAGCTTATATGCAAAACTATGTGTGCATTATATGATAATCTAAGTGAGAAGTGTAACTTACCCAAGATGAAGGGTTATCTTGCAAATGTTACATGTTGAATATATTCTAAGTGTTTTGTATATAAAGAGAATATGAATCTAAGTGGTAGCTTGTGCAAAGCCTAAACCCTAAGTGAAAACTTGTGTAAATAATGCTAAGTGCTTGATGCATCGATTGTAGTACAATTTGCAATATGTACAAAATGTAGGGTTAATGTGTAATTTATCACCTCTAGATTGTTTTTAATCTTACCTAGTGTTATCTATAGGAGAGAAAAAGAATGAGACAATATGTTTGAAGCATCTTGAAGTGTTAGTACTCTTAATAATGAAGAAAATAAGAAAATGCATAAGTGGAAGTTATACACATGAGCCACATCAATTGTGGACTTAAGAAAGGAGTCCCTATCAGCCATAGTGCAATAGGGAGAGCATCCTATCAGTTTTTGGAAGATTTGGTTTAGCCATGGTGGGCAAGACACTTCAAGGAAATGACAAAGCATCAATTTACTTTTGCCTTGGAAATGATGGAGTTGAAGATAATAATAAGTTAAGGAGACTTGCTCTAGAAGACAAAGAGCCACCCATTATTCCCTACATTATCCATGGACTTTTATTTTTGCATTTCTAGATAATAAGTGGCAAGCATGAAAGAGCATGTGTCGACCTTGCATGGCTAGGTGGCACGAAGTACCTTAAGTTAATGACACCTATGACACTCTTTTCTATAAACCCCAAGTATAAATATATTGACCTTCATTTGTTGGCAATATTTTCGGATCTAGTAAGTACCCTTCCTCTTGTATCATGCAACACCCTCTCTTGTGTCACCCATAGTGAAGAGATTTAAGTGGTATACACCAAGGAAAAGAGATATCGGCCAAAGAAGGATGAAGCAACCAAGTGATGCGATATCACCCAAGGAGATTGGAGATATCATGCAAGAGCTTGGAGTTCAAGTCTTGGAGTTTGGAGAAGTCTCATCTTCAACCTTGGAATGTGTGGAGTGAAGCTTGAAGCTTGGAAGCTCTTCAAGAGGTGGTTTATATAACTCCAACCCTTCAATATTATTATCCTTTCTTCAATATAATTCAACTTGTTGAATATTTGCAAATTAGGACTTCCTATGATCAATTGATATAATCATGAGCTCCAATATGTAATTAGGACTATTATCCATAGTCTTGAACCAATTAACGATCTTGAGGTTGATGATGATGACATCATCATTGGATACTTGATATGTGTTGATCATTCTTGAACAACCCGAGATGGGTTGAAGATCTTGCAACCCAACATGGGTTGAAGACTTGGGACAACCGATATGGGACCCAACACGGAGACTTGCCCAATATAGAGATAGGTCATCATAGGTTCTATGAATGATATGGAGAAATCCTATCTACCGCCTTGTACATGATACAAGGAAAAATGAATATATTTGCCCGATATGAGCAGAACCCTAGAAACCCGATATGTTTTTGATCATTGAAACTTGATATACCCCTTTTCTTGGTGTTAGGGTTAAAAGACCAACTTGCTAATCACCTTGTTATGATTTGAGATCAAGGTTGTTATGCACATGATATGGTCATGAGGTATCGATTAACATGGGTACATGATATGGTGCCCAATATCCATGCCCAATACGGTGCCCAACACCTATGCCCGATATGATGCCCAATACACTTACCCAATATGGTGAACCTATGAGATAAACCAATATGGTGAAAACCGATATGATATCCAACATATGCCAAGTCCAATGCGAGTGCACTATATGGTAACCCAAGATGGAGCCTGACATAGAAATGCAAGATGGACCTGATGTGGAAATCCAAGAGACAACCTGATATGATGGAAGACCAATATGGGAGATTAAATTGAGAGTTGACATAACCAACTAAGGAGTAGAAACAATATAATATTGTTTTCCTAAGATATGGATATGCCCGATATGGTGTACTCTAGTACACGATATGAAGTGGACTTAAGATGAGAACAATAAAATGATACCTAACGAACATGATTAGACAATATGGTGATAAGGGATATGCCCTATACCTGATATTAGGATGTGGTTTCACCATGTGATTATTTGAATATATGCATTTCCAAATACATTAGAATGACATTAAAAATCCTGCTACTTGATATGGTAGGCATGTCCTTAATCATTGAGCTTGTCTAAGTGATGAATATGCTTAACTCAACTTGATAATGATGAGTTGTCAACCTTAAAGTTGTGGATTAGGTAACCTATATCTTAGTAAGAATGAAAGAAAAACTAAGAATGACAAGATGACAATAAGATTAACCTTCGATAATACTCCTAAGAAGAGTACATCATGAGTTAAGATATAATCTTACTAATGAGGTCTTGAAACCCTAATTGGTTGACTATAACCCTAATTCACAAAAGAGGATGTGTTCCTTAGTACCTTATAGACATGTGTTTGAAAGTGTTGACAATATGGTATAATAATCATGCAAGAATCTTAAGGCTATGAGCATGGCCAAGTAAGAACTATGTTGTTATGTCAAACAATGCAATGAGCTATGCAGACTATGTCAATGAATACCTAGGTCTGATGACCTAGAGGTAATGATCATCTACTAAGTGGAGACAGTGCCCGGTGATGAACTAAGGGTTGAATACCCAAGTGTGATGATGACAAGAGATTGAAATTCTAAGAGAACTATGTGACTCAAGGAATATGAAAGTATTTGATAAATGAAATTATGCTTTTCTTTGTAGCATTTGATGTAAAATTGGTTTGTAACTTGATTGATGCTAAAATATACAGTAATGCACTTAATTAAGTAAGATGGATATTATCATGTAGTTTCCCATACCATAGATCCATTCAGTGTAAGCATCTGCTGAATGGTGAAACAAGTTTTTACTCGGAATGAATATTTTGAATATGTGATAATATAAGGGTGCTAAGTGGATGATGCGTTGATATTGAGTCGCATTTATAGACATATTTTACTTGTGTTTTATGCATTTATTTGTCATTTTGGTGGTTAATATTGCATGATTCATTTACTTTGGTCTATGATCCTTCTCAGTGTCAAATCTCCTTCATTTTGGTATTTTGAGCATAAATGATTACAATAATATGTTTTATTTCGACTTATGTGGTTTTGTGTTGCAATTTCAGGAAAAATGCATAACTGCTGCTGTCGATACCATCGACACAACCACAGGTAGCCAGCCACAAGGAGCATCGCAGAGTCAATACTATCGACAGGAGAGTCGATGGTATCGATATACCATCAGGTTGCGGGTGAGAAGATAGTCAATACTATCGACCCAGAAGTCGATACTATCGACAAGTGGAGCTACAATGACAAAAAAGGACCAAAACCGACGCCTTAGGATGTCGTTACCATCGACCCCCGTCGATGGTATCGAGTTAGCATCAGTCGCGACAAAGAAAAGAAAAGAAGACCAACCGATACCATACAGGGTCGATACCATCGACTCGCGTCGATGGTATCGACACCGTCAGATACAAGTTTGCTTTAGATCGATCTAAATCCGACAGCTATGATATTTTTGCAACCTAACTCAGTGATTATACCTAATGATGGTGGCCAAGAGCAATCTATCACGTCATTAGCTGCTGAACACATCCCGAGAAGGTGTGGAGAGAAGAAAAGAGCCCAAAAGCACGCCCCAGCCATTCTGGACGCCGACGAAGACGTTTTCCACCACCGAAAGGCCGGAGATCGCGCATTCTATGCCAAGGAACGCTTGGATCTTCTCTGTTCAGGGGTTTTATAGCTTATTCATGTTTTTCTCCATGTTTCCTCTTTTCTCTACCATGTTTTGCTCTGAGATGAACATGCGGGGCTAATCCCCTTTGTCTTTAGGACCGGGAGTAGCCTGGGAAAGCATTGTATGATGTTTTTACGATAGTAATTCATCATTTATCTCTTAAATCAATGGTATGAATTCCTTTTCTCAATTATATTGTTATGCTTGATCACCATAATAATAATCTAATGCCCTTAATTGCTTTGAAAGAAGAATTAACGGTTGAAAAGAGATGAAATTCACAGTAATTAACAAATCCCTTGAACAAGGTGGTGTAAGGTTAATGGTGGATACCCAGAGGTCGATTCTAATGCACCTAGTTTAGGGTGTAGGTTACTACGACGGTGGAACCGGCCTAGACATAGGTAGTGAATTGTACCACGACAGTGGGCAATTCTGACTACAGGCCACTACCCGGAAAGAGAGATAAATCTGAGTTGCTATATAGAAATTCATACAATGATAACCCACAGTGAAATCGCAATCCTAAAGATCTCCACTTGAATTGATTAAACTAAACCTTTAATCGATTGTTTTGTTTTGTTTTATTTCATTTTCTTTTAATTTTACAACAACTTCCAACTTTTTAATAGGTCTAGCTGATTGGGAGTAGTTAGTAGTAGTCTCTGATAATTCAGTGTCCCTGAGTTCGACTCGGGCCTCACAAAGGCCTATATTACATTGACGCGTACACTTGCGTTCGACGCATGGAAAATTCGTGTCAAGTTTTTGGCGCCGTTGCTGGGTATACAATAATTGTCGGCACTATGAGTGCTGCAAGCGGCCATTCTAGGCCACTTTTTTTTTATTTCTATTATTTTGAATTCATTTCTAAAATTCATAGTCTATATTTCCAATTTTTGTAATCGTCTGGCACGGTATTGATCTGAAAATTTCATTTTGCAGGTATTGTGCATGGTGCATACGTGTAGCACCGACTACACGCAACAGGCACCAGAGGCTACACAGCCGGGACCTTACGACGATGAGGATTACAATCAAGACCATTTGGAAGAAACATATTCAGAATCTGAACAAGAAGAAATGGAAGAGGAACAAACAATATGGGAGAAGATCAAGGCTTCTTCTTCATCTGTGTCAAAGGTGTCAATAATGAAGCAGGTGATCAACATTCCAACTTACAAGATTGATCCTGCATTAATCAACTTGGTCAAGTCAAATGCGTTCCATGGGCTAAAGAATGAAGACCCAATCACTCATATAAGCCAATTCGTGGAGAATTGTGACATGATTAAAATTGACAGATTTCCACAGGAGACGCTCTACCTGAAGTTGTTCCCGAGTTCTTTGGTAGGAAGTGCACGAGAATGGTTGCACAATCTTGACGATGAATATGTGGAATCATGGAACCACATGGTGGAGGTATTCTTTGAAAGGTTCTTTCCGCCCGATATGACAAACAAAATGATCAGGAAAATCCACAATTTTACCCAGAAGGTAGGAGAGACCTACTCTGAGACTTGGGAAAGGTTTTAGATCATGATTAGGAGGTGCCCGCATCATGGGCTTGACAAAGAGACACAGGTCAAAATCTTCTATTTTGCTCTCTCCGAGCATGATACAAGTAACTTAGATTCCGCATGCTCAGGATTCTTTTTGAACAACACAGACACGAGGTGTTGGGAAATTCTGAAGAACATGGCCAAGAAGCAATCCTTGGGTGACAGAGATGCTGTAGAGCACGTTCGAGTTGCGGGGGAGTCAAAGGCCATCAAAGAGCTGAATGAGAAGATGGACCTTCAAGCAAAGAAACTGCTTGCAAAAGAGGATACTGAATCCGAGGACGAAGCTCAAGTCAAATTCATGCGCCAGCAGCAGGGGTACATAAATAATGATTACTCATAGAGGAAGGACAAGAAATTCTCATGGAAGGATCCAAATAACTTTTTACAGGACCCCAATGCAAAACCCCAGCCGGTGGCGGAGGATAAGAGCACAGAGTTGCTCAACCAAGTGATAAAGCAGAACCAAGAACTTATGAACACTTTTGGTCAGCAGATCAAGCAACATGGGGAATTTATGAATCAGTTTGGATAGACATTGCAAAGCCATGGGGCTCAGATGAGGATAATAGAGATGTCGATGGCGCAAATGGCAGCTGAGATAGCCAATCTGAAGAAGCTAGTGCAACAAGGTTTTCTGGGTAACACAAACGTTCCAGGAGGAAACCAACAGGCGAAGGCAATCTTGCTAAGGAGTGGAAAGAAGCTTTTAAACCCCAGGGCCGATGAACCAAGCAAACCCCAGTCAGAACCCGAAGGTGAGGCCACTGAGGAGGTGCCAATCTCAATCACAGAGCCGGTAGAGGAAATAACAGAAGATGTCACTACAGACCCCATTGTTATTGAGGAGGAGACACAGAAAAGGACACCATATGTGTCGCCTCATCAAAGGGCACAGGCAGTCCCAGTCTCGTATCCCAATAGTGTGAAAGCAAAGAAGGTGGACGCCCAGTTGAAGAAGTTTTTGGACAGTTTCAGAAAGCTTTCAGTCAACATCCCATTATTAGAGGCAATAGAGCAAATTCCCTCTTACGACAAGTTTTTCAAAGACATCATTACTAAAAAAGGAAGATCCTTGACACGGAGGTTGTAGTTCTCAAGGATCAGGTGAGTGCCTTTATAATGGGCACATTGCCACCTAAGAGGCAGGATCCGGGCTGCTTCAATATTTCATGTTACATTGGTAAGGTGAAATTTAGCGAAGCACTGTGTGATTCCGGGGAAAGCATAAACTTGATGCCTCTCTCTACATTCAAGAAATTGGGATTAAAATAATCAAGGCTGAGCAATATGACAATTCAGCTGGCGGATAATTCTGTGGTGAAGCCTTATGGTATTTGTGAAGATGCGTTGGTGAAAGTAGATCGGTTTGTATTTCCTGCAGACTTTGTTGTAATGGAGATGCAAGATGAACAAGGCAATGAGTTACTACTTGGATGACCCTTCCAAGCTATAGATGACGTGATACTTGAGATGGGGAGAGGTCGTTTGACCTTCGGTATCGCCGATGATCGGTTCGAGATGGTCATGCCTTCCAGTACCACGCCATCTAAAGCTAAGGAGCAATGTCGCATGGCGAAGCATTTTGATCACAATATCTCACTTTGTCTAGGGAAGCCATTTTTAGATATGGCTCATGTAATGACTAAGGTGGAGAAAGGGACATTGGCTGTTGACATCATGGAGCAGACCAAGGTTGTGTCCCTTAGCAAAGCTGTGGGTTTTCCTAATGATGAAGAGGATGACATTTCCCCCTCTACTGAAGATGAGGCCATAGCGAGTTTGGTTTTCAATGCATATACAGAATTACCACTTGAAGCCTTCTTGGTCAATGTAATACATGATTGGATGAGAAGCAAGTCACTACAGGAGTGTTCCAAGATGCTTTAGGTGCTTCCATGCTTTTATGATATGTACTATGAAGACCTTGGTGAACTCCCACCACCTCTTCAGTCATCCTTAATCAGCCCGTCAGATTTGGAATTGAAGCCATTGCCATCGCACTTGATGTATGCATTTCTAGCGGAGGAAGAGAAGCTGCCCGTGATTATTTCAGCATATCTGAGTGTCGAGGAGGAAGATCAGCTGCTGATTGTGTTGAAGAACCACCAAGGTGCATTTGGGTGGTCGGTCACAGACATCAAGGGGATCTCCCCTACATTGTGCCAGCACAAGATTCGGTTGGAGGAGGGAGCCAAGCCGGTGATTCAGCCACATCATCGACTAAATCCTAGCATGATGGAGGTCATCAAGAAGGAGGTGATCAAACTCCTTTCTGCAGGTATCATCTATGCTATATCCGATTCGACGTGGGTGAGTCCTACATAGGTAGTCCCTAAAAAGGGGGGAATTACTGTCACACATAATCTGTTAAATGAACCTGTCACGACCCACTTGGTAATCGGGTGGCGTGTATGTATAGACTATCGTCGATTGAATGCTTCTACGCTTAAGGATCATTTCCCTCTTCCATTCATTGATCAGATTTTAGATCATTTAGTCGGTCGATCGCATTTTTGTTTTCTTGATGGTTATTCGGGGTACAATCAGATTTCCATTGATCCTAAGGACCAAGAGAAGCCCACCTTCACCTGTCCTTATGGAACATTTGCGTACTGCTGTATGCCATTTGGGTTGTGTAACGCACCAGCAACCTTTCAACGTTGCATGCTTGCCATCTTTTTTGATATGGTTGAACGCTGTTTGGAGGTTTTATGGGACGATTTCTCCATCTATGGTGCGTCCTTTGACGAGTGCTTATATAATTTGGACAAGGTTTTGCAACGTTGTGAGGACACACATTTGGTCCTCAATTGGGAGAAATGTCACATGATGGTAAGCGAAGGAATTGTGCTTGGACATAAAGTGTCTAACAAAGGGTTGGAGGTACACCCAGTAAAGATCGAAGTTATTTCCAAATTGCCCCCACCGAATTCGGTTAAAGGGTACGAAGTTTTCTAGGTCACGCCAGTTTTTATCGCTGATTTATAAAATTTTTCTCTAAAATCACCAAACCATTATCTGAGTTGTTGGAAAAGGATGATGTGTTTGATTTTAATGACAAGTGTTTACATGTGTTCAACATGCTTAAAGAAAAACTGATTTCCACACTGGTTGTGCAAACACCAGACTGGACTAAGCTGTTTGAATTAATGTGTGATGCGTCTGATTTCGTAGTTGGGGCTGTTTTGGGACAACGTGTGGATAATAAACCCGTTGTGATTTTCTATGCATCCAAAACCTTAAATGATGCACAATTGAATTACACGACAACCGAAAAAGAACTTCTCGCCGTTGTTTTTGCTTTTGAAAAATTTCGACAATATCTTGTTGTATCAAAAGTCGTTGTATGGATGGACCACGCCGCCATTAAGTACTTGATGGAGAAAAAGGATGCCAAACCTAGACAGATTAGGTGGATCTTGCTTTTACAAGAATTTGATATTGAAACCAAAGATAAGGCGGCCATTGAAAATGTGGTCGCGGACCATTTGTCTAGGTTGGATTGGGTAGATGAGAAAGATTTACATATACCCACTACTGAGACATTTCCTGATGAACAACTCTTATCTATGAAATCGAAAGATCCTTGGTTTTCTTACATTATTAATTATATTGCCTACAGAATTATCCCGGATGACTGGACATACCAAGAGAAGAAGAAAATTTTCCATTCTTTGCGTTATTATTTATGGGATGACCCTATTCTATTGAAGCAGTGCACGGATGGTGTCTTACACAGGTGTGTACCGGAGGTGGAATACGAAAGTGTTCTTCGTCATTGCCATACACTACCAACAGGTGGCCACCATGCAAGTTCCCAGATTGCTGCCAAAGTACTTGAAAGTGGCATGTACTGGCCTACTTTGTTCTGGGATGCTTATGATTTTGTGTGGCAATGTGATTCGTTCCAAAGGGCAGGTAACATTTCAAAAAGACAAGAGATGCCTCTCAATGTATTTCAAGAGGTTGAGGTGTTCGACTTATGGGGTATTGATTTTATGGGACATTTTGTGTCCTCAAATTCTAACTTGTACATTCTTTTAGTTGTTGATTATGTGTCAAAGTGAGTAGAGGCAATACCCACAAGGACTAATGATGCTAATGTAGTGTGCAGGTTTGTCAAAGAATACATTTTCTGCAGGTTTGGTGTACCAAAAATGATCATTAGTGATGGAGGTATGCATTTCCGGAATCAAAAGTTCGTGGCACTGTTGAAAAAGTATGGGGTAAAGCACAACATTGGTACCCTGTACCATCCGCAGACACAGGGGCAAGTGGAGGTCTCCAATCCGGAGATTAAGAAGATCTTGGAGCGCATTGTGGCTTCCACGAGAAAGAATTGGAGCACCCTACTACCGGATGCTTTGTGGGCGTACAAGACGGCGTTTAAGACACCTATAGGAACTACGCCTTTTAGGTTGGCTTATGGTCGGGCCTGTCATTTGCCGGTGGAATTGGAGCATAAAGCGCATTGGGCGCTGAGGAAGTTAAATTTGAGCTATGATGAAGCGGGAAAGAAAAGGTTGCTTGAGCTCAATGAACTTGACGAGCTGTGGATGAATGCATATGAAAGCTCGCGGATCTACAAGGAGCGAACAAAGCTAATTCATGATCGCCATATTCAGATGCACATCTTCAAGAAAGGAGATCGTGTACTCTTGTTCAACTCCAGGTTGAAAATGCATCCCGGGAAATTGAAATCCCGGTGGAGTGGACCGTTCACCGTAGAGGAGGTCATTCCACATGGCACAATCATGGTGCGTCATGGCGAGACTACATTCTAGGTCAATGGACAACGATTGAAATTGTCTTTTGGTGAAGATTACACAAGGAAAGTGAATGAGGTCAAATTCATTGTGCTTCCAGAAGCATGAGGAGCTTAATGTCGTCCAGCCTAAGACGTTAAATAAGGGCGCTTGTTGGGAGGCAACCCAGCCATCAGTATCTTAGGTAGTTTCTATCACATTTGTACTTTGATTTGATTTGATTTTGTTTTTAGTGTAAAAAAAATACCGTGATCATTTGCTTTATGTGCAGAACTGAGGCAGAGTCGATACCATCGACCCTTGTGTCGATGGTATCGAGATGGGTATAGGTTGGCGGCTGCAAAAATCGCTTTGTGTCAATACTATCGATGGCCTCGCCGATGGTATTGACACACCAACATGTTGATCACAAATTCGAGTTCGATAGTATCGACATGCATGTCGATACTATCGAGATCTCTGGAGATATTTAGACGCAAATTGTCTCAGTGAAGTTGATACCATCGACAGGCCTGTCGATGGTATCGATCAAGTTATAGGCAGAAAGCGGCGGCCGGGCCTCGTGAGGGTGTTGCCCTAAGCATAAGTCGATACTATCGACTTGCGTCGATAGTATCGACACGACACGTCATCGATCCGCGAGATGAAATCAACAGCGATCACCGCATCGAGAGAGTCGATCCACGAGACAGGTCGATACCATCGACACCTATCGATAGTATCGACACGTCATCGATCCGGGCCCCCACATCAAGCCATCGACGATTGTCGATACCAGTGGCGGACGGATTGTGCTACAGGAGTCGATACCATCGACTCGGGTCGATGGTATCGACTGGCATACAACAATGTCGGCCATAGTTATATAAGGGATGGATTGTCGTCATATGACATCACAACTTCAGATCAATCCTTCTCCACTTGTATTGTGCATCTTTGTGAGCAATCAGAGCCCGGCTATGAGCATCCACGACACGCGTTCTTCACCGAGCCTTCATCGAGCGGAGATTGTCTTCTCTGACCTTCTACGATCTTCTCCGAGCTCCATCTTCTAATCCTTCTTCTTGCTCAACAATGATGCATGTTGCCGGTGCATCCTCTTCCCGGGAAAATCCAATGGAGATCCCAGAGTTCGTTCCTCCACCAACTACTTCTATTCCGCATCCGCGGATCGTTCATCCTTCCGCGGAGGTTCGGAAGTTCTATGAGGAGATCATGGAAAAGAAGATTGAGCCAACCCGCTACGTCGACCGGGAGATGATCCGAAATCTGGGGTTTGAGACTAATCTGGCCTATGTGCTCAATGGGAAGGCAAGGCATACAGGCAGGAGGCCCGATGAGATCGAATTCCATGTGGACGACCATCCATTCTTCGGTGAATGGCCCACGTACAAGGAGATGGTGGCGGAATTCATGACATCGCTGGACATATGTGTTGTGCTAAACGACATCATCACCACGGATCGCGAATGGATCAAGGGCCATGTTTCTTTCCGGCTGTACAATAATGACTACACTCTCACTCTCAAGCAGTTCAATGAAATCTATAACTAGAATCATGGGCGAGATCAGTACTGGAGGCCAGACAACCGGACAGATTATGATGATATCTTCGCCGAGCTAGTGACTGTGCCTCCGGGCAAATCTGTGAGCTACCACAATGTGGCGGTGGCGGACATCGAGCATCCGTTCATGTGGATTCTTCATCGCATGCTTTGTACCAATTTGTTCGCCCATGGTGATCTATCTCTCAGCAAGTTTCAAGAGACAGACTTGTTTTTCCTGCACAAGTTATTGAAGCGGGAAGAGTGTAACTAGGGAGCATTTTTCTTGCAGCGCGTGTTGGATGTAAAGAGGAGTACGCGGAAGGCTCCAATTCACTTTGGAGGGCTCATATCACACCACTGACCCACTCTCTTGGGTTGAATTTCTCCCAGCTGACTCCTCTCTCCAACAGAAGCAAGGTTAACTTGCAGCATCTTCACCGCTCCAACCTCATCTTGCTTCGTGATGGCCTGGCGTATGCACACTACCACGTTAATCTAGCATATCAGGAATGTTCGCTCCCCAACCCTATTTTCCACATCGAGGGTGCTCAACATTTTTGATGGACTGACATTGCCATCGAGAGTTCAGATGAAGACGGTGACAACGACGACAACGACGATGACGAGGCTAAAGAGGAAGAGGAGGCTTTCACTCCTCTTCGTGCACGAGTGACACCTAGGAAGCGTCCCCGCATGCAACTGGGTGCATCTTCTTCTTACCAGCCTCCGCCATCGCAGCCACAGCAGCCCTCGCAGCAAAGTGAGGATGTCTACTCCATGCAAGGAATGTATGCAATGCTGCAGGATATTCATCAGACATAGCAGCAACACACAACCTCATATGCCAGTATTAGGGATACGACGAACGATTGCTAGATAATTAGAGGGCCATTTTTGAAAATGAGTGCCCCCTCCTCGACAACCAACAACACATTCACGACAAGTTGCATAGGATGGAGATGCAGCAGCAACCATTCTATGATCATTACTGGAGCCAGAACTACTTTGGGGGGGTATCCACAACCTCCGCCCATGCCCCAGTATGATCCGAGCTTTTAGGGGCAGTACCCATCTTGGGACCCCATGGCCCTGCAGTACCCGCCTCCGCCGGAAGAATGATCGATATCTCTGTTCCATCTTTTAAGGTTGTTTTTTACTATGAGGCCATAGTCAAATTCAAGCTTAGGGTGGGAGTTGGAACAACTTTATCCTTTAGTTTTCTCAGTTTTTAGTTTTTATTATTTTGTGTCTTTTGTCATTTGTTGTTTTTCTTAATTCTTAGTTTGTTTGTAGGATCCACACTGTATCTAGTATAATTGTGGATGTCTTAAGTCATGTGTCATATCGTTTGCTTGTACATGGGAATTAAGGGAAAATTTAAAAAAATTTGCAAGCTTGTGTTGTTCAACTTTGAGCATATAACTTAAGAAAATGATTGGGTTTGTCAACTCTAGGTCAGGAAATCACAACTGAACAATCCTAATGATTAATGAAAAGTTGACAAAATTGTTTGTATGAGCCTAAAATGACCAAATTATAATGAGACTTTAATTTGAAATATGAGAGAGAAACCTCTTAATTACCACACAGGTCAATAAGGAGGGACGCATAATAATTTCCAAAGGTTCAGTCAATTAGTCTTGTGATCTTTCCACCCCCATTATTTTCATATTCTACCTTAAGAACTGGAAGTACATTACAATTTTAACTTCTTTGAATGCATCTCATGTAGATAGGACTTGGATTGCAACTATTTCCACATATTTTGCATGAAAATAAAAAAATTTGATTAGTTGTACATGCACATCATCCTTAAGTGCATGTCATTGAGTTGCATAATCATCATTTTGTAGCTGCATTCACATTTTTGTGCATAGAGGACATCATGTGTCGTATATCTTCTGAACATTAAGGGTGATGAACTTGTTACATACCTTCTGAATGTTTGAAATGTATAAGTTATGCAATAAAAAGTGAGCCCAACAATACTTCATTGTCATTTGTGAAAATAAAGGCTTGAAAAAAAAAGAGAATTGAGAAGTAAGTAGTAATGAGAGGGAGAAAGGAACATGTTCTCACCTGGGAATTAAGAGGAATAAGCACATGATGTAGTTTTCTTAGATATTCCATCTCACCTTGAGATGGAATGATAGTGCATGCATCATTCCACCCAAATGTAGGCATTAGGGCATTTTCACTTGCATATGCATCATTTAGGTCATTTTTGCTTTGTGCATGTTATAATGGTATAATGCTTCTATTTCTTCCATGAGCCACCCATTTCATCCACCCGTTGCTCGAATTGGTAGGCCACCATGATTTTCTCCTCACTCGTGAATATCAGGAGAGCTGCTTCCATGTAGATGGTAGTTAGGGCGAGCAATGTAGAATAGGAAATCACAAGATGCACCGAGTTGAACTGGAAAATTTTATTATGTTAACTGCCTTATATGATAGTGTTCATTAATTTTGAGGTAGATATCTTTTATGGATGATTATTTTCGCCTTTAGGGTAATTATCATTCTATGGTTAGTGACGGCTAGAATGTGAATGTCCGGTGGGGATCATATGGTGATGTGTGTTGTGATGATATGTTCTTTAGTTGACCCTCACAATTCTATTCTAAAGTTTAGTTGCTCGAGGGCGAGCAATGTTCAATCTTGGGGGAGTTTGATGTGATAATTTTGAGTCGCATTTATAGACATATTTTACTTGTGTTTTATGCATTTATTGGTCATTTTGGTGGTTAATATTGCATGATTCATTTACTTTGGTCTATGATCCTTCTGAGTGTCAAATCTCCTTTATTTTGGTATTTTGAGCATAAATGATTACAATAATATGTTTTATTTCGGCTTATGTGGTTTTGTGTTGCAATTTCAGGAATAGTGCATATTTGCTGCTGTCGATACCATCGACAGTGGTCGATACCATCGACACAATCACAGGTAGCCAGCCACAAGGAGTATTGCAGATTCGATACTATCGACAGGAGAGTCGATGGTATCGATATACCATCAGGTTGCTAGCGAGAAGATAGTCGATACTATCAACCCAGAAGTCAATACTATCGACAAGTGGAGCTACAGTGATAGAAAAGGACAAAAACTGACGCCTTAGGATGTCGATACCATCGACCCCCATCGATGGTATCGAGTTAGCATCAGTCGCGACAAAGAAAAGAAAAGAAGACCAACCGATACCGTGCAGGGTCGATACCATCAACTTGCGTCGATGGTATCGACACCGTCAGATACAAGTTTGCTTTAGATCGATCTAAATCCAACGGCTATGATATTTTTGCAACTTAACTCGGTGATTATACCTAATGACGGCGGCCAAGAGCAATCTATCACATCATTAGTCACTGCACAAGTCCCGAGAAGGTGTGGAGAGAAGAACGGAGCCCAGAAGCACGGCCCAGCCATTCTGGATGCCGAAGAAGACGTTTTCCACCACTGAAAGGCAGGAGATCGCACATTCTATGCCAAGGAACGCTTGGATCTTCTCCGTTCATGGGTTTTATAGCTTATTCACGTTTTTCTCCATGTTTCCTCTTTTCTCTACAATGTTTTGCTCTGAGATGAACATGCGGGGCTAATCCCCTTTGTCTTTAGGACTGGGAGTAGCCCGGGGAAGCATTGTATGACATTTTTACCATAGTAATTCATCATTTATCTCTTAAATCCATGGTATGAATTCGTTTTCTCAATTATATTGTTATGCTTGATCACCATAATAATAATCTAATGCCCTTAATTGCTTTGAAAGAAGAATTAACAGTAGAAAAGAGACGAAATTCACATTAATTAACAAATCCCTTGAACAAGGTGGTGTAAGGTTAATGGTGGATACCCAGAAGTCGATTCTAATGCACCTAGTTTAGGTATAGGTTAATACCATGGTGGAACCGACCTAGACATATGTAGTGAATTGTACCACGACAGTGGGCAATTCTGACTACAGGCCACTACCCAGAAAGAGAGATAAATCTGAGTTTCTATATAGAGATTCATACAATGATAACCCGCGGTGAAACCGCAATCCTAAAGATCTCCACTTGAATTGATTAAACTAAACCTTTAATCGATTGTTTTGTTTTGTTTTATTTCATTTTATTTTAATTTTACAACAACTTCCAAATTTTTAATCGGTCGAGCTGATTGCGAGTAGTTAGTAGTAGTCTTCGAGAATTCAGTGTCCCTGAGTTCAACTCGGGCCTCACAACGTCCTATATTACATTGAAGCATACACTTGCGTTCAACACACGGAAAATTTGTGTTAGTGGACTCCCTAAATACATCAGGTTTCTCAGTGTACTTCTTGATAAAAATCCAAATAGGATCGCTTAGTGGTCATCATGATAATCCGGTAAAGCTAAGTGGTCTTCTCCCAAAGAGAGTACATGCTACAGTAGTAACTCTATAGCGAAGATTCCACTATACCATGACATAACTAATTACAGAAGACACGTGGTGTTATGCTAAACCTAAGTGTTCTCGTATTGACTGAGAAAGGTGAAGTCTTGTCATCGGGCTCTGCCATTGACCTTGTATCGTACCGATTTTAACTTACTAGTGGTCGGTCGAAGTATGAGCGGTATATCTCATCTCCTCTGGGCATAAGTATGAATGTGAACATGTAGTCAGATGTGTAGTATATTTGTTTAAAGACCAAATATGGGAGCATTGGTTGATGCCTTATTACTTTTATACATCTTGATAGATAGATGTTGTACATGTTCTTCATATTCCTTTTCAAGCAAAAGATGCTTTATAGATCTATTATCAATATCCTTGCTTGGGACTTGAATATATATCTATTAAACAAATAAAATACCTACAATTCAGTTTTATATTATTTTCTATGATAATAATATTACTGGAAGAGAGTTATATCTCTCACTGGGACAATAGTCTCACTCCATGGGATCCACAATTTTTCAGTGGTTGCGGATAAGGGACTAGGAACTTAGTTGTATAAGAAGGATCGTGTCAATAAGAATAGCAGTAGTATTTCAGGTCGAATAAACTGTCTGTTAGGGTTTTGTAGATAGATGTCGTCTTTGTAATCTCAGGTCCATGGGAGATAGTTCTTAGTGGTTTTCATGAATAACTTGAGATTTTGGTTTGGTTATTTCGAGGTTTTTATAATGATGTATATATATCAGAGTAAATCAACTTATACTTGTTATCCTCGAGAAGAGACCCCATACTGAATGTATGACATGAATTGTGTGTATGTAAAGCTTTGGTCGTTTGTGTAAAAGCTTACTCGACATGCATATATGTGAAAAATAGTTTTAATTTTTAGTGGTTTTTATTAATTTTGTTATTTGTCATAATTCTGCATTTTTACTAGTGATCGCTTGATTTGTAATCAGGTCATCACAAAGTTTTGGTATCAGAGCCTAAGGTTCACTGAGTCTACAAAGACATAGGATTAAGTTTTTTTGAGTATGTTCTAGTGTCCTCCATTATATCTTATAGTAAATTCTCCTTGTACAAGAGAAGAAGTAGGAACCAAAGTTGTCTGGAGTGCATGAAGAACACGTTGCCGATAGTAGTGTTACTGTACCCGGAAGTGCTGCAAGGGATCAAGATAGAGATGAACTAGTTCATGTGAATCCCTAGCCTGACAAAACTCTATTAGAAAACCCAACTTTTCAAGCTTTTTTCAGACAAATCATGAATATGGCTAACCAAATATCAGTACCAGCCCCTAGGACATTAGGGTCTAGTGCGAGACATGGAGCTGGCAAGACTTTTGAATGTTTGCGTCAAGTAGGAGCCATTGAATATGTTGGCACTACTGACCCAACAGATATAGATTTATGGTTGTGATAAAGTGGATTTCTACATTATAATGAAATAATTACACTTTTTCCCTCATTATACTCACTCATGATCCTCAATCTTTTTCCTCAGCTTAATAATAAATTTTAAGACTCAAATCCAAGATATGGGGACCAATGTTGATTTTATACACATTATAACATCATAAATTTGATTAATTCATCACTTTGTACAAATAAAGAAATTGACCCATCAAAATTCATCTTCTTGTCCTCAAACTTTTCCTAAAGGTTCTCCACGTTTTTGTGAAGTTATGATCCAAATTTGAGATCATTTGGACCTTCCTATGATTTTATACGATTTTTCTAAGAATTTCACCTTCTCCTAGTTTTCCTTGCCTTTTTCCACCTTTTTTCTCCCTTTTCCTTGTTGGGCCCGGCCCATCAGCTGCTTTGGGCGCCGCTGGGCAAGGTGGGTGACCCAGCAGCCTTGGATCTTAATCCAACGGCGCTGGGGTCATCCCCTACCTTGCGCCCAGTATGGCAGGTCCACGGTGGACTAGCCACCATGGCTCCCAACCCCGATCGAGAAAACCTGACCGGTTGCGCCCTATAGCTCGACCAAAAGTTCTCCCAGCCCTTCGCGAAGCTTCCGCACGGTTTAGATGGTTGAATCGTTGCTTGGAGGCCAAGGAAGCTAGCCAACTTGTGGGGTGCGCCGCCTCCTCTTGTAGCCCTAACCCTAGCAGTGGGACTCTATATAAACCCCTCTTTGGGTTCGTCGCGCACCCACGATCCCGAACGACACCTTCTTTTCCCGCATCGAGCCCTCCCTCTCTCGCTCCCTTCTTCTCCGGCCGCTGCCATTACGGCGCCGCCGCAGGGCCTCCTTGGGCGTCCTTCCTCCACGCCTCTTCCCCTCTTCCTTTGTCTCCCATCAGGTCCGCGAGGCCAAGGCAAGCCCGACCGGCCTGCTCGTGCTCTGCCTCACTCCCCTCCAGCTCCAAAATGCATCCACTCCGGCGAGCCCCGCCGCCCTGCTTCTGGGCTTGAGTCTGTGTTAATCGTGCGTCTGGAACGGGAGAGCAGGAGCCCCAGACCGCCGGCTCAATTGCAAGTCAAACCGGTCCAGTGCTCAGCCAGACCACCAATAAACTGACCAAATAGATTTTGAATCGGATCCTGGACCAGCGAGCCTTGTGGCGCGATCTGAGCCACCGAATCGTGATCCAACAAACCTCAATTTTCACAAATAAGGTAAATATCTCCCCTCTATTCAAAAATTCATATAAATGTCAAGATCTTGTTTTAATCATAGAAAATGCATATGAACTCCAAAAATTACAAATAAGTAGTCAATCTTGATCAGAAAAATCCAGTGAATCCATTAAAAAAAGTTTTGAAGTCTGATTATAAACGATTCACACTGATATCTCTAGATCTTTGATCCTTTGCATATTTAAATTGTCAAATGACTCATAATCATGATTAATCTTTGGAAACCCTATTTTTGGACTCTGATGATATTTTGTAACCTTGATCTGATCTTTTTGAATCATCTACTCTTTAGAATGAATCATTAGTCATATAGATCTATTGTTTTGATTCAATCTTAATTATAATGGATACTGAGTAATCTTGACATGGATCTCAAATCTTACAAACCCTTGATATATTTGACCCATCAACCTGATCTGGAATTGCAATTATGCTAAGTATCATGATGAATTAGGAACTTGATGATGACTTGAATAATGATGGTAATATTTAGGGTTGACATATATTCCTAAAATACCTAGGTAGATCATCCATCCTCGATTATGCTTGGCACTTGCGTAAATATTGAAATCTTGATATAATGTTGTCTATATATGAATGATCTACCTTAGGGATGAATAGGATTGGAAAACCCTAATTTGGTATACTTGATTTTGGTCGATAATATGATCTTGATCCTCGATCCATATCTTGATTGATCTAGGAACCACTTGAGACCCTGATCTTCTACTCTAGTTGATTAATACTCAAAATCTCGGTGAAAGGTACGCTATTTATATAACTCCTCCTTGATTGTATTGAAGATACTTTCATGTATCTCTTGACCGTATGCTTGGCTAGTTATTTGGATGAGCTATTGTTCCCTATGATTAGTCTTCTGTTTTTCTATATTATATTTTGAAAAACATGAAAACATAAATTGCATGCCCATTATGACTGCCCGTATATTGATGTTGATAATGATGATGATATTGATAATGTTGATAATGTGGATATTGAGTACAACAATCCCCTCATTTGGAAGTGGGACTTGTTCATTGGCTTCCTATGTTCCTATGGTGAAAAGGGGCCTAATGACCTTCCCCATCGCGTTGGGGTAATAGAGTCATACAAAATATATAAGCATGCTTCTCGAATTACAGCATAATGGGAACTCGTAATAAAATTTGAATTGCTTGAAAAACTTGTCGAATAAATGTTGGATTTGCAAATTGCTTATTATTCTTTGAAATATAAGTTCTGCCAAGCATATTATTTTGTTATAAATCGTTTTACTTGATTTTGATAGCGTACCGTGCAATTGCATGATTGTGTCTTGATTTTCTTGATTTTAGGCAATATACATGAAAAATTGAATATGATCGCTTCCGCACTCATATACTCTGATGACAAAGACAAATTGGATATATCTCCATATTGGGTTAGTTTGTTCTTTAATTATCCAGTTTTTGAGTTATTTATTTCTTATTGTATATGCCAGTGTGATAGATCATATTGGGCCACTCAGGGATGGGCGCTTCAATCCCCTTACTACTGTCTAGGCAGTAGGATTGGGATTGGGGTAAGAACGGTTCCGTGACAGTTGGTATCAGAGCTTACACACTCTCATATACTTTAAGTAAATAATTTCTCAAGTATCTTACACCCAAGAAACCCTAAAGTCCATAATGGTGAAAATTGAGGTGTCTAGGCTCGGGGTCCTGACATAATTTCTCCTATCCGTTTTCATGGTGGCTGAGATCCCCCGCTCTACCTGGCCTCAATTGATCCAGAATTGGACCTAAAGGTTCTCTTGTGAAACCCTAGAGAGTCTTCTAGCATCTGATCTCTTCTTTATGGACAATCCTAAGCCACCCATGTAGATGAAGATTAGGTAGTCTTCTCACCTCCTCATGTGGTCCTTCCTTGTGACTTTATACCACATGATGTCCCGATTATGGGTAGCTTAAGAATGGGAATCGCTAAATCTTGAAAGTTGATACCATGATCTGACCTTAGTATGAAAACTCAATTTTGATCAATGAAAACTTTGAAATGAAATACTCATGCTTGACCTTTCATGCAAACTTGACTTAACCAAACCCGACTACTTGTTTTCTATGTTTGAGGTAAATCTTAATTTGGTGAAATAAGAAAGATTTATACCTTGTTGTTGATAAGGTCCCTATTTGATCAAATCCGTGTTGCCCTATTATTTAGATTAAACCTCAAACATAGTTAAGCAAACTCTTTTTTCAATTGGATGCCCATCATGACTATGCTATCAAATTGACTAATTCTAGGACTCACAAAATCATGATGTAAGACCATGATGCAAAAAGCAATTTCTCTATTGACTATTGATGCCTTTTGCAATCTCGATTTTGATATGATGATGATGGGCTAGATTTTGCACTATTATGCTCTAATTCCTCGAATGTCAAATATGAAAATCCTCAATTTTCCGTATTATATCACTACCTTGATCATGAAAGGAAAGAATTGAAAATATTGACATTATTGCCCTATTATCTTAAAGTTTGATCTTATGACTTCGATGTATATGATTTAATTTTGATACGCTCCCTATTTGAATAAGATCATTAGATCATGACTAATGTTGGTAATGTGCCAGATTAGGGTGGTAGTTGACTCATGACTCCCCTAACCTAGGTCACATCCCTATTTTGACTACCTCTAAAATTTTCACCTTGTTGATTATTTAGAGTGTGGAAAGGTAATCCCTTTCACCCTATTTAGACAGGTTGATCTAAGCCTAATAGGTTGAACCCATGGTTGATACTCGATCTTGAATAATTGACTTGATAATGATCTTGATATATGACAATTTTGACTATAGCTTGTGGTTTATTTCCTAGATAGACCTAGGTTTAGATCATTCATCAACCTTGGAAGCATGATAATGGAATTATGATATGTTGCTCGAATATTGAATAATGTTGCTCGAAATTGGATATAGATGAATGATTCCCCCTAAGGTCTAAATAGGAATCGAAACCCTAGCTTCAAAATTTTGGACCTATGACTTTTGATCTCGACTCTTGATATTGATATATATAATATTGTGACTCACAGTTATCCAATCTCAATAATGATACAAATCTTATGATCACACTATTTGGACATTAAGATGTATGACTAATGACTTCAAAATCCCAAATGTTGAAATTTTCAAAATGATGACGATATTGACTCTCTCGATATATGAAATAGGGTTTAGCTCTCATAAGGACTAGGGTGGGACCTTCCCAGTGATTTTGAGCTCGCAATAATGATATTGAAGTATGATGTTGTCTCAAATTGTTGAAATATGAAATCTCAAATCATGGATGTATGACCCCACCTAGGCCAATGAAGAAGCTAAGACCCTGAGATTTTGGGATTGAAAGCTAAGTCACCTTGTGTACTTGATCCAAGGACTCTTTTTGTTTGACCCAAAAGATAATATGTCCAAATTTGTGATCAATATGATGTTTTCCATATTTTTGACTCATATAATGAATTTGGACAATATATGTGTTGATACTCAATTGCTCGATTATGAAATAATGTTAGTACCAAGTTGGTTATGAAATGGAACATGGAATCTCAATTATGATGTTTGCACTACTTAAACTTTGAGGACATGATACTTAAACTTTGAGGACATGATTTTGATTATATAGTTGAGGATACACCAATATTTGAGGATATGATCTATTTTCTTTTGAATAAATACTAATTTTAAGGATGTTTTTGAATTTTGGGGACAAAATTCCTTTTAAGGAGGGAAGGATGTGATAAAGTGGATTTCTACATTATAATGAAATAATTACACTTTTTCCCTCATTATACTCACTCATGATCCTCAATCTTTTTCCTCAGCTTAATAATAAATTTTAAGACTCAAATCCAAGATATGGGGACCAATGTTGATTTTATACACATTATAACATCATAAATTTGATTAATTCATCACTTTGTACAAATAAAGAAATTGACCCACCAAAATTCATCTTCTTGTCCTCAAACTTTTCCTAAAGGTTCTCCACGTTTTTTTGAAGTTATGATCCAAATTTGAGATCATTTGGACCTTCCTATGATTTTATACGATTTTTCTAAGAATTTCACCTTCTCCTAGTTTTCCTTGCCTTTTTCCACCTTTTTTCTCCCTTTTCCTTGTTGGGCCCGGCCCATCAGCTGCTTTGGGCGCCGCTGGGCAAGGTGGGTGACCCAGCAGCCTTGGATCTTAATCCAACGGCGCTGGGGTCATCCCCTACCTTGCGCCCAGTATGGCAGGTCCACGGTGGACTAGCCACCATGGCTCCCAACCCCGATCGAGAAAACCTGACCGGTTGCGCCCTATAGCTCGACCAAAAGTTCTCCCAGCCCTTCGCGAAGCTTCCGCACGGTTTAGATGGTTGAATCGTTGCTTGGAGGCCAAGGAAGCTAGCCGACTTGTGGGGTGCGCCGCCTCCTCTTGTAGCCCTAACCCTAGCAGTAGGACTCTATATAAACCCCTCTTTGGGTTCGTCGCGCACCCACGATCCCGAACGACACCTTCTTTTCCCGCATCGAGCCCTCCCTCTCTCGCTCCCTTCTTCTCCGGCCACTGCCATTACGGCACCGCCGCAGGGCCTCCTTGGGCGTCCTTCCTCCACGCCTCTTCCCCTCTTCCTTTGGCTCCCATCAGGTCCGCGAGGCCAAGGCAAGCCCGACCGGCCTGCTCGTGCTCTGCCTCATTCCCCTCCTGCTCCAAAACGCATCCACTCCGGCGAGCCCCGCCGCCCTACTTCTGGGATTGAGTCTGTGTTGATCGTGCGTCTGGAACGGGAGAGCAGGAGCCCCAGACCGCCGGCTCAATTGCAAGTCAAACCGGTCCAGTGCTCAGCCAGACCACCAATAAACCGACCAAATAGATTTTGAACCGGATCCTGGACCAGCAAGCCTTGTGGCGCGATCTGAGCCACCGAATCGTGATCCAACAAACCTCAATTTTCAAAAATAAGGTAAATATCTCCCCTCTATTCAAAAATTCATATAAATGTCAAGATCTTGTTTTAATCATAGAAAATGCATATGAACTCCAAAAATTACAAATAAGTAGTCAATCTTGATCAGAAAAATCCAGTGAATCCATTCAAAAAAGTTTTGAAGTCTGATTATAAACGATGCACACTGATATCTCTAGATCTTTGATCCTTTGCATATTTAAATTGTCAAATGACTCATAATCATGATTAATCTTTGGAAACCCTATTTTTGGACTCTGATGATATTTTGTAACCTAGATCCGATCTTTTTGAATCATCTACTCTTTAGAATGAATCAGTAGTCATATAGATCTATTGTTTTGATTCAATCTTAATTATAATGGATACTGAGTAATCTTGACATGGATCTCAAATCTTACAAACCCTTGATATATTTGACCCATCAACCTGATCTGGAATTGCAATTATGCTAAGTATCATGATGAATTAGGAACTTGATGATGACTTGAATAATGATGGTAATATTTAGGGTTGACATATATTCCTAAAATACCTAGGTAGATCATCCATCCTCGATTATGCTTGGCACTTGAGTAAATATTGAAATCTTGATATAATGTTGTCTATATATGAATGATCTACCTTAGGGATGAATAGGATTGGAAAACCCTATTTTGGTATACTTGATTTTGGTCGATAATATGATCTTGATCCTCGATCCATATCTTGATTGATCTAGGAACCACTTGAGACCCTGATCTTCTACTCTAGTTGATTAATACTCGAAATCTCGGTGAAAGGTACACTATTTATATAACTCCTCCTTGATTGTATTGAAGATACTTTTATGTATCTCTTGACCGTATGCTTGGCTAGTTATTTGGATGAGCTATTGTTCCCTATGATTAGTCTTCTGTTTTTCTATATTATATTTTGAAAAACATGAAAACATAAATTGCATGCCCATTATGACTGCCCGTATATTGATGTTGATAATGATGATGATATTGATAATGTTGATAATGTGGATATTGAGTACAACAATCCCCTCATTTGGAAGTGGGACTTGTACATTGGCTTCCTATGTTCCTATGGTGAAAAGGGGCCTAATGACCTTCCCCATCGCGTTGGGGTAATAGAGTCATACAAAATATATAAGCATGCTTCTCGAATTACAGCATAATGGGAACTCGTAATAAAATTTGAATTGCTTGGAAAACTTGTCGAATAAATGTTGGATTTGCAAATTGCTTATTATTCTTTGAAATATAAGTCATGCCAAGCATATTATTTTGTTATAAATCGTTTTACTTGATTTTGATACCGTACCGTGCAATTGCATGATTGTGTCTTGATTTTCTTGATTTTAGGCAATATACATGAAAAATTGAATATGATCGCTTCCGCACTCATATACTCTGATGACAAAGACAAATTGGATATATCTCCATATTGGGTTAGTTTGTTCTTTAATTATCCAGTTTTTGAGTTATTTATTTCTTATTGTATATGCCAGTGTGATAGATCATATTGGGCCACTCAGGTACGGGCGCTTCAATCCCCTTACTACTGTCTAGGCAGTAGGATTAGGATTGGGGTAAGAACGGTTCCGTGACAATGGCTTACTGAGATAGAGAAAGCCTTTAAGATCCTTGATATCCCGCAAGCTGATAAGGTTAAACATGATGTATACCTTCTAAAGGGAAGTGCTGGCCATTGACAGGACATAGAAGAAGAGAAACGACCAGGTGTTGAGATCGAATGGCAGGAATCACTACTATAGAACATGCCTTTAGCATCGGTTAATTAAGGGCTTTAGTGTCGGTTTCCAAGAGACACCCAAGTGGGCGCCACTAAAGGTGGACCCCTTCAGCGTTGGTTCCCAACCGACGCCAAAAATCTTCCTGCCACTGAAAACACGCCAGCAAAGGGACTATAGGCATCAGTTTTTTAAGAACACTGACACTATAGAATTGTTGCAGACATTGGTTATTAAAAGAACCGATGTCACAACACTTCCTGCCACCGAAAATGTGCCAGCAAAGGGCCTATAAGTGTCAGTTTTGTAAGATAACCGATGCCATCTCCCCTGCCACCACGGCCATGCTTCCCAACATGGTCGTGTTTCCTGGCCATATCAGCTGAACCGATGTCAGTTTTGTGCTATTAACTGACACCATATCCCCTACCAGCCACCACGGCCGTGCTTCCCAGCATGATCATGGTTCCTAGCCACATAGACGTCAATTTGTTTTTATCAAAAATTGCCTCCGTATGTCTTTGGTGTTTGTTTTGATCAAATAACCGACACCTATGTGAAGATTTTTTTTAATAAGTTTGTAAGCCTGTTGTATGGCTAGTCAGTAGGATGAGAACCTGCAATTCAGTTTTGAACTGTAGGTTTACGACATCCATTAATATCAGCCCACAACAAGCCACAAACCTACAAAATTAACAAGATGGGCAATATTATATATATGTGATTCACACACATGTATAAGCACATTTAATTCATATTATTTTTTCATCACACACATGTAGAAACCAGTAGCAACCTATAGTTCCATTCATTTCATCTCTTTTCACATTCAGACACATGTAGAAACATTTATGTATTGATCATCTTCACACACATATGACAATTCATAAAAATTCATTCACATTCACACAAAAATAATTATGAGAACAAAGTTATTATTTATTCATCATTGTCATCATTGTCAATGAAATTAAATCTAAAAATTCCCACTCTTTGTAGCACTTTTTCCCATTCTTCTCTTACAACATCTAATTCATCTCTCGTATAGGGAGCATGTACATCGAAACACTTTCCACCTGTGCTGAAGTCAGCAGTTTTAAAGACATGCAAAGAGAATGACGAATATATATAATTAATCATATATAATAAGATTGATATATTTCATATTATCTAATGAGACTATTTATTATACAAGTTGTATCTTATCGATCTCCATTACGACATGTTTGATGATTAGGTCTATAAATCGCATCACATAGTAGGCACATGCCCAACCGTTATCTTATGTAGCACACTATAAATTGAAACATACAAAATATTCAAAAATACAAATAAGCACAATTCACATAAATAATATATACATTGTAGTTAGGAAATTACTTTCACATTCTCCCAAATTAGTGAAAAATCCTTTTTCCTGGGGACCTTTCCTCCAACTTTTTTGTACTCTTGTAAAGACCTACATATGATAATGTAACCCATTATATTGCATAATTAAATAGTAATGTAGTAACATATGTTACCAGATATAAAAACATGAAATATTTTTCACGAGAATAATGGCCTTTTAATTGCATGTCCATATAATTTCAACTCATTCCCCACAGGATCTAAAAAATAGACAGTGAACATCTTGGGGACAATAACTAGTAACTCCCAATGCCTACCACTATAGGTAAGAAAGTTAAAAATTAATAACTCAAAATCCACAACAAAAATGCCATTTTCTGAAGTCCAAATTATAAACAAAGTAAACTTACTCGACATTGAATGGAGCTATTATCACCGTCTTCTTATTTTTACCAAAATATTCAAAAGCATCACAACAGTATGAAGTAACTGAAGAAGGGTTTGTATCTACAAGACTAATCAATGATGGAACCAAAAATCCCACATTGGAAAACCCAAAATCTCTACATATCTTGTGTAAGTGGCTACAAAACAAGTATTATGTATGCATTAATATATAAGAAACCAGATCACCATATATAAAAAAAGGTATATGGATGTAGAAACAAGATCTCACCATATCCACAACTCTATCATAGATGTGTTCAGCCATTTATAGCTAAACAACTCCAAAATATCTTTTATAAATATCTTATTTTTGTATGATTGACCTGCATTAATACCTATGCATTAATACGTACATATGCATAACTTGTATTACATATGCATTAATACGTATGCTAAACTTGTATAAATAGATTGTTATCACATGATTTACCTGCATCATCCTCCAGAATAGTAACAATTATAGGACAATTGGTATCATGTTCGCCGATCCATACTACCACACCCCTACAATTAGGACCTATCAAGGCATGTAGGTCCCTTGGAAGCCAACTTGGTAGTCCAGGAGGTGGAGGTCGAGATTTAGCGGGTCTCATCTTTTTGACCTCTATATATAATTTTAGATGAATTGACTCATATATACACACTAAAAAATTAAAGTAATGGAAATTTATCATACAATATAAGTATAGAGGACATTCTCTTCGGGCCACAGTATCACTCAGCCTATAGCCTCACCAAGTGTTTCAACATCTGGGTGTGCATGAGGTAGTGCAAGATCTGTCCAGTCGGGGAATACATGTATCAGGCTCACACGTACCACACCATCTGGTACTGGATACCCATGACACATGCACCCTTTAAGGAGTGGGTAAGCCGACGCCTCTGCAATGATATATTCTTGACTTTTTAGTCAGCATGGCTTCAACCCCTACAAATTTACGTAAAGAATGTTATATGCATATATACACAAACATATCATCTTGAACAGACTATCTATTATGTCATAAAAATACTTACAGAGGACGTTCTAGGTGGTGGGTCTACAAGATTACTCCCAACCACTTCTACAGTAGGAGAAGAGCGGCCCAGCATAGGTACTATCTGAGTGGCAAGTTGAGATGCTTGCCACTTCACCACTGCTTCTTAGATTCTCTTCTCAATTAATGAATCTACCTATACATGAATAAAAGAAATTCTAGCTTCTGATTATTGAATTCCCTTTTGCAATAACATTCTAAAATAAGAATAGGTTACCTCAACTTGTGAAAGTCGCGCTTTTGGGACAGGTTTGTGCTGGGATGGCCCAAAGAATGCTTTGATGCTCACACCAGCGCCTGCACCCCGAACATGTCTAGGATGCTCTAGGTTACCCAGTGCAACTGTCAGTTCATCCCTTGTGCCCTGAGGGATGAACTTGCCTTCCTTCCTCTGCTCGTGCAGCTCCCGCTAATCACCATCAACAAAAATTAGTAAGTAAACATAACAATAATCAATATTGATCGATTGCTCTAAGAGTTGATTTTTACCATTTTTGCATCCGCTTCAGTAGTTGTGGGCTTGGATATGTCTCCCTTCTTGTTTTGCCTCCCAGCTATCCACATAGCATGGTGAGGCATAGGTGCAAGAGTTGTAGTAGAGGAATCTGTAGTCTCCTGAGTAGCAGTAGGCTGAGCAGGCTCAACCTGTAGTCTTTGGCGAAAGCTTGCATATCCTCTTGGACCCATTGTGTGGTCGTTCACATTCAGTGCACACCTTGCTCTTAGTGCCTCACTGAGGGCCTAGTTAGTTAACATATTGATTTGGTTAGTAACACTAAAGTTTAATCTTGAATAGGTGAATACATAAAAACGTATATTAATTAAATTGGGAGTGGCACTTAATACCTTGAATTCATCTATTTTTCTTTGGGTAACAAATGCCTCCCAGTCTTTGGGGTCCAGGTAGTTCCATTGCTTTGTGGCTTCCTTCTATCTAAATTTATTTTTTAAAGAGAATACAAACAAAAATTATTAGTGTAGAGTTAGTGAAATAGTGATCAATGTCTAGAATTGGAAATCAATCAAGAACCTCTTATCAACATCGTGTATGTAATCTCGGGTGAGATTGGTCATATAGTTCCTTAGGACCCTCCCACAGCATTGCATCACACATTTATGATGCAGCTTTTCATCCAGATCAAATATGCTCTGCACATTAAATAGAATTGCTATTAACTAGTATCCTAAAAATTAGTAATCTACACAAATAGAATTACAAATAATAATAACTCACACATAGTTCCTTCCATATGTGGTCTTTCTTCCCCTTAGGAACTTTATGCCAGGATTCTATGATACGAATGCAATGGCTGCGAGTAAGAATCCCAAGATATGAAACAAATGAGTTGCGGTTCACTCCATATGGATTTCCTGCATGATCGAAATCCACAACCAATTTGGGTCCATTGCCCCTTTGCAATATTAACATGTTCATCATTGTGATGCCCCTCACTTTCTCAATTTTGGTTTGCTTCTCATCAAGTACTGTAATTTATTCAGGGGGTACATTAACAACATAAAAATTGATAAAAAACACACTTACATGATATGATTATAAATGAACATATAGATAGAAACCTCAGGGATATATTCTTAAAACTTACATTGTCAGGCGGCGCAAGCACATCCTCACCCTCACGGTGATAATCAACATGGTTATCAGGGGAATGCTCAGCCATCTGAAAGTTCACATTCAAATTATAAATTTCACATTGTAAAGTAACACTAATTGTAAATTTCACATTGTAAAGTAATTCACATTGTAAAGTTCACATTCACATTGTAAAGTAATTCACATTGTGAAGTTCACATTCACATTGTAAAGTTCACATTCACATTGTAAAGTAATTCGCATTGTAAAGTTCACATTCAGAAAAATAAAACATATACAAAATATAAACATTCATGCCTCTAATATTGTGATCTTTTATCAATTAACAATCCTTCATTGTGATCCCCACAAACATACAAGTCATTGTGATCCCCAGCTTCAATGTTTGGTGGTGTTGGCAACCCAATTGAGAATGGACTGGAGTCATCATACTTATCATAGTACTCTTCTTCATCTATTGGATCTTCAATGAACTATCTTTTACCTTGAAGAACAACTGAGTATTTATCATTTGCAGGATCATCAATATAAAATACTTATTTTGCATGTGATGCCAATATGAATGGTTCACCCTTCTCGTCAATCTTTTCAAAGTTCACTAATGTTAAACCCAATTCATCCACTATAACTCCTTTGTTGTTGTCAACCCAATTACATTTAAAGAGCAGAATTCTAAAATCTACATAGTCAAACTCCCAAAGGTTCAAGATAAACGTCGAAATCATTTCCAGGTTGTTTAGGGTCCGATGTCAAAGAAGACAACATAACGTACTTATTATTCACACACAACCAAGGAGGAAGATTGTATATAACAAGCATAACTGGCCAAGTGCTATGTTGGCTGCTCAATGTCCCATATGGATTCATCCCATCTGTACAAAGCCCAAGTCTTAGATTCCTATCTTCTTCATTGAATTCAGGGTATAATAAATCAATCTTCTTCCATTGTGGAGAATCAGACGCATGTCGTAGGATCCCATAATTATTTTTCTTAACATCTGCATGCCACCTCAAATTCTTCACATCTATAGGATTGGCAAACAAGCATTGAAACTGTAGTATTATAAGTAGATACCACATCACCTTGGCAGGAGAACCAGTTTTGGACTCCCCCAAAGTCGTCAGTTTATACCTTGACACACCATATTTCAGATAATCTTTCAAATCCACATAGTCCTTTTGAAATAATACACAATCATTTGGGCATGCATGTATCTTGTTGGCCTCCATTCCCATTGGCCACAATAATTTCTTTAACCGTTATGTTGGTATTGGCAGCTCGTTTGCTACCGGAAGAATTTCTTTCAACAAAGACAACAATGGTGTGAAGCTTTTATCTCTCCATCGATTGTTAGCTTTCAGTTTATACAATCTCAACACAACACTAAGCTTCATAAACTTACAACCTGTGTATAATGGTATCTCATCATCATGCACAATGTTTCTAAACATGGGAGGTGGATCGGTGTGCTCTACCCCACAACTATCCAACATCGCATCAACGATGTCTACTGGAACCGGTTCGTTCACATCTACATCATCAAAGGCAATTTCTTCTTCCACACAAGCACTTCTATCGACATCCACTGATTTTAGGATTGAAATCTCTCCATGCTAGTGCCATTCTATATAGCCTTGTACAATCTCGTTGCACATGACATGACTTCTGATTTCGTCACTAGTGCTGACTTTCAAGTTGTTACCGCAATGCCTACATGGACAGTAGAACCTATCTCCAGGTTGTTTCCTATGTTCCTAGACAAATCTAATAAATTGGTCAAGACCAGAAATAAACTCGGGGGTGTAGCAATTTGGAATGGACATCCATGATCTATACATTCTATGATCAAAGGGAAAACAAGCATACATTAGAACAAGATTAGGGTCTAGGGTTAAAAGATCAGGGTTTATGGTAAAAAGTTTAGGGTTACTTTACGGTCTTATATATAATTAATGGTTAAAACATCCTAAGCGAGATTAGGTGTTCAAGAATAGTCCCAAACTGGGTACTATCCAAGACTTACTCCTAATGCGTAAATCTTGGATGGGTTTCTAGGCCAACAAATACATGTGTTGTCATTCTTAAATATAATAAATATGTACCACCTATTGCAATCTTGAACACCTAATCTCACTAGTAAGTGTATAATGTGTATTGGGTTTTCAAGAAAATTTCGGCAGAATTTCCCCGTTGTTCTCTAAGTACATATGTACTTCGAGAACAAACATGGAAATGCTACCGAAAATTTCTTGAAAACACAATACACATTATACACTTACATCCTAAGTGAGATTAGGTGTTCAAGAACAGTCCAAAACTGGGGACTATCCAAGATTTACTCCTAATGAGTAAATCTTGGATGAGTTTCTAGGCCAACAAATACATGTGTTATCATTCTATAACATTGATTTAACATTTTGACTATCCATGCATGTTCCTCATCAAGATAAAGATTACACATAAATTAGTATGACCTAGGGATGGAGAGATTTATAATTTATTTCAAAATTTCAAACTAGCTCATGCATTATCATCAATCTACATCATATAACAGGGATTCATGTAGATGTTAGGGCGATACATCACTACAAAATCAGAAATTTATCATTAGGGTTTTAAAATCTTAGATAGATTGATCACAAGATTTCATCAATATAGTTAATTCAAGATTATGGTGAAATGTGTATTAGGGTTTTAATATATTAATTTAACATGCACCAAAATTTACAGAATTTGGTCAAGCATTAGTATTCAATTGGAAATGTATCTTCTTCTTCTTGCTCCCTCCTTTCCAAATGGATAAAAGCAAGGCACGACCTGTGGGTTGGACACGACCATGGCTATGCTGGCAAGCACGACCGTGGTTAGCCAACACAGCTACTTGTGTCCAGCACACAGGTCGAGCGTGCCTTGCTTTTATCTATTTGGAAAGGAGGGAGCAGGAAGAAGAAGAGGTGGAGGAAGAAGAAGGGGTGGAGGAAGAAGAAGAGGCAGCGACCTACCTGTCAGTGGCGTGGAGGAAGAAGAGAGCAACTAGGCATCCCTATCATAGGTGGCGGTGGTGTGAGGAGCTAGCGGGTGGGTGGAAGAAGCTAGATAGTAGGGGGCGGCGACAGTGACAGTGTGAGGAGAAGTGATCGGCTCAATCAGGCGGCGATGATGAGCAGGGGGCGCAGCAGCTGCGAGCGGGGGCTCGTGGCGATGAAATAGAGAGAATGGGGCGTAGTTTGTTTCTGGATTGATTGTGCGGAGGTTATTAAGTTAATACAGACATCGATTTTTTAAAAAATTGACACCTAATATCCATCAGTGTCGGTTTCCATAAAAAACTGACGTCCATTGGACAATCTTAACCATAAAAATTTTCGCAGGGACGGCGCGCAAGACCTTATCAGCATCGGTTTCTCCACAAAAACCGACGACCTTTGGAGGTAATTTTTTTCATCTTTAGGCATTAGTTATTAGGTCTAAAACCTGACGTTGTATGTGAAACTTTGGGGGTAATTTTTTTCTCTCAAAAAAATGGATTTGGTGGGCTATTTTAGGCGTCGGTTCATTATAGGGAGCCAACGCTAAATAAAAAGCGATACACATGTCTGGCCGATCTTCAAATATATATGTCAGTCTCTGTAATTAGCCAATGTTATAGGGTTTAGACGCCAGTTTTCGGTAATAACCGACGCCTCTAAATGTGATGTCATAAGCTATTTCTGTAGTAGTCAATTCTAACAAGAGTTTTTCAATAGATACTTCCCTAAGACTTATCTTGATCAGAATATTTCATAGTTTAAGCGGATTAGATAGGGGACAATGAAGGTTAATGAGTATGAAGACAAGTTTATGGAGTTTTTGTGGTTTTGTCCACACATGGCCACCACAGATGATGAGAGAATTCAACAATTTGAGAAGGGTTTGAATGCTGAATTGACCACACCTATATCAGCCATGGAGAATAGGGAGAGGTTTGCTTCCTTTGTGGAGTCAGTTAGACAGATAGAGATGTCTATGAAAGAGAGACGAGAGGTGAACAGTAGGAAGGCACATGCACAATCACATAATAAAAGGTTTGGTAGTTTTATGAAACTGAGGTTTTCTACACCTATGAAACCACAAAGGTTCAATACTCAGACACAATGGACATCTAGTTGATGAAGGGGTCGTAGTTTTCCATCAGGAGGAGCCTAGAGCTTAGCAGTGATGCCAGTGACATGACCGCCTAGGTCGTAGTGGGATAACATAGTTTGCTACAGGTGTAGGCAAACATGGCACGTGATAAAGGACAGTCCAGTCACGAACGTGGAAGTAACCCAACCACCAAGGCAGAGTTGGTAGGGCTCTCAAAGACAACAGTTTAGTAGTGGTTCTCGAGGACGTGGACAAGCATCTCAGGTAGGATCATCTGCACTGGCCAATAGAGGATGAGGTAGGCAACAAGCGACAACAAGATTCTATGCTATGAATCAGCCGGAGGTAGTGGTTAACCCACGAGTTGTGATAGGTCAGATGGAATTATTTCATTCTGATATGTCTTCATCATGTTTCATATCTGTTTTGATTGATTTGGGTGCTACGCATTCCTTTATCACCCTAGAGGTGATTCATGACTATAATATGGTTGTTAATCCTATAAAGGATACCCTGTTACTAGAAACTCCATTAGTCGGATCTACGATGTAGCGGGAGGTATATTTTCCCTGTGTTCTTTCTTTCTAAAAATACAACATTCATGTGGATCTTGTACCACTTGAGATGCATGGGTTTGATGTAATTCTCAGGATGGATACCTTGGAAAAGTACAACATTGTCTTGGATTGTGGTTCAAAGCAGGCTATGTTTACATATGGTGACAAGACATGGGTCTTTCAGGGGGAATTAAAGATTCTTCCAACCTGTTTAGTTTTAGCTATGGTGGCAGAGAAGTTGATGATACAAGGATGCTTCACATTCTTGTCACATGTGGTAGATACCTGGATAAAGAACCCTATCCTCTCTGATGTTCTGGTTGTCAATGAATTCAAGGATGTGTTTCCTGAGGAACATCCAAGTGTTCCTCCACCTTGAGAGATTGATTTCGAGATTACTCTTGTTTCAGATACACAACCTATAGCCCAAAACCCTTATAGGATGGCACCTGCTGAGATGGTAGAACTTACGAAACAGTTGCAAGAATTTCTTGAGAAAGGCTTCATATGACCGAGTACTTCACCATGGGGTGCTCTAGTTATTTTCTTTAAAAAGAAGGATGGGTCTATGAGACTATGCATAGATTATAGACAGCTCAACAAGGTGTCTATTATGAACACATATCCCTTACCAAGGATTAATGATATGTTGGACCAGTTGCGTGGTGCAATAGTGTTTTCTAAGATCGATCTAAGGGCAGGATGTCATCAGTTATGTATCAAGGAGAGTGACATACCTAAGTCGGCCTTTAGAATGAGGTACGATCATTATGAGTTTGTAGTTATGTCACTTGGACTAACTAATGAACCATCTGCATTCATGGAGTTGATGAATAGAATCTTTCAGCCTTTCCTTGATCAGTTCATAGTGGTTTTCATAGATGACATCTTGATATATAGTAGACACAATCAACAACATGAACAACATCTTCGTAAAGCCTTGAACTTGTTCAGACAACATAAGTTATATGCTAAGTTTTGCAAGTGTGAGTTATGATTATCAGAAGTATCTTTTCTGGGACACGTCGTATCTGCTTTAGGTATTTATGTTCATCCTAAGAAAGTAGAATCTATTATGGAATGGGAACAACCTAAGACACCGACTGAGGTTTGTAGTTTCCTAGGCTTGGCAGGATACTACAGTAGGTTTATCAATGATTTCAGCACTATAGCATTACCCTTAACCAGGTTGATGAGTAAGGAAGTTCCTTTTGTCTAGAATGACAAGCGTCATCATTCTTTCTAGACGTTGAAAGAAAAGTTGACTAGTGCATATGTGTTAGTTTTACCTGAGCATGGAAAAGGGTATGTTGTTTTTTCTGACGCTTCTAAGAATGGTCTAGGGTGTGTGTTGATGCAAAATGATCATGTGGTTTCTTTTTCTTCTCGACATCTCAAGAAACATGAGGAGAATTATCCGGCACATGATCTAGAACTAGCTGTAATAGTTCATGCGTTAAAGATCTGGAGGCATTACTTTTATGGAGAACTGTGCCAGATCTTCACAGATCATAAAAACTTAAAATACATCTTCTCTTAGCATGAGATGAATATAGGACAATGTCACTGGATGGAGTTAATCAAGGACTACGATTTTACAATTGCTTATCATCCAAGTAAAGCCAATGTAGTGGCTGATGCACTCAGTAGAAAATCCACATCTTCACCCTCAGATGATGTACAACTAAATTCCTTAATATGTTGTAAGCAGGATGTGCTTGTCTCTTTGAGAGAGATGAATGTGCAGTTAGAAGTATCTTTTTTAGCAGGGTTATTAGTTGAGATGCATGTGAAACCCACTCTGAAGGAACAGATCAAAGATGCACAAAAGATTGATATTGTGATTCAATACATTAAGTCAGAGTTGGGTAGTGAGAAATGGGACGGTTTCCATGATTTAGAGGACGGGATGGTTTGTTACCATGGTAGGATGGTAGTTCCCGATAGTAATAACTTAAGGAAGTTAGTTATGGAGGAATCTCACTCATCCATGTATGCAATGCATCCAGGGAGCACTAAAATGTACCATAACTTAAAAGATATGTATTGGTGGTCAGGTCTTAAGAAAGATGTAGTTGAGTTGGTCATGCAGTCTCCGATGTGTCAGTAGGTTAAAGAAGAGAACTAGAAGCCTGCAGGGATGTTACAACCCTTACCTATAACTCAGTGGAAATGGGATCACGTAACAATGGACTTTGTGGTTGGTCTGCCAAGGACAACTAAAAGTCACGATTTCATCTGGGTGATAGTAGATAGGTTGAATAAAACAACACATTTTCTTCCTATCAAAACAACCTACACTACAGAGAAGCTTGCACTGATCTATATAGATGAGATAGTGCAGTTTCAAGGAGTTCTAGCTACGATTGTATCTAATAGAGGTCCCCAGTTTAAAAGTCATTTTTGGGAATGATTACATAAGGCTTTGGGTACATAGTTAAAGTTTAGTACAACCTTTCATCCTCAGACAGATGGGCAGTCTGAAAGGACCATACAGATCTTGGAGGACTTTCTTAGGGCATGTGTCCTTCATTTTGTGGGAAGTTGGGACTTACACATAAGCTTGATTGAGTTTGCTTATAATAATAGTTATCAGGCCAATATTGATATGGTACCGTATGAAGCATTATATGGAAGACGTTGTAGATCTCCGTAATGCTGGTTTGAAACCAGGAATACCAACTTTTGGGTCCTGAGTTAGTACTACAAACAACTGAGAAGATTAAAGTTATACAATACCAATTGAAGGTTGCACAGGATAGACAAAAGTCTTATGATGATAAACGTCGTAGATCTCTACAGTTCCAAGTTGGAGATAAAGTTTATCTCAAGGTCTTTCCTTGGAAAGGTGTTCCTAGATTCTGGAAGAGAGGTAAGTTAGCACCTAGATTTATGGGACCTTACCCAGTGATAGCATGGATCGGGAAAGTAGCTTATAGGTTGGAGTTTCCACCTGAGCTACATAGACTACATCCAGTGTTTCATGTGTCAATGCTGAGAAAGTGCCATGCCGATTCAGAGATGGTGCTACAACCTGTAGAGGTTGAATTGAGTGAAGATATATCCTATGTGGAAGGCCCTATGATGATTCTTGACAAAAGGGTCAAGAAGTTGTAGAAGAAATATATCATTCTTGTGAAAGTTCTCTGGCATCACTGTGTCATTGAAGAAGCCACATGGGAGTTAGAGGAAGAGATGAGAAAGCAGTACCCTTCTCTTTTATCTTGAGATTTTGGGGACAAAATACTTCTTTTAGGGGTTGATAATTCTAATACCCCTGACCTAAGTTATGACCTAACCCTTGATGTTTTTCTTAAGTAAGTTGCTTACAAACTTGCTCTTATCTTTTGAAAAGTAATTAAGGCCTTTGTGAAGTTTATTTTCAAATTTGAGCTTATATGCAAAACTATGTGTGCATTATATGATAATCTAAGTGAGAAGTGTAACTTACCCAATATGAAGGGTTATGTTGCAAATGTTACATGTTGAATATATTCTAAGTGTTTTGTATTTAAATAGAATATGCTGCTAAGTGGTGGTTTGTGCAATGCCTAAACCCGAAGTGAAAACTTTTGTAAATAATGTTAAGTTATTGGTGCATCGATTGTAGTACAATTTGCAATATGTACAAAATGTAGGGTTAATGTGTAATTTATCACCTCTAGATTGTTTTTACTTTTAAATAGTGTTATCTAGAGGAGAGAAAAAGAATGAAAGAATATGGTTGAAGCATCTTGCAGTGTTAGTACTCTTAATAATGAAGAAAATAAGAAAATGCATAAGTGGAAGTTATACACACGAGCCACATCGATTGTGGACTTAAGAAAGGAGTCCCTATCGACCATAGAGCCATAGGGAGAGAATCCTATTGGTTTGTGGAAGATTTGGTTTATCCATGGCATGCAAGGAACTTCAAGGAAATGACAAAGCATTTACTTTTGCCTTGAAAATGATGAAGTTGAATATAATAATAAGTTAAGGAGACTTGCTCTAGAAGACAAAGAGCTGCACCTTATTCCCTACATCATCCATGGACTTTTATTTTTGCATGGCTAGATAATAAGTGGCAAGCATGAAAGAGCATGTGTCGACCTTGCCTGGCTAGGTGGCATGAATTACCTTAAGTTAACGACATCTATGACACTCTTTTCTATAAACCCCAAGTACAAATATTTTGACCTTCATTTGTTGGCAAGATTTTCGGATCTAGTAAGTACCCTTCCTCTTATATCGGGAAAAACCCTCTCTAGTGTTGCCCATTGTTAAGAGAGTTAAGTTTTATACACCAAGGAAAAGAGATATCGGCCAAAGAAGGTTGAAGCAACCAAGTGAGGTGATATCACCCAAGGAGATTAGAGATATCATGCAAGAGCTTGGAGTTCAAGTCTTGGAACTTGGAGAAGGCTCATCTTCAACCTTGGAATGTGTGGAGTGAAGCTTGCATCTTAGAAGATCTTTAAGAAGAGGGTTATATAACTCAAACCCTTCAATATTATTATCTTTTCTTCAATATTATTCAATTTGTTGAATATTTGCAAATTAGGACTTCCTATGATCAATTGATATAATCATGAGCTCCAATATGTAATTAGGACTATTATCCGTAGTCTTGAACCAATTAACTATATTGAGGTTGATGATGATGTCATCATCATTAGATACCCGATATGATTGATCATTCTTGAACAACCCTAGATGGGTTGAAGATCTTGCAACCCGACATGGGTTGAAGACTTGGGACAACCGATATGGGACCCATCATGGAGACTTGCCCGATATGGAGATAGGTTATCATTAGTTCTATGAATTATATCGAGGACTCCTATCTACCACCTTGTACATGATACAAGGAAACTGGAATATCTTTGCCCGATATGAGCAAAACCCTAGAAACTCGATCTATTTTTCATCTTTGAAACTTGATATACCCCTTTTCTTGGTGTTAGGGTTAAAAGAACAACTTGGTAATCACCTTGTTATGATTTGAGTTCAATGTTCTTATGCACACAATATGGTTAGGAAGTATCAATTAACATGGGTACCCAATATGGTGCCCAATACACATGCCTGATATGGTGCCCAACACCTATGCTTGATATGCTGCCCAATACACTTACCCAATATGGTGAACCAATGAGATAAACTAATATGGTGAAAACCAATATGATATCGAACATATGGCAAGTCCAATGTGAGTGCACGATATGGTAACCCAAGATGGAGCTCGACATAGAAATCCAAGATGGAGCCTGATATGGATATCCAAGAGACAACCCGGTATGATGGACGACCAATATGGGAGTTTAAAAAGAGAGTTGACACAACCAACTAAGGAGTAGAAACAATATAATATTTTTTTCCTGAGATATGGATATGCCCAATATGGTGTACCCTAGTGCATAATATGAAGTGGACTTAAGATGAGAGAGGTAAAATGATACCTAAATAACATGACTACATGATATGGTGATAAGGGATATGCCCGATACCTGATATGAGGATGTGGTTTCACCATGTGATTAATTGAATATATGCATTTCCAAATACATTAGAATGACATTATCAATCATTCTACTTGATATGGTAGGCATGTCCTTAATCACTGAGCTTGTCTAAGTGATGAATATGCTTAACTCAACTTGATAATGATGAGTTATCAACCTTAAAGATGTATATTAGGTAACCTATATCTTAGTAAAAATATAAGAGAAACTAAGAATGGAAAGATGACTATAAGATTAACCTTGAATAATACTCCTAAGAAGAGTAGAACAAGATTTAAGATATAATCTTACTAATGAGGTCTAGAAACCCTAATTGCTTGACTATAACCCTCATTCATAAAAGAGGATGTGCTCCAGAGTACATTATAGACATGTGTTTGAAATTGTTGACAATATGGTATAATAATCATGCAAGAATCTTCAGGATTTGAGCATGGCCAAGTAAGAACTATGTTGTTATGTGAAACAATGCAATGAGCTATGTGGACTATGTGAATAAATACCAAAGTCTGATGACCTAGAGGTAATGATCATCTGCTAAATGGAGACAGTTTCTAGTGATGAATTAAGGGTTGAATACCCAAGTGTGATGATGACAAGAGATTGAGATTCTAAGAGAACTATGTGAATCAAGGAATATGAAAGTATTTTATAAATGCAATTATGCTTTTCTTTGTAGCATTTGATGTAAATATTGTTTGTAGCTTGATTGATGCTATAGGATATAGTAATGCACTTAATTAAGCAAGTGGATATTATCATGTAGTTTCCCAGAACAAATATCCATTCAGTGTCAGCATCTGCTGAATGGTGAAATGAGTTTTTACTCAGAACACATATTTTTTAATATGCGATAATATAAAGGTGCTCAGTGGACTCCCTAAAAACATTAGGTTGCTCAGTGTACTTCCTGATAAAAATCAAAATAGGTTCGCTCAGTGGTCATCCTGATAATCTGGGAAAGCTAAGTAGTCTTCTCCCGAAGAGAGTACATGCCATGGCAGTAACTCTATAGTGAAGATGCTGCTATACCACGGCATAGCTAATCACAGCAGACACATGATGTTATGCTAAACCTAGGTGTTACCTAAGTGCTCTCGTACTGTCCCAGAAAGGTGAGGTCTTGTCATTCGGATCTGCCATTGACCTTGTATGATATCAATTTTGAATTACTAGTGGTCGGTTGGAGTATGAGTGGTATATCTCCTCTCCTCTGGGCATAAGTATGAATGTGAACATGTAATCAGCCGTGTAGTATATTTGTTTAAGGACCAAATACGGGAACATTGGTTGATGGCTTATTACTTTTATACATCTTGATAGATAGATGTTATACATGTTCTTCATATTCCTTTTCAAGCAAAAGATGATTTATAAATCTATTACCAATATCCTTGCTTGGTACTTGAAGAGATATCTATTAAACAAATAAAATACCTATAGTTCAGTTTTATATTATTTTCTATGATAATAATATTACTGGTAGAGAGTTATATCTCTTACTGGGACAATAGTCTCATCCCGTGGGATCCACAATTTTTAGGTGGTCGCAGACGAGGGACTAGGAACCGATTTGCAGAAGAAGGATCGTGTCAGCAAGAATAGTAGTAGTATTTGAGGTCAAATACACTATCTGTCAGGGTTTTGTAGATATATGTCGTCTCTGTACTCTCAGGTCCTTGGGAGATAGTTCTTAGTGGTTTTCACGAATGACTTCAGATTTTGGTTCTCTTACATCGAGATTTTTGTAATGTTGTTGTATATATATTAGAGTAAAGTAATTGATACTTGTTATCCTTGTGAAGAGACCCCATACTGAATGTATGACATGAACTGTGTATGTAAATCTTTGGTCCTTTGTGTAAAAGCTTACTGAACATGGATCTATGTGCAAAATGGTTTTAATTTTTAGTGGTTTTTATTAATTCTATTATTTGTGATAATTCCGCATTTTTACTAGTGATGGCTTGATTTGTAATTGGGTCATCACAGTAGTGGTTGGTTGTAGCATGAGCAGTATACCTCATCTCCTCTGGGCATAAGTGTGAATGTGAACATTTAATCAGCCGTCTAGCGTATTTGGTTAAGGATTGAATACAGAAAACATTGGTTGATGCTTTATTACTTTTATACATCTTAGTTGATAGATGTTATATGTTCTTCATATTCCTTATAAAGAAAATAGATGATTTGTAAACTCTTCTATGAGTAGTCGAACTCTCTTGTCAATTTTATTACTTTGCACTACAAATAAACCTTCTTACTTGGATAAGTATCCTCTGCTCAATTTCATATTGTTTCTTGTGATAATAATATTGTTGGCAGAGAGTTATACCTCTCACTGGGACAATAGTAACACTCCATGGGATCCACAATTTTTAGGTAGACACAGATGAGGAAGCGGAAACTGGACTGTAGAGGAAGGACCACATTAGTAGGGACAATAGTAATAGCTTAGGTTGACTGTATTATCTATCATGTCTTGTAGATAGAAGTCATATGTGTTGTCTCTGTACTCTCAGGTCCATGGGAGATAGTACTTTGTGGTTTTTATGAATGACTTGAGATTTTGGCTTGAATGCCTTGAGGTTTTATTTTACTGATGTATATGTTTAAGTAAAGAAGCCGGTATTAGTTATCTACGAGAAAAGAAGGTACAATGTATGTACAATATGAACCATGATGTATATAAAGTTTTGGTTCTTTTTTTTAGAGTTTCCTAGAAAAGGATCTCTTTGCAAAATGTTTTTTCTTAGTGATTTTTGTTAATTCCACTATTTATGGTTATTCTGCGATTATTACTAATGATGGATTGATTTGAGGTTAGGTCATCACAATCATTAGGGATACATCCTAGTCAAGGAAAATAGTGATCTAAAGAAGGATCTAGGGAGAACAAATGGCATCAGTTGGTCCAAAGATGACCTAGACCTAGGATCCTCATGTGAAAGTGGGGGTAAGGATGATGTTTTTTTTGTAACTATTATGGCTTTACTGAGATTCGAGAGACAAATGAAAAAATGAATAAGACTATGTTCTTTACATCTCTTTATTGGGACAATCCAAAAATGACTGAGGAGGCCAAAGGTTTAGGCAGTTCTTAGAGTTTCCATTTTAGAGTAGAGGAATAGTTTTAATTTTCTAATGGACAAAATCATCATTTGAAGTGCAAGAGGGGTAGCTAATGATATAAATAGAGAGAACTGAAAGCCCTATCCAGGGATAACAATTTACTAATCCTTGGTGTGTTGGAACATTTTCTTGATCACTCTAGAGTTGACGAGCTCAAATGGTTGATGGACTTAGACTAGGCGCCAAGAAAGAGGAAGATTGGGGGGAAGGTATGCATTTTTCGCCCTTTTGTCACCAAGGGTCTTAAGTATGCCAACCAACATGCTACAATGGAGTTTAACCTCTAAGGAACTAGGGTAGGGTTTTCAACAATATATGAATCATGTAATGTGAAGTAGAGGTAGGATGAGCTATGTGAGAAATTAAGGTTCCATGCAATGCTCATGGGGGAACTCTTCAAGGTTCTTATTTATAAATTTTAACACTTATATATCTAATAATGAAATATTTGGAGGAGAGGTACCCATCTAGAAAGAAATGAGAGATTTCAATGACTGGACAACATCTTCTAGCTTGAATGAAATACATTTCATGGGATAAAAATTCACTTTGTTAGATAACCACGAGATGTAATCCTCACAATGGGGTCAATTAGATAGGGGTTTAAAAAAATTATTGGCCACATGGACGATAGATTAATGTAAAGCATTGTGATGACTTTGATTTTAGGGTTTTCATAGCCAATTTAGTAATTGAAGTTCATGAGTTTTCTTAATTGGTTAATTCTAAGTTGAGATATAATTTATCCAAAGATGGATACCATGACACACAAATATGACCATGATTCCATTATAGGATGAATTCATTCGTGCAGGGCCATCTATGGACATGAAAATGTTAAAATGTATTAGTTAATGTTGAGTGCTTATGAATTGCAGTGTCAAATTGGAGTATAAATAGACTCAAATGAGTTAATGATGAACCTTGAGGTGTAATGTCATCAAAATAAGCAAGTTAAACTTGTTTAATACAAATAAAAATGATGATTCATGATTTGGATTTTAGGTTTGTACACTTATTTATAAGGTTATTTGAAGAAATTTTTGACATGATCATATTGTGGGTTTTTGATGTCAAACCTTTTTAGATGAGAGATTATACAATCAAAGAGCCACGCCTCAAATTTCAAAAATGACAGGAGGTTCACATAAAGAGATATTGATATTTGAAGTTAAATATATTCATGATATTAATATGGATGAAATTTGGTCTTTTAATTATTTAATAGTTGTGACATTTAGATGTCACGCCGACCTACCCCCCTTGCTTAGGCACATTTTTTTAGTTTGTCAAGTTATAGAAATGAAAGCCACAATCAAAGGATCTGACAGATAGCTGCTCATCCTCTACCTCCGGATCTTGCAGAGAAAGGGGATGACTGAGTCATGGATTTCTCATCTCCGATGAGCAATAGATTTGTGAGATAGTAGTGATCCTAATCGAGCTTGTAGATCTACAAGAAACGAAGCACCCGAACAACCCCTCACTCAAGATTGGGCACCCATAGTTTGAAGGGACAACATCCTCCCCTCTCAACCCCTCTCCATCGTCCTTCACAGGTGGTAGCCACCATGGACATGAGAGGTCTGGGAGCACCCTTTTCACCATCCAAGCTTCAGTAGGGGTTGAAGGAATCCTTACTTGGACTTTAGCACATCAGATTCCAGTTCGCAGTGGTGATTTCCCTGCTTTTACTCCATGGTGGAAGATATCCTATCTAGTAGTGGCCTCGGGGGCTTAGGAGAGTAGGTGAGGGATCTGCAGCAAATATGGAAACCTTGGGAATTTCGAGAGGTACCCATATTTGATCTAATGCATTGCACGATGAGCATGTGGCCTAGAACCTACCTTACCCTCTTCCAATCTCATTGTGGTGGTGCCATGGCCACAAGCACATCATCTTGGAGCTTGAGGAGATCACAGGGGTCATCTGGGAGCTGTAACGTCTCCTAGTCTATTCTAGGAGGTAAATATGGTGTCATTCGTGACAAAGATAGTGAGGAGTAGGTGTGGGAGTTCGCTGGAGGCCCATCCAGCGACGGCAGAATTCTGCCTCGCACGCAAATTTACGGAAGAGGGGATATAGAGGTGAATTGGGTTCTCCAACAAACTAAACCGACCAGTTCACTCTTAACCACACCAGCCAATAGGGAGATAAGAGGAGGTAAACCAGCCAGTGCTAGCCAATCCTGGCACGACACCTCAGGCGGAAGACCCCATCCTTCGTAAGGTAAATATCAATTTAATTCTTTTAAAATACTTGTAAACTTAGAAAATACCTTAAAAATAGCTTCGATTCTCAATAAATTCCCGAAAAATACCCTTGAACTCAAAAAAATACCCCCTTCATTATGAAACCCCTAGATCAGACCTAGAATGTATTATTACTGATGAGTTATTATGTATAAGATAATACTCCTATCTAGGGTTCATTAAATAAAATAAACAATATCCAAATGATATTAATTCTCAAAAATTTCTCCTAAAACCCTACTAATGATTTAAATTATAGGTCTTTTTCTATTAATGACTAATTAGATGCTTTTAGCCTCAAATTAATTCTAGAAAATCAATAAATCATCAGAAAAATATGAAATTTGAACCGAACCTTTAGAATGACATCCTGATCAGTAGAAAATATAATACACATGTTCTAGGTTAGTAAACCTAGGGTTGACCTAAACCCTAATTTGGACCTAAAATACCTAGAATATGATGAACATTTATTAATGATGATTAATTTCTATTAATTAGGTGATTATCAGAGATGTAGATGATCCAGAATGTAAATAGGAATCTCCAAACTCAGGTATGTGGGATTTATCTAAGTATATGACTAGTTTTCTTGTGTGCAATAGCTATGATGTATTGCCTATATTTATTTGAGAATATTGCTTGGATGTACTATAATTATAGTATCTTCTCCATGTCAATAAGAACAATAAATAATATAGATGGTTTGTAGCTACTAAGTGGATATATTCTCTGTCTCTCTATGAATCCTCTATCCCTTCCTCTAAATATAAGGTCGACACTTAGTCCCCATAGACCAAGGGGCGGGGAAAATGAAGTGTGACATCTCTCTCTCTCTCCTCTAAATATAAGGTCAACACTCGGTCCCATAGCCCAAGGGGTAGGGAAAAATGAAGTGTGACACTACTTAGTAGTACAATCACATTAAAATACATCTAAAAATATGTGTTTACCTGATTATCACTTTAAACAATGTTTTCTTTTACTCTTTCTTTCTCAAGTTATTTCAATTATGCAAGCATGTTAGTATGTATCTTTCTACCCACGTACACACCACCTTGTGTGTTGATTCATTGTTTCATGTATGTTTTAGGTTCAGAACTAGTGTGGGATAAACGACCAGAAGTAAGTAGTTGTCCAGGTTGTACCTATTGTGTTAAAATTCTATTAGCATACATGTTCATAGACTTGTAAAATTTTCTTCAAATTATATAAATGTAAGTTGTAAATTTAATTCATTTTGTAATATACATGTTGAATGTTAATATTGGTGCATGGTGTATGTTATATGTGTATGTTCATGTATGCATATGTCACTTTTGCATCACTCTTTGAAAAAATTAGCTAATGTTTTTGGATTTGTCTTCTCGGGCCTTCTAAGTCTTGAGACAGCAGAATCTGGGGATGTTACAGTTGGTATCAGAGCATGAACAATGTCTACACCTAACCATTGCTCACCATGAAACATAAAACTAAAATTCACCTCTCACATTAAACCCTAGAAACTTCATAAGTTGTCTTATAGGAATAACGTTTGATTTAGCCTCTAAGTTAGAACCTATATATTTGAGAACTAGTTTTAGACAGGTGTGTGAAACCCCTTCCATATAGAGCTCATATGTATTGGGAAGCTACACTAGTCTACACCCTATTCTCACCATTTCACTAGGTGACATGGCACTGGACTATCTATTGTGTGTGGGCCACTTGTTTTGCTGATTTCGTTTCATTTTCCAATCAACTCGAGCCTCGATAGTTTTCTGTGATATCTATTTTCTCGAAAAAAAACTATATAATATTTTATTATATATATGTAAATATAAAAATGTGTCCTTCACACTGGAGAGTAGTTAGTGTTCATGTGACCTAAGTGAAAGGGAGTGACACACTACTAAAAAAATGGTCTTTAACTACAAAAATAAATTGTAGCGAAAACCCCATATTTTGTAGCTAAAGGCTTTAACTACATATTTCTTTACACATACAAATTGTAGTATATGCTCGTATAGCTAAAGCCTTTAACTATATATTTCAAATATGTAATTAGATAATCCATTCGCTACAAATTCATATGTATCCAGAAGCATAGCTAGATATTGTCCTTACATATTTAAATATAAGTATAATTATAGCTAAATGTATGACTACAATTGTATATATAGTCAGTATGTAGCAAAAACATGAAGTTAATACATTTTATATGTATTTAGTGTGTAGGGGAAGGCATCAATTACTATATACATATATATGTAGTTGATTATGCATCTAGCTACATATGTAGTGCCATTTAGTACACATACATATATGCTTAGCTGGACTATATATATTGTAATTTGTTAATACACAAGCTATTTTAGTAACAAAATTGTAGTATTTAGAACAAGTTATGCTCATTATGAAAACAATCTTACTTTCATTTATAATGAAACGTCGAATGGACATGGGAAGGATGCATACCTTGCCCCTATTACACAATGTGTACAAAGAAAAGTATATACATATATCAATGATTTAGTGGTCTACTAACATCTTTGCGAAAGAGTTGTGTCTTTCTCAGCCAGTTTTAACATCCTTATTGTCTTCTTCTTTTGTTCAAGCTCTTGTTGTTCATCCAGTGTCGTCCAAAATCACCCGACATAAGAATCTGAAAAGAACCTTCTAAGAAGAGATAGAAGGAATATTGTCCCTATGAAGTTGGTTGCTATGTTTGCAGATGCTGACAATGGCTGTTCAAATATATACATAGGTCTATGAAATGTATCCTTCTCATAGAAGTAAAGAGCCATATCAAATTGCAACATGTCATGATACATTGTTGCGTTTGTGGCTGTTGTTGCAGCTGTGACTGGGCGGACATGGGCTTCAAATGGAGATGCATCATCATGCTTCACAGGAGAGAACCTGTTGCGCCAGGGCTATCTTAGATACTTCTTATACTCTATATCTGAATTCTTGACGTTGTTAAGCTCGTTACGATGGTGAAGCTTGTACTTCTCTTCATCCTTAACACAAGGTTTTACAAATGGGGAGGCATTAAAAATAAGGTAAATATCATCCAAGTAGTTTAGTAAATATATATAAGCATTCATACATGGCATAAATGAAGGTTACTATAAGAATAAGATGACAGAATTAGTACCTTCAAGAGATGAGAAGCATCTAGGCAATTCATCCATGTTTTGTTGTAGCCCAAGCATTGTATGGGAGAGTTGTAAGATAGTTCACTTGCACCATTGAGGCTTACCATGTCCAGAATTTTCAATCTATAACCTGCACAATAAGGTCAGTCATTTAGACCATTTGAAAGTAAAAACCAATAACATTATTGTCAATATGCACCTACAGTAAATTCAAGCTACAACAAAGTGATATGAATAGAATTCTGGTTATCATGCAAGAAATGTGAGAGAAAATGATAAGGGAAAGTCATGCCTATGATGTAAAGTATCTTGAGGAGAATATGGTATAAATACTTTTTGTTCAACCTCAACTATCTGATTGGATCAAAATGCGTGGAGTTGTTGTTGCTACTGTTGTTGTAGGTAGTGGAACTGCTGAACCTACTGGATAGAAAGTTAGCAAAAATATCATAAATAAGTCACCTTCATACACGCCGTTCACTTGAAATTTACTATGATACTTGATCTGTAAACTTGGTCCTAATGTTTACTACTGTCATTATATAAAACCAATTTTTTCAGTGATTATGATCAGTAGAATGATAGAGTCAATAAAGGCTACAATCTTAGGACTACAAGCTATCAAAGATGCCCATATGGGATCTGAGCTACTGGAGTTAACATATTCACTGCATGGAATTCAATTTAGTGGGTCTCAATCAATCTAAACATCTGTATACACTACAAGGAGTGGCCTATTTGGTTTGCAATTGGATCTTGGTAGAAGTGGTAGATGGGGAACAATCATATATTTGAGAACATAAAATACACAACAGATCAAGCTACAAAACAGACCTAAAAGCATAAAGGCCTCACACTGGCTCCAATAAAGCTTGGGAATTCGAACTCTATAGAACTACAATTATCTCCAAAACATATCCCGACTAAGAATCTTAATCACAAGTGATGAACTATTTTAAAAACAAGAAACAAATAAAGATACCTTATCCATGAATTTAACATTAGTAAAGGTACCAACTAGTCTGCTACCATGGCTGTTGTTGCCGCAACGACTCTCTACATAGTTACATTTACAATCGACGCCTTGGGAGTTCTCCTAGCTGCAGTAACTATGTAGTGGCAGTGGCTTCTTCTTAGTGGCAAGAACCTAGATGGCTGATGATAATGGTGCAAGTGTTGGATTTTAGCACTATGGTGTCACACTCCCATAATTTGTAGTCTGAATTGCAAAAGATGGGGCCAAAATTTAAACATCATGAAGGCAATCTTAGGACTCTTAAAAATCAAGAAAAAAAATTAGAAGAATCCGTACTTTATTTGCAAGTTATATTGGGAAAGCATCATTCTACATATGCTACTAAAGAAGTTGAAAATACACAACAATGAAAATTAGAGAAGCATATTGTTGAATGTATCTTACAACATGAGGAAATAGTACTAGTCATTGTAAGCAAGGCCAGAGACAAGTATGGTGCACAAAAACAATAAGCATATATGTTCAGTCTAACAAATACCATTATCACTGACTTCTATATTTATTTTTCTTAAAAAGTGTAGTTATCAATCAGTGAGAAATTATATGGAATCGGTTAAGCTCTCAAGTATAACAAGATGGTCATCAATTTGAAGCATTTCAATCAAATTATATGGAGTGATGTAGCTCTTTCATATGAATTATAGTCCTTTTTAGAGATTTAAACTGAAACATAGATAGATAGTGATATGTTGCACATATAAACCAGGTGTATGAAAGAAAGCAATGCACAATAGTGTTCCAACACATGATGTGGAAGAAACTGCATCAAGAGATGGCATAAATGGGAATATCATCGAAGCTGCAAAGCTTCATTGTAGTTTCATAAGTTTCCTGGGAAGTGTCTCCTTCCAAAAGAGACTCAATTGACTCATTGGTGCTACCATCAAGGTAGGGAATTTGAAGAAAACTCATTTATGGTTCAAAAGATAAGAGATCCTCAGTGAATCACATGGCTGCAGGGTCTTTTATTACAACAGATTCACCATAGTTATTCATGAGTTTCTTCATGCAGCTATCCTATTCTAGAAAGAAAATATCCTTCATTTCATAAACAAGATGCATCAGAAATGAAGTCAACTCTAGAATCTCTTGCTCAGATGTAAAAAAATATACCCCGGAGTCTCCTGCATCAAAAACAAGTAAACATATAAAAATGGATGAATAAGATATGGCGTTGCATGCTACAAGCAGTAGAAAAGCCATTCATAAAGGTGAGGTGTTGACTGCATGAAAAGAGACTCATGAATATGAACACAATCCAACTTGCCATAATAGGCAGCAATGTTTTGAGATAAAATTGTTGAAGAAAATATCATTGTGACCAACTCTGCCTCTACAGACTTAAGTAATCACATGAAACAAAAGGTTGGGCATTCATGTAGTAGTATCAACTCAAAAATATTGACAATACATCAAGATATTCCCGTATTAGAGGCATCATACTTTCAATTTATGCTACTAAAAAACCATTAAAAAGAAGCCAAAGAAAGATGGATGGAAGCCCCATTAGCAAGAAGCCACCAGAACTGAAAGCTTAAGCACTTATAGATTTTTGTATTCTTGCCCATGGCATAAAAAGTAAAAATCGAATATGAGATCATTATGTGTTACCAATAAAAAATGGAACAAGTTGTATTATAGTTTATAACATATTCTTTACTCCCCTTATATGACAAATTTTGAAACAACAGAAAAGCTCCAAACCCAGGAATAGGAAGTTGCAGAGGAAACAAATGTTATTTTTGGCTACCCTACTTCTACCACTGCAAGCCCTTATGATACTTTATTTTGTCTATCTTGTAAGCAATGACTGCTAGAAATTTGTATTTTCTTCATAGAATAAAGAAGAAGAAGCCTAAGCGCTGCAAGCTGCCTGAATTGGCACTACTAAGAAGGGTGTCCCCTGTCCCTTATTATTGATGTCTCTCTCCTTGTATCCAAGCATCCCGTCTATGATTAAGGAAGAGCATCATGCTGCTCTATTGTGGTTATGAGAGTATTAACTATCAACACATTGTCTCTACTGGTTGTTTGGACTTTTAACTAAATAAATAATAAAAAAGAAAACAAAAAGAGAGACACAAATAACCTTTTTACTTATAATCTGCAAATCTATGTGCATTTATGCTAGGCTGACTGCTGCTCTTACAAGTTGCATTTAGCTCAGTTGGGCTTCATCCCATAAACTTCAGTCATTGCACTACTTTGTTTCCCTTTCATTCAAGTTGGTCAGATTATAGATTTTATTTAAGCACAAGTTACCACAACATGTCCCCTCCCTAGCATGACTCTACAATTATTTTCATCTTATCTATTCACCCTCATTGAATAATTTGTAGTGGTGATAAACTCTATTTTTAATTCTACTGATGCTTGGTTCTTTTGGCTTTTCAATTGATGCTATCATTTTCGCATGCTACAAACCATATTCCTCAAGTCAACTTGAGTCGTTATAATTGCAATGAACTATTAAAAATAATAGCCATAATTATTAGCTTTAAAGTTCTCTAATTCAGAGACGTGTAAGAAAGTAAAATAGCCCTTTTTCATTACCACCGTCACCTCTTCTTGGATGCAGCAATATGTGGCTTTCTCATGAACACAAGTTTGAAACCAACCATGATAGATCAATTCCACGACTTAGAATTTGAAGATAATCCTGCTTTTATCTTTAATTATGGCTATTACTGCATGCGGCGGCCATGACGACATGGTCATGCAAAGCGTTGCATGTGCTTGTGAGCAGGCGAGCACGGAGGCACCAATCAATGCAGAAGACGAGCGCAACATGGTCTGTGCTCGCATTACACCGTGCATGGGGGTTCCAGATCACGAGTTGGACGCACGTGGAGCACCCGATGTCCACAACATGCGGCGCTTGGTGGTGGACAGTGTGTTCCAGAATGAGGAGTGTGTCATCCCTGTGGCCACAGACGATGACCATTGGTACCTCGACACGGGTGCCAGCAACCACATGACGGGGTGTTGGAAGATGCTGACGGAAATCGACCAGACAGTGCGAGGTACGATCAAGTTCAGGGATGGCTCCATGGTTCAGATACATGGATGCGACATCATTTTGTTCACCTGTAGGAATGATGAGCACAGGGCTCTGTCCAACGTCTATTACATCCTAAAGTTGCAAACCAACATTGTAAGCCTCATTCAACTGGACGAGAATGGGTGCAAGATCGCGATCGAGGAGGATGAGATGCACTTGTACAACCATCAACGAGGTCTACTCATGCGGGTGCAGCGAATGACGAACCAGATATATTGTGTTACTCTGAACCTGGGCACCCCTATGTGCCTCCTTGCCGGCAAAACTGATGAGGCGTGGCGCTGGCACACGCGATTCAGCCATCTACATTTCTGTGCCCTACATGAGCTTGGTACAAAAGGAATGGTGCGCGGGATGCTGACGATCTAGAGGTTGGAGCAGTTCTGCGAAGGATGCACCATTGGGAAGAAGGACCGAACCCTGTTTCCACATGCCTCGGCCTATCGTGCGGAGAACATATTCAACCTGGTTCATGGCAATTTGTTTGGTCCCATCACTCTAGCAACAATAAGCGGTAATAAGTATTTCCTATTAATCGTTGATGATTGTAGTAGATACATGTGGCTAGAAGTGATCATGAGAAAAGATGAAGTGTTCCAGTTCTTCAATAAGATAAAGGCCCTTGCTGAGAACGAGCGTGGAGTAAAACTCAAGGCGTTCCGGACTGATCGAGGCGGTGAGTTCAACTCAAATGAATTCAACACTTATTGTGAGGAGCAAGGCATCCGGAGGAACATGACGGCGCCATACTCTCCTCAATGGAATGGTGTTGTCAAGAGGTGCAATCACACCATCATGGAGATGGCGTGGAACTTGATGAAAGTGATGGCTATTCCGGCCATGTTTTGCGGCAAAGCAGTCAAGACAACCATTCACATACTGAACTGATTGCCGGCAAGGAGCCTCCGGAGCAACACTCCCTACAGGGCTTGGAGGAACAAGACGTCAGCGGTCAACTACCTCCACACTTTTGGGTGCGTGCCTCACATGCAGATCACCAGGCCAGGGGTGAGCAAGCTATCAAATAGAGCACGCCCAGTTCTCTTTGTCGAGTAGGAGCCAGGAACCAAGGCCAATCGTGTCTATGATCCAGTAGAGAAGAAGCTCCACGTCACACGCGACATCGTCTTTGAAGAAGAGTGTAGATGGAACTAGGAGACCTCCAGTGAACAATAAAGAAGCGATCAAGAGTTCACATTGATTTATTCCACTGACTACATGCTAAACGTGCCCACGGGCGGCACAAACATGGAATGGGTTGGTGAGCTACAAACACCAGCAAACCCATCTCTGCCTCCGACACCACCAACGCCTGCTGCACCAATAATGCCCGCTACACCAGGAGCTGGCGACGACTGGGTGTCACCACCAACTGGTGGCACACTTGACACGGATGGGGTGTCACTTCAGTATAAGATTATTCCGAGTGTAATTGATGTGGCTCCTGTGTGTGAGCTGGAGTACAACAAACTCTACCTCCTGGCCACCGAGGAACCTGCAAGCATTGACAAGGCACTAGATGAACCAGCCTAGCGTGGTGCAATGGAGGCGAAGATGGATGTGATCCGCATCAACAAGACATGGGAGTTGTCGACGCTTCCTCCTGGACACTGAACCATAAGGCTCAAGTGGGTGTTTAAGGTAAAATGTGATCCTGATGGAAATGTTGTGAAGCATAAAGCTTGGCTTGTAGCGAAGGGATACGTGCAGCGACAGGGGATCAAATTCAATGAGGTATTTGCACCAGTCGCTCAACTAGAAATGGTGTGACTACTCCTCGGTCTGGCTGCTCATCAGAGATGGAAGGTATACCACATGGACGTCAAGTCCACATTTCTCAACGGGGATTTGACAGAGGAAGTGTATGAGCACCAGCCAGTTGGTTTCATCGATAAGGAGAATGAGCACAAGGTGCTCAAGTTGCGCAAGGCGTTATATGGACTCCATCAGACTCCACATGCTTGGAATGCCAAGCTTGATGCTTCACTGATGTCACTTGGGTTCGAGTGATGTGAACTGGACCATGCATTATACCGACATGGTGGTGACGAAGAGTTCCTGCTTGTTGGCGTCACATTGATGACCTAATCATCACCGACATGAGTACAGACGTCATTGACCTATTCAAGAAGAAAATGTAAGAGCTCTTCCAAATGAGCGATCTCGGCCCCCTTAGTTACTACCTAGGCCTCGAGGTGAAGCAGGAAGAAGGTGTAATCACGATGTTCCAGTCAAGCTATGCAATCAAGATTCTCGAGATGGCGGGGATGGCTGGATGCAATCCATGCCACACGCCTATGGAGAGCTGGCTGAAGCTTGGGAAGCTGAATGGCGGTGAGCCGGTTGATGCAACCAAGTATCATAGTATCATCAAGAGCTTGCAGTATTTGTTCAACACTCACCCTAACATCACTTATGTAGTCGGGATCGTGAGTAGGTTCATGGAGGCGCCGAGGAAACAACACTGGGCCTCCGTGAAGCAAATTCTATGCTATATATGTGGAAGGATTGGCTATGGGTGCGTCTACAACACCATAACTGGAGATACAGTTATCATCAGATATAGTGACAATGATCTCATTGGTGGCATCAATGATCGAAAGAGTACCAATGGGATGGTGTTCTTCCTCGGCAATAGTGTCATCACTTGGGCCTCGCAGAAGAAGAAGATTTCTACTCTCTCTTCCTGTGAGGCGGAATATATAGCAGGGGCAACAACGGCCTGACAAGTTGTTTGGCTCAGTAGGCTGTTGGCAGAAATACTCGAAGAAGATCTGAAGATGGTCAAGCTTTTAATTGACAACAAATCCACAATCACACTTTGCCAGAATCCAGTGCACCATGAGAGGAGCAAGCATATTGACACTCGGTTTCACCATGGTGTGATTTTCACGACCACACCAGTTGTAGTGGCAGGGTCCAGTGGCTTGACCTCATCCTAGAGCTGTAGAAGTACCTCTTCCTCCAGAGGGTGGTGGACGTCCACCATGGCCACATCTACAACCCCTACCACATCCAAAATCATTAGTACGAGCAACCAAGGAAGTATGCTCAATAGCTGGTGTAGAGGAAACAAATGTTAGTCGTTGGACCCACTTTAGAACATCGTGAAGAGTCAGTAGCAGATCACTTGACAATATTTGGTCAACAACACCTAAAAAAGAAGTCAGAAATGCAACAAAGAACTGAACCAGTTGGAGTTCATTGTGCTGCTTCTGTGCTTCTTTGATGTCAGCAGTCAATGAATGGTAGATCTCATACTCATTCCAGAGAGTGGAGTGTTGGTCATAGAAATCATCAATAGGAACATATGAGGAGTACTCCTTTTTGGCTAGGTTTTCAAAAATTTCAAAAACCCTCTTCGGATTTTGCTAGTGTGAGTAGACATGAGCCAGCTGGTCCCAGTAGCAGCTGTAGGGATCTGACGCATCAGATCAGAAGGACCCGTATTCGGACAGAGATAGATGAAAAGAACATATGCCATCATGAGGAAATCTGTAATCCTTTATAAGGCACAGGAAGAAAAAGAACCGAAAATGTAGGGGACTCTCAACGTGAGAGGTCTATGGCTGTCTAAAAGAGTAGATTGCCCGCTAGGAGAAGAGGAAGGATGGGATTGGTAAACAAGGAAGAAGATGGAGGCAGAGGTGGAGAGGGAGGGGTGGTGGAAGACGATGGGTGAGGGGAAGATGGTGCTACGACGGTAGCAGTAGGGGGGGGGGCGGTGGGTGGGGATAGGGGGTGGCAGTAGGTGGTGGAGGCGGAGGGGTGGCGGGTGGTGGTGTGGTTGAGCGGCGGTTGGGCAGGGCAAGTCGAATACGCTGGGGAGGAGGGAGGGTGTCAGTTGCACTAGGGGAGGAGGGGGTTGGTAGGGGGCACTTCAGGGCATGGGAGAAGGGTGGGAAGGTAAAACGGGGACCGGGCGTGCTCTTGATACCATATAGATAAACCAAGGCTTGTTTATTGAGTGAGTAAAATAGTGTACAATGTAGTCTCTTATATAACAGAAGAGAATAGTGACTAAAGCAGAGGTGAGCAATATGGTACTAAACTACAGAAGTAAACATCATAAGTGAGGTACATGCTATGCACATGACACTCAACAAAACATAACATAAAATAACATATCTCTATACATACCAAAAAATAATCAAAGTCTCATATTGAGAAACCCAAGGAAGTATATTTGGGTTTGCATTAGAAGCCAATTAGATCATTATGACAAGGAAAAAGGTCATTGAGTGTCAAAATGAAGAACCTCAAATCACTAAAGTATCTAAATTCTTAGTCAAATGAACAAAATTTTATATTAGAATACCAATTCATAGTTTTATTAGTGTGTTAGAGAGCAAAAACTTTCCAGTAATAGTTTGAATGTTGTTGAAAATATGCAGTTCATATATATTAGACTTACAAATTTATTTAGATATCTTAAAGATCCTGCTAAAAGAGTAATGACATTGTGTCCATTTTTGTATGTACATAGACATTCCACTTGGTTGTTATCCTTGTTCACATATGAAAATATATGTAACCATTGTAAATCATATATATTCAGTTGATGTTTAGTTGAATTCTTCAAGATATAGATACATATGCAACTACAGATTTCTACAGTAACACTTACAAATAGACATACTAGTTGGTCCAGAAATGTGTTTGGAAATATGGGTAATGAAGTAATAGCTCAACTGCCATTACTAATGTGAAAAAATGACCCTTTACTATTCATTAGTGTAGTCAAATATATCTTAGTTGGCATTAGTAGTCTGATATAAGTCCATACCAATTAACACAAATCCAGAGTCCATGACAATGGTTACTTCATTATAACCATTTTTCTATGCTACTTGTAGATATACGATAATTTTTATTATTGGGGGAGATCCTATCTGACTATTTTCCCATGCATTATTTATGTTAACTCTTTTGTTACATTAACTCTGATGTTGAGATGGAATAAGTGTTGGAAACCCACAATGTTATTCTCACCTAGTAAAATGTTATATGTACATATTCTTATATGTACAATGTAAATCTAACAACATCAATTATTGATAAACTTTTAATTCTTCACAGTGTCACATTTGCAAGTATCTAACAAACCGGTCTACCTACTTAAAATTGTGATATGTAAGTATCCAGTATGCTAAGTCATATAATTTCCTATATTTATAGACTACCCAACAAACTAATCTAACCCTCATTTACACATCAAACATATAATTCTAGATGTTAGTATTTTTAAACTACATAAATAGAAATCATCATGTGTGTAACAGTAAGGCCAATATTATAATATACAAGGCATATAATCATCATAATTGAAGAATACCATGTTGAACAAGGTCTATATAATCACCCTACAATCTTCTAAGACTATCTCACATGAACACCAACTACATCTAAAAGGCATGGTATTCCAATAGCAAACTGGAATTCAGTGAATAGATCGTTTCCTTGTAAAGGTAAGGTGTTTAACTCAGATTCTGTAAATGGATAGCAACTCAAATTCCTTTCATTTAGTTGTTGTTTCCTATTCTTCTAATGCAATACAAAACATACCATAAACAACTTCACACAAACTACTAGCAAAATATAAATTATATGCCAACATCATATTCTCATGTTCATGTGAGACATGTTTTTAATAAATGCAACTTCTTATCCATTTCCCTATCAAGTTTTATTTCTAGCAATCCAACATATAATGGACTGGTGGCAAGAGTGCATATACCATTTCACCTTGATCCCAATTGTTGATTAGTCTTTGATAAGCAGTTGGACTGGAACCATCTAGATCCTTGATCTCAGTGGTAGTAGATGGGATCTAGTAGTGAGAAATATACCAACAAAACCCAACTAGAAAGCATGGGAACTTCTAGAATTAGTTATCTTGGTATTGGACATACATGTTGTAAGGATAGACAAGTATATTTGGTGAAGGAGAACACATACATGATAGTTGTAGTTGATGTTCATGATGATATGACTACCTTCAACTTCTGCAACACCTATCCTAAATTCTGTAATTGGCTGCTTGCAATTCAATTTTCAGTGTCTCCGACAGCCAAGTGTTTTTCATATCATTTTTCCTACATATGTATTCTAAACAGAATAAACTTGTAGGTTGAATGATAATCCTTATGTTAAAAAATCTGATTTCATATCCATAAGAATCACATTTTTCATGTATTTCAGACCTAATTCCACTACCTAAATATGTAAACCAGTCCAACATTGGTATATGGATGTAGATTTTTAAATAGTGGAAACTCAAGGAAACAATACTCAAAGAAAAGTCCTCGAATCCATCCTAAACAATGATACTTTTAGTAGTTCATGAAGTCAAAGGTAAGAATACAACATTCATAGTTATAAAATTAAGGAACCTTCTTGTTACCCTCACCACTCACGACAGTGCATTGAACTCTTACACCATAGGCAACATGCAACAACATCAACTGGGTTGATGCTCTTAAAGAGCTCCTTCCCATTGAAGAAGTCATGCAATAACTGTTGTACCTTTGCAATACAGATGGAGTTAGAAGAAGACCTCGTCACCTAGATTCATCATGTTAACACATTTCCAAGAACCATTACTGTGCATCATCCTCAAAAACTTAAAGCATGAATCATGATCTTGAACTCAATATTTAATCCCATAGTAATACAACTATATATAACAAGAAGCAAAAACAAAGATATCATCATAGTTTGCTAGCTGGGAATCATAAACACATGTTTAAACATATGACTTAAACACATATTTGTTACATTAGATGAAACAGTTATAAAACAATGTTGCCTCTTGGAAAGATGGTGGTGTATATGTTGCTATAAAAATATGATGTCTTGTAATATATATACCTATATATACCCATGCAAAGATCATTTTTCTGCATAAAATCTTGTTGAAGTCGGTGTGGAGTCACCGATCTATGACAACAACCATATTAACCACCATGTTACATCAAATTTCCTATGGAGATTGGGACCCCTCCCCCCAATTAAGCCAATTCATGTGGTGTATGTACAAGAACCCTCCCTACAAATGAAACATATGGAATAGGCGTTGTCCATTTAACTCTAGTTGTCCTCTTTTCCTGAGAGTCCTAAAACATACTGCCATGTTGGTTGTGGATGGACTAAAATCTACTGGAATAAGCAGACTCAGAGAAGAAGGGCTATATGAGCTAATGATAGGGATTTTAGTTGTTACTTTGACGAGTGTTGCAGCTTCAATTTTGACAACTAATTGTTGAACATTTTTAATTTCTGTTAGAAAATTTTCTTGGACAATTTGCCCAGAGTTTTTTTAGATTAAGATATCAAATGGATGTTAATATTCATTACTTGATCTAACTTTATCATCTACTAGAGTTGATCTTTCTCACTGTGCCTATCATAGGAAGAACTATATATGTTGAGTATTCTTAATTGTATAAGATAGATATAACAATATTATATATATATTTTTTTTTTGAAATCCTCTTATATACTTTCTATAAATGTATAAGACCCATTGACATAGATCAAAAAGGATAACCTATGTAAACTATTGGATTCCCAATCACATGTTGCACCCAGATGGCAGTCATCTTCTTGAATAACTTGGTAGTCAAAACATTGGAGTATCGAGATACTAAAGTCTTTGAATATTCAAATCTAAAGTTATTTTTTAGGTGAACTTGTGGTTCGAATACACACAAGACTTAGTGCAGAAAAAATATCCCAATTAGGGATATTATCTAAAATAACTAATGACTAGAATCCATAAGGAATTAACTTGTGATAAATGTATAACATTTTACCCGTAAATAAAGCTTACACTTTTAGTTGACACTCAAAGAACTCTTCAAGCAATGTGTAGATAGCTAGATTCACACTTTTCTTAAACATCAGCACAATAGATACTCATTACATGAGTAGGGATGACAAATTGTAATATGCATCAATTGCCACTGAGAGCACTAATAGGAGCTAGAAGTCCATATCTGTTCTATAGAAATAGAGAGCAATCTCGTGCATTTTATCAAGCAACTGTGCCTAAGGCAATACAATTAAGCATTCCACTAAAACAACATAAAAGATCATAATCGCTAGTAGATCATATAAGAGAAGCCTGGAGCAAATAGCATCAACTATTACAAGAAGGTTAAAAAATTTCGTTCATCAATATTTAATATTAAATCAGGAACAATGTTTCAAAGGAATTGGATGCATATAGTGGTCATATAGTGGTGAGATATAATAATCATCTGATAAGATACAAAGTCATCTTATACATTTATGACTAGTTTCATAAGAGTTTTTCTAACTAGGTTAAAAGAGGAAAGTTCTTATGCAACAGTTAGTTTATCTTATTATATGTACACCACATTGTGTGCTGGTTTTATGCCTAAATGATGTTCTACTTACAGCATAAAGAGGTATGATTTGTATAAGAGCATATATATTCAGCACACGCATGCTTGTTTATGAAAAGAGGTCTTTGTTGGTATACACTACTTAGTTACCTAATTAGATGTATTATTATGGGGATTATATTACAATTAACTTGAAGGTATTAAATATATCAAAATGCTTAATGCCGTCTTGCTAAACCCATCCCAGCCATCGGGGCAATGTCACCTTATCAATCTCTACCACCATATTGGTACACCATATAGAAGTAACAAATTTTCTTTTACATAAAATATTGATCTTGAGAATCTGATAAATATTTAGTGCTAGGTACATGAGTGTCAAGCAACCAATATTCTATCGGTTCGGTAATAATCTTACTGACTTCCTATTACAAAAAGTGAACTATTAGTGTTGTACTCAAATACTGACATAAATGATTAACTGGTGTTTGAGTACCCGACAGTTGTTAGTCTAGTACGTTAGTACTAAAAGTGTGGGGGCATAAGTACGTGTGTTAATAGTTGTATGTTGGGGGAACAAGTAAGGTGTGTTAATCGTTTAATGTTGGGGGCACTTGGTAGTGACAATGGTGTTATGAAAATGGTACAAAAAATTAGAATCTATAACCTAAGATCCTTATATGATCTAACACACAGTTCCTAATTGTTGGTATGTCTTGGGTTTGATTTTGAGGACCCACTACTCATGTAGGACTTCTTGTTTCAATAAAAAAGAGTATGAACTATCCATATTATTAGGAGTTGAAAAAATATAAGTATTCTTGTTATAATAATGGATGATAAAAAATTGATTGAATCCAAAAATCCTTATCATATTGTAATTCATTAGAACAGTTTTTTTCCTATGTCAATTAGTGAAAGGAAAAAAATCCCAATATCTACAATTTATTATTATATTTATCATTATTAAAATAACAAACAATGAATCACCTACATTTGAAGTGGTAGATCCATCTAAATACTTGAAATAGTACCTTAAAGTATAAGGCGAAATCAGGTTTGCTAATTTTTGTGTTTGTTCCAAGTATTGAACAATACATGGAGTCCATACCACAACATATCGTTGCATTATTGGTATTAAAGGAGAGTCTAAAGATCATCTAACATTAAATATTTAGCATTTGAGGACCAAGCAACTGCGTTTCGTTATTCTGGAGGAAGTAGATTTCTCGATAATAGTGCACAAGTTTAATGCATGTATCTATATGTATGAGGTTTTTTTCATGAACAAGACTATACCCAAACAAAACCTAGTTTTCTATGCATTCCCATCCCATTCTTTCAAACTAGGTGGATTGTATGTCCATTGCATATTGCCCTTCTCTGTATTGGATGGATGTCTAAGCAAAAAGATACACATACACATGTACCTTTTATCAATACCAATAACCAAAGAGTGAAATCACATTGTTACTGGAAATATGCTGCACAAGTTGGGGAGTTATTAGTAAAAAATAACATTTTTAAATTGGAACATGTGAGTGGTTCATGATCAACATTTTTACATGCAAGTATCGTGCCCACTTACAACATCTAACAATTGTAGAGCTACCCATTTCATATCAAAACAACAGAATCTTAGAAAGACATTGAATTCACAATTACAGTTCCAGTAAAATACCTTAAATTAAATGAACATATATTGTTGAATAATTAGTATATTTGATATCAAGGAAAAGGCACTATACTTTCGATCATCATATATGATAAAAGACAATGATAATATATTCGCAAGTAGATTCAGACTTGGAAATGCATTTCAACATAAGTATTTTGCATGTGTTGATCATCTTCAGTATTTGTAGATAGAGAACAAATCATATCCAAAACTTGTAGATTCACATAAAATCTTAGAAGGAGTATTCAGCAACCCATAACAACCAAAACAAACTTCAAGATTCTTCATATAGATCCCAACAACTGTAACATTCAATAAAGAGGTCCCCCAAAAATAGATCCATAAAATCATCATGAAAACAACAAGATCCTCTTCACTATTTATAGATATGAGACTCTGTTCAAAGAAGAGCATGAAGTAGAAAAATTCCTATTCTTCAAATTTGTATCAAGTAGTATAATTGAGTAGCAGTAGCAAGTTGTAAAGAGAAAGTAGAGGGTTCTGGAAAAATAAAGAAAATGGAGCATAATATATTTGATTTTCTAGATCCTCTAGATGTGCCACACCATCTAGCTGGGTGTTCGATCCAATCAAGAAGCTCTTTAAAAGACATGATAGAAACAAAGGACATGCATGATACTTTGAAAGACATTTGCACACATTTTCAAGGTCTAATACTGTTAGTCTAAGAAGTTTGATGCTCAATCATATTATTTTATTTTATATACCACGTGGGAAGAACAAAATTTAATATATAAACTAAATCGATACAACAGTTGAATCGTCTGGGGAGAAAAAAACTTAACATATAAACTAAATAGATACAACTGTTGAATCGTCATATACAAACTAGTGTGCTATGTACAATATAAGTTAAAATGTTCTTGTCACTTATTCCAATATATCCACGAATTTGGATCCAATAGTAAGACCACATAGTACCTATTATACTTCCATAAAATCTAAAAGAGAACTGAAATTTATAGGTAAAAAATGAGAACCTTATATCCCATTGCATATGATTGATTATGATGCAATGTCGCTAACTGAAAACCATAACTCTAAACGATCAATATGGCACAAAATTATTTTAATATATGAAACACGCATGCATTATAATATTCACATTCCATTCATCTCTCATTCTTATTGGTATATATGTGAGCATTTTTTATCACATGAACCATGCATGAGGTAAAGAGGATATATCATAGTAACCTGAAATATCATCATTAGTAAACTAATAGGAAAATGTGGTATTGGGATCAAGCAAGCCCATTTTAGTGCTAATCAAAGTGACAAAAGTCCTGCATTGCCAATTAAGCTCGTGTATGAGTAGAGAACCATGTTCATGGTGCATGTTATTGGATAATACAAAAACATTTAACTAGGACCTTGAGGTTAAACCTCCATCGTATAGAAAGTATGCTCATGAACTACATCATGATATTGCAACTTATCTTTAAGAAGTTCACTTTTTTCTAAAGATATAACAGGAAACCTGAATTGAATTCTAGATAAATGTTGATTATCTTAACAGAATATAAAGAAGACTTAATTTTTAAGACCCCGTGCTACAAAAGAAAATAAAGAATTCACTCAAGGTTGACCACAAGCCTTGACACTCTCTTTCAGAATATGTATTAGATCTCTGGTTAGTGATGCTTAAAATATAACTTCTAGATGATCATATATGATGCAAAGAAGTATGCAGGTGCACATGTGTCTCTAATCAACACCTATTATACTCAAATTTAAAATTTCATCACAAACCCGATAAAGCACTCACAAGGTACGATTGATAGAAATTGTTTAGATAAATGACGAAGAGCATAACGTCCATGTGATAATTCATTGTTGTACTAAATGCCTATTCCAGGATTAAAGCATTTGTGTCTTTGTACTCCTAAAATCACATTACCTTCCATCAGATGCTAATCTAGTGGATTACTATATGATGAAAAACATCAAGACTTTATTTTACCGTCTACCTAGAAAGCCAAATCTAATCATAGGAAAGGAATGAGAAATTTCATAAAGGGTAGATTGGGATACACTTAATTCTAATAAATCGTTTCTCGCTCACCCGAAGGTTGAAGTATTATACATATGATCTATGTTTTTCTGCTGCCAGCCGCATGTATCCGGTGGAAGCAGTATTTGATGGCCACAGCTATGGCAAACATGGGCGTCTTTTGCACCCATGTTAGACTGTGCCGCCATCCTCTTCTGCTTCTTTTTATTCATTAACTATCTCTTGTGGCGGAGTGAGGATCATTGACATTTCGTGACCTCACTATAGATCCTCTCACTTTCTACAAACACTAGGCTTGATGCTAGAGAAATGCCGAAGAATCAGCAACATGGCCGTCTTGATCCTAGCTTGTTGCTCTATTTGGCTTCACAAAGATGCCAAAAATTGGGTGTGACAAGAGCGGGGAAATTCTACCTCAGAAACATCCCCTCGTATCCTCATTTTGAAATTCATCCCTGCCACATTTTGTGCTCATGGTTCAGACCGTTCCCAAAATCCAGTTCTTTTCTTTAAATGTGAAATTGGTATACATAAATTAGTTAACTTTTATTTAACTACATTTTTTAAACTATACTTACACAAATTGTAAGGAAAGATATCATCTAGCTACACACAAAGTAAATGTAACTAGAGAAAATGTAGTTACTTCCTACTTTTTTGTAGTGACATCAGTCTAGAAGAGAGAGTAGTCCAGAGTAGATGTCTAGAGCCTTATCAAGATATGTGATACACAAAGTAAATGATAGAATGATAGTTGATATAATTATGGATGATTGTATCCTAGGTTTATCTCTGAGGTTTAAGTGCCTTTATAAAGATTTAAGTTGTATATGAGGTCTGAATCCAATTTTGGATAATCTAAGACAAGTTTGGGTGATGAAAGTACATACTCTTTTCTTACTTAAGATGTGGGCTCCGATCTCCAAACCACGAATTAATCTCGATTTAAACATGTGCGGAAGCATTCGGTAAACAGCGGAAGACCAAAAATCACAGGAAATTAAAACTTTTTGAGACAAGAGCTTGAAACCTCAAACCTTTTCCATAGAAAAAGGATTTAACTGTTTACATCACTGATAATTACTTCTTGAGTAATTATATACAACATGATACAAAACTTCTCAAGAATTCATACTCAAAACACTCCAGGACCTGAGAGTACAGAGGACACATAAGACTGACTCTATACTACACCATGCAGCAGGCTAGATCTCCACCTGAGATAACTACTGCTCTTGATGCTGCTGGGATTGGTCACCTGAGTTCTTGTCCCTCCGTCTTCGACAACCACCTAAAAAGTAGAAGTCTACGGGGTGAGGCAATTATACATAATTGCCCCAGCGAGAGTTATAACTCTCCACTAGAAGCTTTATAAGCAAAGCAGGGAATAACTAAAGCAATAAAAGCCTTCAAGGTATTCACTAGCAGTTTGATGGTAAGCAAGAGTTCAACCAATAATGAAATATGAGAACATCTATGCTATTCAAGGTAACATCAATCAAATAACTCGTAGATAACTCTAACAGATATACTACGCTGTTGATTATGTTTTTAAGGGAGTATAGGGATGCATCTCACCTTTTAGACTGTGTGGTGGGGAATGATGGACTACATGAATCTACATCAAATCCTCTCACCATTTCTCTTTTAGTGAAGGTATGACGGACTACAAGAATCTACATCAAATCCTTTCACCATTTCTCTTTTAGTGAAGGTATGACGGACTACAAGAATCTACATCAAATACCTACACTAGGATGTAAGGTTCTACACATCCATGTACCCCATATTCTCAAAAGTACATGATCCAGGAGTTCCCTGGGGAAAACCTGCTTCACCATCATTTAGACTCTGACAATGATGGATCTATGATCAGGACTCTACATTTCACTTGATTAGTTAGGTACATTCAGTATTCTTATCATCATACAACAACACAGCTATATATGAGAATACTAAAATGTAGCAGGCCTAACTTATCACAATCATCAGTTATTTCATCTCAAGTCATCTGTCAAGCATGACCTTGATAACATTTATGGCTCTTACAGCCCGTAAATCACAAAAGATGTCACCTAACAGTGCATCAAGATGATTCATTATTCATAAAGCTTAAGACATGCTTTTAATGAATATAACATGGCATTCCATTCCTGGATATAACCATCATCTCATAACAACCTGCATGGTTCATTAATATGACATGGCATTCCATACCTGGATATGCCCATCATCTCATATCAACCTGCATGGTTCATTAATATAACATGGCACTCCATATCTGGATATGCCCATCATCTCATATCAACCTGCATGGTTCATTAATATAACATGGCACTCCATATCTGGATATGCCCATCATCTCATAACAACCTGCATGGTTCATTAATATAACATGGCACTCCATTCCTAGATATGCCCATCATCTCATAACAACCTGCATGGTTCATTAATATAACATGGCACTCCATATCTGGATATGCCCATCATCTCATATCAACCTGCATGGTTCATTAATATAACATGGCACTCCATATCTGGATATGCCCATCATCTCATAACAACCTGCATGGCACATTCAACAGATAATAGTAAGCAATTCAACAATTAAGGATGCATTCTCAAATTAGGGTTTCCCTTGGAATCCTCCTCAACTAGGGATTCACATGGAATCACTCTTATCTAGGGTTTCACATGGAATCACCTTCAACTTAGGGTTTCACATGGAATTACCCTCAACTAGGGTTAAAACCCAAAAGCCCTGTCAATTAGGGTTTATATTCATGATTAGGGTTTCATGATCTCTCTTCTTAAGGATCATACCCTTAATCACCACATGAATCATATTCATGTATGAATTCATGTTAACATCATCCCAAATTGATTAGGTCATATCAACCCTTCAATCAAGAGCATACCACTCTGCTTAACGTAGTGTATCAAGTCATTGGTCCAGTAAGCAATTAGGGATTCATTCCTTAATTGGTACTAGTCCCTTAGATACTATTAGGGTTTCAACCTTTGTACCTTATTTGTTTATCATTACTAATCATCATTGGGTCAATGGTTCATTCATCATCTTAATTCTCAAGAGATTCAATCACAATGGACCTCCATTACATAAAGCATCCAATTGAATTAGGGTTTCCAATGTTGATTCCTTCAATCATTGGATACATGGAACCAGTCCTCAATTGGGCCTACCCTCATACTTCAATTGAGTTAAATAGGTCAACCTTCAACTGATTTGACCCTTAAATAACCCTCAATTGATCATCAATTAGGGTTTTATTCAATTGAATTAGGGTTTACTATTCATCTTTAATGTCTTCACCCTAAACTTAGGGTTTACTATTCACTCCATGGTGAATTGTACTCATTACATCATCATGTAAGAGAAACATCATTATTAAGGCTCTTAATTAGGATTAAGATCCATTAGATATTATAAATAGGGTTTCCATGACCTCACATAGGTGGGTCATTCCCTAAACATGCACATTCATGTGTAATTGAAGTATCTCACTAAAGTTTCCACCTTAAAAAGGGTACTTTCTCTCTTAGGATACTTTCTCACTCTAGAAATACTTTCTCTCTCTTCTCACTAGTAGATGGTGACAACACCACTCTAGATCAGGTTGAGATAAGTCTCCATTGACTAACATAAGCCAAAACATCAACATCATGTGATTAGGGTTTGATTAGAACAAGGTTTTATCCCTTTAGACCCCTCAAGGGTATTTTGGTAATTTGCCACATGATCACCATCATGGGTTAACTCACTAATCACATAGTCCCTTAACGACCTAAGTTACCATTAGGGTTTTGATTGGATCATCATTGAGCTAATTACACCATCAAATGGTTAAGTACAAACCATCACCAATCTCCAAACGGTTTCAACCTTCAAACGGTTTCAACCACCCAAACGGTCTTGAGACCGTTTGGCCCCAAACGGTCTTGAGACCGTTTGGATCCAAACGGTCTTGAGACTGTTTGGAGGTGAAGACCGTTTGGAAGGGTTGACTTCCAAACCGTTTGGAGCTTCAATCGGTTTGAGACCGTTTGATCACACTAGCTTGAGATCGATTGGATCAAACGATCTTGAGGTCGTTTGAGCCCAAACGGTCTTGAGACCGTTTGGCCCCAAATGGTCTTGAGACCGTTTGGTCTCAAACGGTCTTGAGACCGTTTGGATCCAAACGGTCTTGAGACCGTTTGGTCCAAATGGGCTCAAACCGTTTGGACCTCCAAAGGGGTTCAAAGGTCACCAATGTTCATGAATATGTGTGATGAAGCCCTCAATTGATCAAAGCTATGCTAACCACTTATAAATTGAGTCAATTAGGGTTAGCCTTAGCCACTTAGACATCAAATTGACCCTCAATTGCAAGCCAATTAGGGTTCAATCGTTCTCAATTAGGGTTTCAAGTTGATTGGTCATCAATGTTCAACAATGTGAATCAATTCAAGGTTGAACCTATCAATTGACCTCTAATTGGGCTCAAACTTGGCCCAAACGGTCTTGAGGTCGTTTGGACATCATCCAAACGGTCTTGAGACCGTTTGCCCAAAGTTTGACCAAGATCCAAATCGTTTTGACTAAGGTTGAAGTCCAATTATGTCAAAATCAGCAATTTTCATCAATTCATCAATTTCCTACAATTGGACCTTCAAACCATTAGATTAACTCAACCCTAAACCTTCAAACGGTCTTGGGTTGTGCCCAAACGGTCTTGGGACCGTTTGGAGGAATCCCCAAACGGTCTTGAGACCGTTTGGGTCCTTCAACCCAAAACTCAACAAGATCTATATGTCAAATCAGCACTTTTTCACCCGATTAGGGTTTCATGTTGAAGTGCCTTCAACTCTCAATTGGTTAAGAATTAGACTTTTATTCTTTGCAGAGATGAAATTCAATATATTAGGAACAGACCCTCACACGGTCGTCCCTTGGTCAACTCTTTCAAACGGTCTTGAGACCGTTTCAATCCAAACGGTCTTGCAAGACCGTTTGAGAGCAAACGGTTTGAAACCGTTTGAACCCAAACGGTTTGCAACCGTTTGGACCAAAAGGGTCCAAGGTCGTTTGAAAAAGTAACATAGGGAATCACGCCCCTCATCTTCAACCTCTAGAAAGGTCGGTTTCTCCACTGATTTGCTTGCAAACGTGCAAGGAAGAAGGGTGGTAGAAGGAGAATTTACCAAGTAAATTGCAAGAATTAAGCATACATAGAAAGCATAAGTTTAGAGTTATAAAACCCGCCTCAAAGTTGATCCTAAAGCTCCAAGCCTTCAAGCTCCAAGCTTTAATGGCGTCCTTGAGCTTCCACAACTTGGTCAGGGGTGAATTCTCCAAGGAAACATTGCTTTGGTCGGCTAGAACAAGAAGACTAAGTAAGCTAACCACAAAACCAACCTTAGAAAGTGAATTCCTCCATGAATTCGAGCTAGAAGGTGGGGTTCTCTTACCTAGAACAGGTTGGTCGTCCCCCTGAGCTCCAGATCTACCCTTGGCCGTTTGAGCAAGAAGAGATGAGAATGAAGTAAAGGAAAGATCGTTCACTTATCTTGTAAAGAGGTGGCTTATATACTTTAGCCCCTTTTACATCCTAAGGACCTTACAAGATTGGAAATCACATCTAGGTCCCTCCTTGCTCAAAGGCACGTCCAAACTCATCTATCCTTATGCAAATCTCATGGAATCTCAAGATCTAAGGGTAAAGAAAGCCAACCTACAACTAGGGTACATCCATGAAAGATTTCTGTACCCAAATTAGGTGTTTTTCACCACAGAGATCATCTTTTCTTATCTGATCAATCTTTGATGTGCCCCTTTCATCATTTCTACTCTAAATGATGACAAGAGTCATAAAAGATATTCTAGATATTAAGAATTACAACTTGGACCCCTATATTTGGGTAAATTGCATTTTACCCCAAATTAGGGTTTCTAAGCATGGGGATTGCTTCCTCAGCTGCACCTTGGTGCTCAAGCTTGGGAAATCCCTCAAACTTCATCATAACCATCCTCATGATGTTTCAAAACATCAGAGATACATCTTATCTTGTGAATTTTGCAAGTTCAACCCTTAAACTGGGTAATTTGCACATAGGTCCCTACATACAACACAATGCTACAACTTTATACAAAAAGGAGCAATATTGAAAATAAATGTTCCTGAGGAACTTAATTACATGCCAGGGAGTGTTCACAAGTATATTAATTACATATTTAGGCAAAACTTCTAGGGTTAGTTCATAACCCAGGTCAGGGGTGTTACAAATCATAAACCCCTAACAAGGATTTCGTCCCCGAAATCTCAGACAAAAGGAGAAACAGAGTATTCATTAATCATGCCCTCAAGTCTCCACATATTATCTTAATATCATCGAGGTATCATGAATTCTGCAATTCCACACAAGGCTCCTTTCACTAATTCAACCTTACCAATGTTTATGCAGAGCATAAACCCCTAACATATGATGTCCATATTATTGGAAAGAAGAGGCATAAAAGAACATACTTCTATCATCACCCAAGAATATTTATCAAAAGGAACAACATATATATCTAACAAGGATAATATACTCAGTAATCCTTTAAAACTCTATGTAATTGGGATAGTTCACATAGTTCTTCTTATTAATTGGAAATGCCACATAGCTTTTCCCTTTTTGATTGGGAATGACACATAGCTCTTCCATTTTTAATTGGGAATGACACATAGCTCTTCCCTTTTTGTTTGTTTGGGAATGACACATAGCTCTTCCCTTTTTGTTGGGGATGACACATAGCTTTCCCCTTTTTAATTGGGAATGACACATAGCTCTTCCCTTTTTGTTGGGGATGACACATAGCTTTCCCCTTTTTAATTGGGAATGACACATAGCTCTCCCCTTTTTGTTGGGGATGACACATAGCTTTCCCCTTTTTAATTGGGAATGACACATAGCTCTTCCCTTTTTGTTGGGGATGACACATAGCTTTCCCCTTTTTAATTGGGAATGACACATAGCTCTTCCCTTTTTGTTGGGGATGACACATAGCTTTCCCCTTTTTGTTTGGGAATGACACATAGCTTTCCCTTTTCATTTGTTTGGGAATGACACATAGCTCTTCCCTTTTTGTTGGGGATGACACATAGCTTTCCCCTTTTTAATTGTTCCATATTTCTTATTTCATGATACTCATTAGATTGTATCAGAATGATTGCTTGATCAGGGCAATCAAAAAGATATCAATCTAGGAGTTTCCATACTCACTTTATCATCAATAGCTGTATACCTGGCCAGGGTTTACAAATACTGAGATCAAGTAGTATGCACTTACATACTGTCTCATTCCTCACTTTTCATATCCTTATACACACAAGGTTTTCCATTCCTATATTTCCTCCAGGCATCATTTCTAAATCTCATCTTTTGACATATAGATAAGAGAGATTATAAAACATTTTAAGGAACATTCAGTGAGATATAAGTTCTCATCTCCCTTGTGTCCTTATAGGACTAGTCAAAATAATTTCAAAAACAACTATTTTCATATCTTTAACACATAGAAACATGAAAATGAAATATCAGAATGATTTTATTTCCTCTGACATGCCCGGGACGTCTGTCCACGTCCTCTATTGTTACTAGAAAACTGTCTCCTTTGTGATCCTTGCTGACTCTGCCCCTGAGGTTGAGTCATCATTGGATTCCCGTCTGGACAATCTTTTACCAGATGTCCCGGTTGTCTGCATTGATAACAGATTCTAGGTATAGTATAAGGTCGGTGAGGTCCAGACACTGATGTTGATGCTATATTGGAGGCCTTATTTGGAATATAACTAAGATCCCTATCCCTACTTGGCATCCATTGTGTCTGGGTTTGGGATCTTGATGATGCTGTCGATGCAGAAAATCTCGGCTTCTTAAAACTTTCAGACTTTTGTTTTTGAGTCTGAGTGTACACCTTCTTGCTACTAGTCTGTCGTTTCTCAATTTCAGACCTCTCTATCCTCCTTACTGATTCCACAAAAATGGCAAACCTCTCCCTGTTCTCTAAAGCAGACACAGGAGTGGTCAGTTCAGCGTTCAACCCCTTCTCAAAGCGCCGAATTCTTTCCTCATCATTAACTGCCATTTGAGGACAAAACCGCAACAACTCCATGAACTTAGCTTCGTACTCGCTAATGTTCATCATACCCTGTCTCAGTCTCTCAAACTGAGAGATCTTCTCGTCTAGGAAGGTCTTCGGGAAATATCTTTAGACAAATTCCCGCCGAAAGTCTTCCCACGAGATTTCTATTCCAGGTCTCTTCTGCTCTTCCATGGTCCACCAGTGACCAGCACTTCCTTTGAGAAGATAGACAACATGTCTAACCTTCTCAGCTTCAGGGATGTTGAGGATCCTGAAAGCCTTCTCCAGCTCTGTCAACCACAGATCAGCATCTGTGGGGTCAGCAGTCCCATGGTACTCGGTAGCTCGGACATGACGTATTCGCTCGAACGTATTTTCGATACCTTGCCCCTCTGGTTGGACAGGTTCCCTAGGTGCAGGCATAGGCAACCTGTCGGTTATATGTGTCATGGCAGTCATAAACTGCCCAAACATAGTCTGGACTGCTGGGTTACCAATATCAGTTGGGTCAAACTCGGGTGGCTCTCTAAGTTGTTCTAGTACAGGCTGTTCCACCTCTGGTACTCCTGCACCGCCTTGAGGTGCACTGACACTACTTTCTCCCACATACTCATCATGTGGCTCTGACATCTTAAGTATCTTCTTCTCCTGAGGAGTAGAAGACTCTATTAGATAAGGAAGGAATACTAAAGATAGACCCGACTTCCTATGTCCTATGCCTCTGTAGACTCGGTGAACCTAGAACTCTGATACCACTTAATTGTGGGCTCCGATCTCCAAACCACGAATTAATCTCGATTTAAACATGTGCGGAAGCATTCGGTAAACAACGGAAGACCAAAAATCACAGGAAATTAAAACTTTTTGAGACAAGAGCTTGAAACCTCAAACCTTTTCCATAGAAAAAGGATTTAACTGTTTACATCACTGATAATTACTTCTTGAGTAATTATATACAACATGATACAAAACTTCTCAAGAATTCATACTCAAAACACTCCAGGACCTGAGAGTACAGAGGACACATAAGACTGACTCTATACTACACCATGCAGCAGGCTAGATCTCCACCTGAGATAACTACTGCTCTTGATGCTGCTGGGATTGGTCACCTGAGTTCTTGTCCCTCCGTCTTCGACAACCACCTAAAAAGTAGAAGTCTATGGGGTGAGACAATTATACATAATTGCCCCAGCGAGAGTTATAACTCTCCACTAGAAGCTTTATAAGCAAAGCAGGGAATAACTAAAGCAATAAAAGCCTTCAAGGTATGCACTAGCAGTTTGATGGTAAGCAAGAGTTCAACCAATAATGAAATATGAGAACATCTATGCTATTCAAGGTAACATCAATCAAATAACTCGTAGATAACTCTAACAGATATACTACGCTGTTGATTATGTTTTTAAGGGAGTATAGGGATGCATCTCACCTTTTAGACTGTGTGGTGGGGAATGATGGACTACATGAATCTACATCAAATCCTCTCACCATTTCTCTTTTAGTGAAGGTATGACGGACTACAAGAATCTACATCAAATCCTTTCACCATTTCTCTTTTAGTGAAGGTATGACGGACTACAAGAATCTACATCAAATACCTACACTAGGATGTAAGGTTCTACACATCCATGTACCCCATATTCTCAAAAGTACATGATCCAGGAGTTCCCTGGGGAAAACCTGCTTCACCATCATTTAGACTCTGACAATGATGGATCTATGATCAGGACTCTACATTTCACTTGATTAGTTAGGTACATTCAGTATTCTTATCATCATACAACAACACAGCTATATATGAGAATACTAAAATGTAGCAGGCCTAACTTATCACAATCATCAGTTATTTCATCTCAAGTCATCTGTCAAGCATGACCTTGATAACATTTATGGCTCTTACAGCCCTTAAATCACAAAAGATGTCACCTAACAGTGCATCAAGATGATTCATTATTCATAAAGCTTAAGACATGCTTTTAATGAATATAACATGGCATTCCATTCCTGGATATAACCATCATCTCATAACAACCTGCATGGTTCATTAATATGACATGGCATTCCATACCTGGATATGCCCATCATCTCATATCAACCTGCATGGTTCATTAATATAACATGGCACTCCATATCTGGATATGCCCATCATCTCATATCAACCTGCATGGTTCATTAATATAACATGGCACTCCATATCTGGATATGCCCATCATCTCATAACAACCTGCATGGTTCATTAATATAACATGGCACTCCATTCCTGGATATGCCCATCATCTCATAACAACCTGCATGGTTCATTAATATAACATGGCACTCCATATCTGGATATGCCCATCATCTCATATCAACCTGCATGGTTCATTAATATAACATGGCACTCCATATCTGGATATGCCCATCATCTCATAACAACCTACATGGCACATTCAACAGATAATATTAAGCAATTCAACAATTAAGGATGCATTCTCAAATTAGGGTTTCCCTTGGAATCCCCCTCAACTAGGGATTCACATGGAATCACTCTTATCTAGGGTTTCACATGGAATCACCTTCAACTTAGGGTTTCACATGGAATTACCCTCAACTAGGGTTAAAACCCAAAAGCCCTGTCAATTAGGGTTTATATTCATGATTAGGGTTTCATGATCTCTCTTCTTAAGGATCATACCCTTAATCACCACATGAATCATATTCATGTATGAATTCATGTTAACATCATCTCAAATTTATTAGGTCATATCAACCCTTCAATCAAGAGCATACCACTCTGCTTAACGTAGTGTATCAAGTCATTGGTCCAGTAAGCAATTAGGGATTCATTCCTTAATTGGTACTAGTCCCTTAGATACTGTTAGGGTTTCAACCTTTGTACCTTATTTGTTTATCATTACTAATCATCATTGGGTCAATGGTTCATTCATCATCTTAATTCTCAAGAGATTCAATCACAATGGACCTCCATTACATAAAGCATCCAATTGAATTAGGGTTTCCAATGTTGATTCCTTCAATCATTGGATACATGGAACCAGTCCTGAATTGGGCCTACCCTCATACTTCAATTGAGTTAAATAGGTCAACCTTCAACTGATTTGACCCTTAAATAACCCTCAACTGATAATCAATTAGGTTTTTATTCAATTGAATTAGGGTTTACTATTCATCTTTAATGTCTTCACCCTAAACTTAGGGTTTACTATTCACTCCATGGTGAATTGTACTCATTACATCATCATGTAAGAGAAACATCATTATTAAGGCTCTTAATTAGGATTAAGATCCATTAGATATTATAAATAGGGTTTCCATGACCTCACATAGGTGGGTCCTTCCCTAAACATGCACATTCATGTGTAATTGAAGTATCTCACTAAAGTTTCCACCTTAAAAAGGGTACTTTCTCTATTAGGATACTTTCTCACTCTAGAAATACTTTCTCTCTCTTCTCACTAGTAGATGGTGACAACACCACTCTAGATCAGGTTGAGATAAGTCTCCATTGACTAACATAAGCCAAAACATCAACATCATGTGATTAGGGTTTGATTAGAACAAGGTTTTATCCCTTTAGACCCCTCAAGGGTATTTTGGTAATTTTCCACATGATCACCATCATGGGTTAACTCACTAATTACATAGTCCCTTAATGACCTAAGTTACCATTAGGGTTTTGATTGGATCATCATTGAGCTAATTACACCATCAAATGGTTAAGTACAAACCATCACCAATCTCCAAACGGTTTCAACCTTCAAACGGTTTCAACCACCCAAACGGTCTTGAGACCGTTTGGCCCCAAACAGTCTTGAGACCGTTTGGATCCAAACGTTCTTGAGACCGTTTGGAGGTGAAGACCGTTTGGAAGGGTTGACTTCCAAACCGTTTGGAGCTTCAATCGGTTTGAGACCGTTTGATCACACTAGCTTGAGATCGATTGGATCAAACGATCTTGAGGTCGTTTGAGCCCAAACGGTCTTGAGACCATTTGGCCCCAAACGGTCTTGAGACCGTTTGGTCTCAAACGGTCTTGAGACCGTTTGGATCCAAACGGTCTTGAGACCGTTTGGTCCAAATGGGCTCAAACCATTTGGACCTCCAAAGGGGTTCAAAGGTCACCAATGTTCATGAATATGTGTGATGAAGCCCTCAATTGATCAAAGCTATGCTAACCACTTATAAATTGAGTCAATTAGGGTTAGCCTTAGCCACTTAGACATCAAATTGACCATCAATTGCAAGCAAATTAGTGTTCAATCGTTCTCAATTAGGGTTTCAAGTTGATTGGTCATCAATGTTCAACAATGTGAATCAATTCAAGGTTGAACCTATCAATTGACCTCCAATTGGGCTCAAACTTGGCCCAAACGGTCTTGAGGTCGTTTATACATCATCCAAATGGTCTTGAGACCGTTTTCCCAAAGTTTGACCAAGATCCAAATCGTTTTGACTAAGGTTGAAGTCCAATTAGGTCAAAATCAGCAATTTTCATCAATTCATCAATTTCCTACAATTGGACCTTCAAACCATTAGATTAACTCAACCCTACACCTTCAAACGGTCTTGGGTTGTGCCCAAACGGTCTTTGGACCGTTTGGAGGAATCCCCAAACGGTCTTGAGACCGTTTGGGTCCTTCAACCCAAAACTCAACAAGATCTATATGTCAAATCAGCACTTTTTCACCCGATTAGGGTTTCATGTTGAAGTGCCTTCAACTCTCAATTGGTTAAGAATTAGATTTTGATTCTTTGCAGAGATGAAATTCAATATATTAGGAACAGACCCTCAAACGGTCGTCCCTTGGTCAACTCTTTCAAACGGTCTTGAGACCGTTTCAATCCAAACGGTCTTGCAAGACCGTTTGAGAGCAAACGGTTTGAAACCGTTTGAACCCAAACGGTTTGCAACCGTTTGGACCAAAAGGGTCCAAGGTCGTTTGAAAAAGTAACATAGGGAATCACGCCCCTCATCTTCAACCTCTAGCAAGGTCGGTTTCTCCACTGATTTGCTTGCAAATGTGCAAGGAAGAAGGGTGGTAGAAGGAGAATTTACCAAGTAAATTGCAAGAATTAAGCATACATACAAAGCATAAGTTTAGAGTTATAAAACCCGCCTCAAAGTTGATCCTAAAGCTCCAAGCTTTAATGGCGTCCTTGAGCTTCCACAACTTGGTCAGGGGTGAATTCTCCAAGGAAATGTTGCTTTGGTCGGCTAGAACAAGAAGACTAAGTAAGCTAACCACAAAACCAACCTGAGAAAGTGAATTCCTCCATGAATTCGAGCTAGAAGGTGGGGTTCTCTTACCTAGAACAGGTTGGTCGTCCCCCTGAGCTCCAGAGCTACCCTTGGCCGTTTGAGCAAGAAGAGATGAGAATGAAGTAAAGGAAAGATCGTTCACTTATCTTGTAAAGAGGTGGCTTATAAATTTTAGCCCCTTTTACATCCTAAGGACCTTACAAGATTGGAAATCACATCTAGGTCCCTCCTTGCTCAAAGGCACGTCCAAACTCATCTATCCTTATGCAAATCTCATGGAATCTTAAGATCTAAGGGTAAAGAAAGCCAACCTACAACTAGGGTACATCCATGAAAGATTTCTGTACCCAAATTAGGTGTTTTTCACCCCAGAGATCATCTTTTCTTATCTGATCAATCTTTGATGTGCCCCTTTCATCATTTCTACTCTAAATGATGACAAGAGTCATAAAAGATATTCTAGATATTAAGAATTACAACTTGGACCCCTATATTTGGGTAAATTGCATTTTACCCCAAATTAGGGTTTCTAAGCATGGGGATTGCTTCCTCAGCTGCACCTTGGTGCTCAAGCTTGGGAAATCCCTCAAACTTCATCATAACCATCCTCATGATGTTCCAAAACATCAGAGATACATCTTATCTTGTGAATTTTGCAAGTTCAACCCTTAAACTGGGTAATTTGCACATAGGTCCCTGCATACAACACAATGCTACAACTTTATACAAAAAGGAGCAATATTGAAAATAAATGTTCCTGAGGAACTTAATTACATGCCAGGGAGTGTTCAAAAGTATATTAATTACATATTTAGGCAAAACTTCCAGGGTTAGTTCATAACCCAGGTCAGGGGTGTTACATAAGATAATCTAAATTTAGATAAAGTTGAATATGCATGAGCCTCAATCTCTTTACAAAGGAAGACCTCCAGTGTTAGGACAAGATACATGGTAAATTCTAGAGAGAGTGAGACCCACAGGGAGAGGGTCATAGGACCTACCCCACAATATATGAAAATTATGAGATATATGTGAATTTATGTGTCCTAAGCTAGGTTACTCCTTAGTAGATGAGTTGAGTCCTCTTGCATGATTCAATCCTATATGTGAGGGTTGGGTAGAAAAATGATGAGTAGGTGACTCATAATGAGAAAGTCAATCCTTTTGATTGAGTTAGGTCCTTGCTTGAGTGGCATATGTTTGTGAATATCAATGTTAGCTACAAGTGAGGTGATATATGAAATCTAGTTCTGAGAGTAAAGTGCCTTGTGCATAGGATACTTATAAATGTTGTTTCTTCCACTTCTTTTTCATAATATATGATGCTAGGAACCTCACTTTAGCTATATAGATGATATATATGAAGAGTCACTCATATAAGATTGACGTATTCTATATTCCCTCCCTATGTCATACATGTTATATTCAAGTTCGAAATAATGATAAGCTTGATCTAGTATATTCTTCTTCTCTTCAAATTATAGATGAAATCTAGAAATTTGAAACTATGATCTTAAAATAAAGATATATTGGATCATAGATTAAATGATCACTAACTATGGTGTGTAACCTAAATCCAACTAAATTCAAGATTCTAGTTTGGTGATAATTCACACAATGGGGTGAAACCCTAATATTCAAGAATGTTAAGTAAGCCCTTCTTGTTTAGTGAAATCCTAGTATGATGTTGACCATAAACCAAAATAAGGATGTTAAGAGTGAAAATATTGTTAATGAATGATATGAAATCCTAATATCACCCTTCATGGGATAATGGGGTGAAAGTAAACCTTGAGTATGACCTTCTTAACTCCATATGTATGAATTTAAACTCTAATTCATAGGTGCATCAGGGATATAAATCTTAACTTAAAAGAATGGCATGTTATGGTTAAGTTGATAAATGATGTTTCGATCTATATAAGGTGGGGTGGGTACACCCTACATGTCTTAATATCCTAAGATGACAATTAAGGTACACCCTATATGCTCTAGATCCCAACATGTTGACTTGGGATACTTATAAAAATGTGATAACTTTGGCACCTAGAAGTGGTGACGTATGTTAAGTTGAAATCCTTGATGTCACCTTGTGTATAAGACTAGTTCAATTTTGAGGATGAAATTCCATATAAGGTGGAGGTGAATGTGATGACTTTGATTTTAGGGTTTTCATAGCCAATATAGTAATTGAAGTTCATGATTTTTCTTAATTTGTTAATTCTAAGTTGAGGTATAATTTATCCAAAGATGGATACCATGACACACAAATATGACCACGATTCCATTATAGGATGAATTCATTTGTCAAGTGCCATCAATGGACATGGAAATGTTAAAATGTATTAGTTAATGTTGAGTGATTATGAAGTGAAGTGTAAAATTGAAGTATAAATGGACTCAAATGAGTTAATGACGAACCTTGAGGTGTAATGTCATCAAAATAAGCAAGTTAAACTTGTTTAATACAAATAAAAATGATGATTCATGATTTGGATTTTAGGTTTGTACGCTTATTTATAAGGTTATTTGAAAAACTCTTTGACATGATCATGTAGTGGGTTTTTGATGTCAAACCTTTTTAGATGAGATATTATACAATCAAAGAGCCACACCTCAAATTTCAAAAATGACTGCAAATTCACATAAAGAGATATAGATATTTGAAGTTGAAGATATTCATGATATTAATATGAATGAACGTTGGTCTTTTAATTATTTAATAGATGAGACATTTAGATGTCACCCTGGCATGCCCCCTTGCTTAGGAACATTTTTTTTCAGTTTGTCAAGTTAGAGAAATCATAGCCACAATTAGAGGATCCGACGGATAGCCACTCATCCTCTACCTTTGAATCTCATAGAGGAAGAGGATGACTGAGTCACGGATTTCTCAAATCCAATGAGCAATAGATTTGATAGATAGAAGCGATCCTAACTAAGCCTCTAGATCCGCAAGAAACGAAGCATCCGAACAACCCCTCACTCAAGATTGGGCACCCATAGTTTGGAGGGACAACAACCTGCCCTCTAAACCCCTCTCCATCGTCCCTTACAAGTGGTATCCACTATGGACGTGAGAGGTCTGGGAGCACCATTTTTACCATGCTGGCTTCAGTAGGGGTTGAAGGAATCCTTACTTGGACATTAGCGGATTAGATTCTAGTTCCCAATGTTGATTTTCCCACTTTTATTCCATGGCAGAAGAAATCTTGTCTAGTTGTGGCATCGGGGGCTTAGGAGAGTAGGTGAGGGATCTGTAGTGAATTTAGTGACCCTGGGAGTTTCGAGAGGTACCAATATTTGATCGAATGCATTTCCTAATGATCTGGTGGCCTAGAACCTACATTTCCCTATTCTGGCCTCATTGTGGTGGTGCCATGGGCCCAAGCACATCAACTTGGACCTTGAGGAGATCTCAGGGGTCATCTGGGAGCCACAACTCCTTCTAGTCTATTCTAGGAGGTAACTATGGTGTCATTCATGATCAATATTGTAACGACTGCCACCAAACTAACAGCTAAATCTTCACTAATAATGTAGAATAACCATAAACAATAGATTAACAAAAATCACTAAAAATCAAAACCATTTTTTGCAAAGAGATCCATTTCCTGAAAAACTCTTAATGAAAGAACCAAAACTTTATATGCATCAGGGTTCACATTTTACATACACTATACCATCTCATCTCGAGGTTAACATGTAATAGTTGCTTTGTCAAAACATGTACTGAAGCAACATAAAACCTCGAGGCATACAAGCCAAAATCTCAGTTTGTTCATAAAACGATCACACACTAAATCTGAGGACTTGAGAGTACAGAGACGACACATAGAATTTCTATCTACAAGACACAAAAGACAGTACATTCAAATTGAGCTATTATTGTTGTACCTATTGCTATTGTCCTTCCTCTGTAGAATGGTCTCTACCTCCTCGTGCACATCCTCCTAAAAATTGTGGATCCCATGGGGTGAGACAATTGTCCCAGTGAGAGATATAACTCTCCACCAACATTATTATTATCATAGGTAAATAGTATAAAATTGAGCAGGGGTTCTTTTATATTAATAAGCAAGGTTAATCATTGTGGATAAGCTGATTAGAACATTCTCATCTTTTAAAGCATTGAAATTGTCTATGATAGAGCAGTAAATCATCTATTCACTTTATAAGAAATATGAAGAACATGTGTATCATTTACCCATCATATTATACCAACATCTCAAGCTTATCATCATGTTCCATCTTTATACCGATCTTGCAAGAGTACAACCAGGTATTGGATTGTACCAATCTTGTGATATTACAACCAGGTATTGGATTGTACCAATCCTGTGATATTACAACTAGGTATTGGATTGTACCAATCCTGTGAAATTACAGCCAGGTGTTGGATTGTACCAATCCTATTATATTACAGCCATGTATTGTATTGTACCAATCCAGTGAAATTACAGCCAGGTATTGGACTGTACCAATCTTGTGATATTACATCCAGGTATTGGATTGTACCAATCCTGATATCATAGCCAGGTATTGGATTGTATCAATCCTAAGATCATAGAGTTCATCTAGGTATTGGATTGTACCAATCCTGAAATCACAAGCAGGTATTGGACTCTGCCAATCCTAATAGAGTTCAGCCAGGTATTGGATTGTACCAAATCCTGATATCACAACCATATTGCTAAGAATCCCATAGTAGTTGGGATACCTTTATGTTTCTCTTTCACATTCTGTATGGGATATCAATCCCTTAAATTCATCATTGAATACCACATCCTTTTACTGGGAATTATACCACGGGACAAGCCATCATATATATTCACATTCTTTATGTAATACAGGTATTCCTCTTACCTCATTTAAACATATTAAAAACACAACATCCCTTATTTGGTTATAAGAACAAAGCATGTGTGATTAATATTTCATTATTATTATAACCATTTATTATTATTATGATGTTACTGGGTTTCCATTTCCCCTAGTTTATTTTGTACATTACCATTTCTTACATGAGACTTTTATAAGCATCTTGTCACCTCTCACTAGGCAACAAAAATTCACATGGCTCACCAAGGCCATTAAACATCTTGTCACCTCTCACTAGGAAACAACTATTCACATGGCTCACAAGGCCATTTAAACATCTTGTCACCTCTCACTAGGCAAAAACTAATCACATGGCTCACCAGGACATTTAAACATCTTGTCACCTGTCACTAGGAAACAACTATTCACATGGCTCACAAGGCCATTTAAACATCTTGTTACCTCTCACTAGGCAACAACTATTCACATGGCTCACTAGGCCCATTAAACATCTTGTCACCTCTCACTAGGCAACAACTATTCACATGGCTCACAAGGCCATTTAAACATCTTGTTACCTCTCACTAGGAAACAATTATCTCTATGTCATAAGACCCATATAATTGGTATTATATGAAACATCATAGCTCATGCTTAGCTATGCTCATTATCTCATGCTACCAACATGGTTTCAATATGGTTAGGGTTTCCCTTTATTAACCAATTGTAGTTTCAAATCATATCATTACCCTTCATTAGGGTTAAGGTTTCCCTTATTAAGCCAAATAGGGTTTTCATATATATTCATCAAGAATCACAACTGAAATTTAGACTCCACACATATTAGGAGTATCAATGTATACTCATTACATGAGTATTAAACAAGTATACGTTTCTCTTTCATCCTCACTAGGATATTGATTATTTCATACTCCATTAGGTTGGCTCAATCCTTCTCTCAAGGTACATTGGCCCATATTTATCAATGACTTAAACCCTTCATGTCTTAAAGTATCATTGACATAACATACTACATGTATTACTCAATCAAGTATATTGAATTGAGGTGCTTTCATCCTATTGAGCAAAGAGGTGTGTGCTCTACACCATATCAGGCAAAGAGGTGTATGTGTGCTTTACACCATATCGGGCAAAGAAGTGTGTGTATGCTTCACACCATATCGGGCAAAGATATGTGTGATTGCTTCCATATCGGGTACAAAGGTGTGTGTGCGCTCCACACCATATCGGGCAAAGAGGTGTATGTGTGCTTTACACCATATCGTGCAAAGAAGTGTGTGTATGCTTCACACCATATAGGGAAATGTGGTGTGTGTATGCTTCACACAATATCGTGAAAGGAAGTATAAGTTCATATCCATAACATTTTAGTGGTGTAGGTGAATCACCATATCGGGTTAGAGGTGCTTGCTTATGTGCTTGATCTCGATCTCACTTTATAAGGTGATACCATCATATTCAAGCTCTAGGCATTCTTTATACTTGTTCTAGTTCATGGATAACAGTCCTAGGTTACTACAAGAGATCATGAATTCATCAATTATGCAAGAAAATTCTATTTGAAACTAAATCATTTAACTAAGGCAAGATTGATGATAAATAATAACATAATTGAGTTCAAGTTATATAACCTGCCTCAAGAGCAACTTCAAAGCTCCAAGCTCCAAAGATTCACGTTCCCAAGGTTGAAGGTGAGATTCACAAAAGTCCAAGAATTGAGCTCCTCAGCCCTATGCGTGATACCTCACCATTTGTGGCTGGTATACCTCACTTATGGCTGATATCCCTCACTTGGCTGATATCACTTTGCAATGGGTGATACTACTTTTCTATGGGTGATACCAAGGATCTACGCACGATATTCCTTCACCCTTGTATGATATCAAGACTCTATGCACGATATCTAAGAGTAACGGGGTGATATATTTCGAAAAATTCCACTTATGGGTGAAAGGAAGGGTATATATACTTGAGGTTCATGAAAAAGTGTGTATATGAGGTGTCATCTTTTTAAGCTACTAGGTGCCACGTTTCCATGCATGGTTGACACGTTTCCTTGCATGCAATCATATTTATCTTGACATGCAAAAAACTTGAGGATAATCTAGAGATGATATGTCGGCCATTAGTTATCTTGTTTGATATGATATCTCACCTTTATCTCATCAATAATGCAACCCAATACAACTTTTGCAAGGAGAATCTAACTCATCATGGATCACCTAAATGAGGTTCTTAGCTCGTCATGGACAAAGCCAAGAGTTCAAAAACTGATATGGGATCCCCTTTATGGCTCCTTGACTGATAGGCACTCCCATATGGACTCTACAAGCTGATACAAGATTAAATTAGGGTTTCACATTCAACCCTTTCTTGGTCTTTTCATTACCAAGAGTATCATACTCAAATATGATTTCAAACATGGTGTCTCCTTCTTTATATCTCTACTAAATGATACTAAGAGGGAGTAGGGACACTCTAGAGGTGGAAATTTGCATATCAACCCTACATTTTGGCAAAGTTACAACTTGCACCGAAATTGGTACACAAGTTACTAGCATTATTCAAACACGTTCAAACTTGGAATTTAGGCTTTCCAAAAGCCACCACCTCACATCATTATCACTATAATGATGCTAAAACACATGAGGTATGTTCAACATATGACATATTGCACTATAATCCCTCATCTTGGGTAAATTGCATTTTGGTCCAAAATAAGAGAACATTGCTGAAACATTATTCAAACAGGACCAAATTTGAAACATAAGTTTGTCACCTGATCAAAAAACACTTTAGAGGGTTAAATTAAAGTTCTAAGCAAGTTATTTAGGCTAAAAAAATAGGGTTATATCTAAACACAGGTCAGGGATATTACAAGTCATAAACCCCTAACAAGGATTTCGTCCCCGAAATCCCAGATGAAGAAAGACAATTGTCATTCATAACTTATATCATCAAGTCTCCACTTAACATCTTGATGCCATGGAGATACCATAGAAATTTGACCAGTACAAAGTTCATTCACACAGGATTATTGTAATGACCCGATTATAATTCAAGCCATCACCAGTAAAATCATGAAATAACCATAATCAGCAGAATTAATAAAAATCACTCAAAATTAAAACCATTTTGCACATAGATCATCTTCCAGGAAATTCTTACAAAAATAACTAAAACTTTATATACATGTGGTTCATATGGTACATATTTTGTACCGTCTCATCTTGAGGATAACAAGTACCTATTGCTTTTCTTTAACATGTATAATAGAAACATAATATCTTGAGGTAAACAACCAAAATCTCAAGTCATTTGTAAAAACCACTAAGAACTATAGGACTTCTATCTATAATACATGACAGACAGAACATCAACCTGAACTATCACTTTGTCCCAGTTGTTGTTCTCCTTCTGTAGAAAGGTCTGTACCTCCTTGTACACATCTACCTAAAAATTGTGGATCCCACGGGGTGAGACAATTGTCCCAATGAGAGGAATAACTCTCCGCCAACTATATTATTGCCAAGATTAGGAAGTATAAAAATTGAGTAGAGGTTCTTTTATATAAATGAGCAGGATTAATCACTATTATATGAAGAACAAAGTAGTCATTCTTCTTAAAATAATGCATCTATCTATGGTAAATCAATAAATTATCTATTCGGTACTCAAGGGAATATGAAGAAATATGAATAACATCTATTCAACTAAGATGTATATAGGGAGTGTATATCAACTAATGTCTTTCTGTATTTGATCCTTAAGAAAATATACTAAATGGTTGATTACATATTACAGTCACACTTATGCCCTGAGGAGATAAAATATACCTTTCATACTCCAACCGACCACTAGTAAGTCAAAATCGATACCATACAGGGTCAATGGCAGAGCTGGCTGTCAAGACATCACCTGTCTCAGTCAGTACGAGACCACTTAGGATTCAGTAGGACATCTTGTATCAGTTGCTGGCAGGACATCTTGTGTCATCTGCTTTTAGCATGTTGGTGTATAGCGACATCTTCTCTATAGAGTTACTTCTGTAGCATGTACTCTCTTTGGGAGAAGTCCACTTAGCTTTCCCAGATTTATAATATAAGGATAAGGGAGATCAACATCAATTCCTTTCCTGGTCGGGTGATTTTATATTTCAATCCCGACATCACTTAGGAATGAAGAAGGATTTACACATCAATTTCTTATTTGGTTGGGAGATTCACATCATCCCAGGATAAATAAGGAAGGTGCGACACTGATTCTTCATTGGGATGTTTGGATATACTTCGTCCTTCCCCTCACATATTCAAAAATATTTGCTTTTGAGTTAAACTCATTTCACCATCAGCAATTTCTGACACTGAATGGTTCTATGGTCAGGGAAGATTTAACATGCTTAATTAGGTACCTTACAGTATTCTTTTAGCATCAACCAAGTTCAAACACGAATTACAACATATGCTATTAAAGAAAGGATAGAAATTTTTAGATCTTTGGAACACTCTAAAAGTATATCACTAGGGATCTCAGTCCCTTATCACATCACTGGGAATTTTCATCCCTTCATTTCATCATCACCATGATCACTAGATCTAGGTATTCAAACCCTTAGATCCCCACATAACATTGTTACCTCTATAATAGGTAACTATTACCTCTAGGTTCTCTGACCCACATATTCATCTTACTTGTTGTACAAGTATTACACATAGCTCACATAGTTCATAAAACATATTGTCACCTCTTACTAGGAAACAACTTATCCTTTAATATATCAGACTGTATAATCATTATACAAATATTCCACACAACTTACAAGACTTATTTTAGTCTATTCATATAGCGCATCATAACTCATATCTTTCTATGCTCATCATTTCATGATTCAGGTATAGTGTGCACTTTATGATGAAAGATTCTTATTAACATATAACATCAACATTCAATTCAAGAGAAATTCATCCTTCCCATGATTAGGGTTAGGATTTTATACATCATCACCTTGTGATATAAGAAAATACATTCTTCCCATTATTAGGGTTAGGATTTCTCAATCTAATCAATTATCATTGTAAAAGCTTATCATCACCATTCATTAGGATTAGATTTCCCTTTATTAACAATTAAGGATTCAAAATCATAATGTCTAGAATCAAACCCTAATTCATACTCCACTCATCTTAGGAGTATCAATACATTCTTATCAACATGTTTATCATGCATGTAAAAGTCTCTCTCTTATCCTTATTAGGATATTGATTGCATCTTATTTAATTCACCTCTTTAAGATCTATTAGGTTATCATTATCAAATTAAAATAAACTCATTATGTCTCAATATTAATCACATAGCATACATCACTTAAATAATTTTAATAAATAAAAGCATGTCTACCATATCGGGTAGCATGATGGATAATGTTTTTCTATCATATTTGAAGATGCATATATCATTATTAGTCATGTGGTGCATCCACACCATCATATTAGGATTAGGGCATATCCCTTAACACCATATCGTGTAGTCATCTTGAGTTAAGTATCACTTTAACTTTTATCATCTGAAGTCAACCTCATATCTTGTAAAGGTTAGACCATTATCCTAATATCGAGTACAAGGGTTTATGGGGTTCTCATATCGTGTACAAGAGTACACCATATCGAGCATACCATTATGGCTTTTCCATATATATTTCAAGTTAATATTATATTAGTTCTTTACCTTAGTTAGTCATATCAACTTTTCATTTCAAACTTTCCATATCAATTTTCCACCATATCAGTCCCCCTCTTGGATTTTCATATCGGATTTCATCTTGGGTTACCATATCATGTCCCCATATTGAATTTACCATACCGTGATCCCATGTTGATGATCATATCGGTTTACCTATCTTAGGTATAATATCGGGTTACACCTTTGAACATCATATCGGTTTTCATCATGGATTCACCATATCATGATCCATATTAGATATCATATCGGTTTCTATCTTGCGTTTACCATATCGCGTCCCCACATTAGGTTGCTATATCTTGCTCCTATATTGGATATCATATCGTGTTCTCATGTTGGATTGCCATATCGTGATCCATATTTGATACCATATCATGATCCCATATTGGGTATCATATTAGATTTCTACATTTAGATGAAACATTGAACTCAAAATCTTTTTAAGGTTCAGTTCTCTTATTGGACAATATGGTTACTAAATACTCTTTAACTCAGCTCAAGGTAGTAGGGTATATAGAACTTGAAAGGCAAATGATTTTCCAAGCATACCAGATTTTCATTTCTCCATCCTGGGTCTTGCCCATATCATATAAAAGGTAAAGTTTTAACCTTATATCGTGTATAAGATATTAGTAGATAACTCACATATCATTCACAAGACATGTCTCTCATCAAGTATAAAGTATCACTCACCACTACATTGGGTTACTTTTCATCTTGGGTTTCATATCAGATTTCTCATCACAATCTAGGGTTTTCAACTCATATCGGGTTAGGATATAGATCTAACATGATATCGTGCATAAGGTGAGTATATGGCCCTATATTTTTCTCAAGGGGTGTATAAATACTTATTCATGTCACCCATGAAATATACTCTTCCTACTATGTCATACTTGTAATGGATTTACATCAACATATCGAGTTGCATATCCTCTAAGTTTACTTATATCGGGTTAGAGTACATGCTTGGTTCCCTATTGTGAATAGGGTGTATGAATTGATCTAATACCGTGCATAGGGTATTACTCTTACCTTGTATCTAGTATAAAATATGGATATTTATCTTCCATATCGTTCATACGACCAGATTATAAAATATGACCTACCTTCATATCGGGTAAGGCTCTATATCAGATTCCATATGGGGTTTCAAGAGTCTTCAACCCATATTGGGTTGTTCAAGTATGATTTTATAATCATCAACCTCAAGATCCTTATCTAACTATTCAAAACCATGGATAACAGTCCAAACTACTTATTGGAACTCATAGATATATCAATTGATCAAAGGAAATCTGAATTTGAAAGAAATCAATAAGTTGAACAATATTGAAGAAAAGATAATAATATAGATGGGTTCAAGTTATATAACTCACCTTATGAACAACTTACAAGCTTCAAGATTCAACTCATCACGTTCCAAGGATGAATATGAACCTTTCAATAATCCAAGACTTGAGCTCCTAACTTTTGCACGACATCTCCAATCCCAAATGGCCGATATCACCTCACTTGGTTACTATGACCTCTTTGGCCGATATCTCTTTTCCTTGGCCAATATCAAGCTCTTATAACTCAACTCTCCTCACTATGCACAACACAAGAGTATGTGCATGATACAAGAAGGAAAGTTACTACAAGATTCAAAAATATTACTAACCAGTGAAGAGTAAGGTATTTATACTTAGAGGTTTATGGAAAAGAGTGTAAGAGGTGTCATTAGATTTATGATAATTCATGCCACCTATCCATGCATGGTCGAAACATACATTTTCATGCATACCATTATTATCTTGCCATGCAAAAATAAAAGTCCAAGGATAATGTAAAGGATAAGGGTCGGCTCTTGAGTTATCTTCTTGGGCAAATCTTCTTCCACTCACTATATTATTATATTCAATTCCATCTTTTCCAATATAAGTTGCAAACTGAGTTATATTTCTTCTTTGAATTGTCTTTCCCATCATGGGAAAATCTAAAGCTCCATAAACCAATAGGATACTTCCACTCTACGTCTCCAACTTTATATAGCTAAAGTAAGGCTTTGCCATTAATTCTTTCTTGGTCTTTTCATCACTAAGAGTACCATCCCTCAAAGGTGAGTCAATTATGGTGCCCCTTTCTTTATATCTTCTCTAAATGATACCTATAGGGAGTAGGGACGCACTAGAGGTGGTAGTTTGCATATGAACCCTATATTTTGGATAAATTACGATTTGTATAAAAATTGGTACGGAAGACACTATCATTGTTCAAACAAGCTTAATACTTGAAATTTAGGATTTCCACAAGCCACCACTTAGCATCATTCTCTCTCTTATAATATTAAAATACTTAGGACACATTCAACATGTAACATTTTTCAATGTAGCCCCTCATCTTGGGCAAATTGCACTTTTCACTTAGATTGTCATATAATGCACACATAGTTTGCAAATAAGCTCCATATTGAAAATAATCTTTACAAAGTGTCTAAATTAATTTTCAAAGGATTAGAACAAGTTTATAATTATCTTGTTTAAGAAAAAATTTTAGGGTTAAGTCATAACCTAGGTCAGGGGTGTTACAATTATAAACCCCTAACACGAATTTCGTCCCCGAAATCTCGGATGAAGGAAGACAATCATTATTCATGCATTATATCATCAAGTCTCCACATAGCATCTCATTGTCATAGAACTTGGACCAGTACCAAGTTCTTCCACTCAGAGTTATCATAGAATCCACCATATAGGATACATACTCAACTGTTCTTTCCATTTAAGGATTATAGTATCCATTTTGTGTTAACACTTTCTAAGTTAGAGTAGTATTATTCATACTTCGAATGATTCAAGTATCAATCCTCATTGGTTTATCACTTTATCTACTTACATATTCTTATGTAATAAGATTTTAAATCCTTAGGAGTCTTCCATATTCCTTACTTAGTTTAGCATTCCTCTTCTAAGGAAGGATTTTAAGTTTTATTCTATCATTCATTTGGGACTACAAGTCTTATCATACTTTTGTTGTGCTATTCTAATCTACCAATAAAATACTAACTTCTTATTACTTATTTTAGTTGTTTTATTATTTTTTTTATCATAACAAGAGGCTACTTATCAAAAAGTACTTATCTCAAAGGTATTTCTAGATGTCATGTTTGAACTGCCTCAACAGATCTAGATAGGGATATTCTAAAGATTTATTTTTAGCCTGATAAGCTTTTTCCCAAAATGATCCTACAATTGTTCCTTCAATTGATATGTCCTTAGTGATGTTATGTTTATGTGGAGCATAAACCCCTAACATATGGTATCCATACTATAATTATTTCAAAGATGGCCCTTCTAAGTAACCAAATATGATTCATCTTATCAGGAGTCATGTTTTTATTTTCTCATACCATTGAAAGTTCTCAGATACTAGGATTCTTTACTTTAGTATCCATTATATGTACCAAAATCTCATCAAGTCTTCATCATATCCCTTTCCCTATTATTATTTTTACCAAAAATATATAAAAGGATCTTTCTTTCAGTTTGGAACATTACTTATCATATATAACTTTATCTTGGAACCAGAATCCAGGATGAACTGATACTCTTCTAAGTATCCATCAAAAAAACACTTCTAATTCATGCATATCAAGTGTCATAAAACTTACTTAATTATCATGTTCCTATAAGGAAAGAACATATGGAAACACATTCCTCTTATTGCCCCATTATCACCCAGGGTTTTTTTTATCAAAGAGAAGAGATTATCATCCCCTCTAATTATAACATAAGCTTTCATCTATTCAAGAGTCATTTACTCTTATTTCATTCTCGGTTCCTTTCCATCAACATAGGAATTTTAAGGATGATTACATATCATTACTCCTTCCCTTGTTATTGCCTAACATGTTCATGAACATTTTCTGATTTTATCACATTTCTGATTTTCACATTTATAGAAAAGATCTTTACTATTCACATAGTCTTTAACAAACATGGATCATCTCCCTTGTTCCTTTTATCTTATCATGAGGATTATACTTTTTACTTCCTCATACACACAGATTGATCTGAGATCATTTCAGATTCTACTTCATTACACTACGGATGTGATAAAAATATCGATGCCATATTCCCAGTTTTGTTATACTCACTAGATTGTCTCAAAATAAAAAAGATAACAATCTAGGAGTTCCATACTTACCTTGTCTTCAATAATTGAATACCTGACCAGGGTATATGAATACTGTGATTAGGTAGTATGCACCTTGTTTTAATATCATATACCTTACTTTCCATAAGGTCAAAATATAGGACTTGCATTCCTAGATTTTCTCCAGATATCATTTTCACACCTCATCCTCTTTCATACAAATAGATAGAATTTATAAGGCATTTTTTAAAGATTGTTGAGCAGAATGTAAGTCCTCAACATACTCAATAGAAAAAATTATAAAATGACATACTAAAATGACACAATTTTATCTGACCTATTTTGGTTTGTAGATTGATTACTATCTCAGGATGATTCATTGCATTGAATCTCGTTGTTTCCTAATTCCAACATCGTGCTCTATCATGTAATGCAGATAGATCTGCTCGGGACGCCTGTCCACATCCTAGCATGGCACTGCTAAGCCATTGCCTTTTAGATTCTTGTTTACTCTGCCTTAGTGGTTGGGTCATTCCCTTACTTCTTCTCAGACAAGAGGGTCTAACATGCCTAATCTGTCCACAACCAAAACATGTCCTATTCGCATCCCATGGTCTTATCGGCCTTGTTACCGATGTAGGGGTTACCTCAGAAGTCCTAACTAGTGGAACATTAGGTACTCTTCCCCTTCTTGGTAGCCACTGCCATGGTGCATTGGATGTTTGTTGCATTGGTGGCACCAAAAACTTCCCTTTTTTAGAACTACTACACATCTATTCCTAAATTTGGGCAGATCTTCTCTTAATTCCTTCCTCATTGTCCTTGTCTGGATAGTCCTTTATAAAATGTCCTGGTTTCCTACACTTGTACCAAACTTTGTTTCTGTGTCGTAACCTAATTCCTTTCACAATTTCTACTACTGTATTACAACTATGTGGATCAAAAATCTTGCAAGAGCCCAAATTTTCATCATTGGGGACTGGTAATCTAGGTTGTATTGCTTGTATCTGATCCTCAATATGCCTTAATGCTGTCATAACTAGTCCATTAAAGGTATTAGAGTCAGGGTGCTCTATCATACCTGGATCATCCTGAGGATTCTTAAGTAGTCATTCTTCTCTGTCCTGATCACTTACACCTTCTCCTAGTGCAACAACATTACTTTCAACAATGTGTTCCTTGTTTTATCCAGGCATCTTTAAGCTTTACTCTATCTTCTGCATAGGCAGAAGTCACTATAAGACATACTTAAGCACACTAGAACAAACTCAACAACTTAGTCCTATGTCTGTATAGACTCAGTGAACCTTAGGCTCTGATACCAAAACTTTGTGATGACCCAATTACAATTCAAGCCATTACCAGTAAAATCATGAAATAACCATAATCAGCAGAATTAACAAAAATCATAGAGAATTAAAACCATTTTGCACATAGATCCTCTTCTAGAAAATTCTTACAAAAAGAACTAAAACTTTATATACTTGTGGTTCATATCGTACATACATTGTACCGACTCATCTTGAGGATAACAAGTACATGTTGCTTTGCTTTAACATGTACAATATCAACGTAATATCTTGAGGTAAACAACCAAAATCTCAAGTCATTTGTAAAAAACACTAAGAACTATATCCCAAGGACCTGAGAGTACAGAGACGACACATAGGACTTCTATATATAAGACATGACAGACAGAACATCAACCTAAGCTATCACTCTGTCCCAGCTATTGTTCTCCTTCTATAGAAAGGTCTCTACCTCCTTGTACATGTCCACCTAAAAATTGTGGATCCCAGTTGGAGATATAACTCTCCGCCGACTATATTATTATCAATATTAAGTAGTATAAAAACTGAGCAGAGGTTCTTTTGAATAAATGAACATGATTAATCACTATTATATGTAGAATAGAGTAGTAATTCTTCTTAAAATAATGCATCTATATATGGTAAAAAAATAAATCATCTATTCACTACTCAAGGGAATATGAAGAAATATGAATAACATCTATTCAACTAAGATGTATAAAGGGAGTGTATATCAACCAATATCTTTCCGTATTTGATCCTTAAGCAAATATTCTACATCGCTGATTACATATTACAGTCACACTTATGCCCTGAGGAGATGAAATATACCTTTCATACTCCAACAAACCACTAGTAAGTTGAAATCGATACTATACAAGGTCAATGGCAGAGCTGGCTGTCAAGACCTCACCTATCTCGGTGAGTACGAGACCACTTCGGATTCAACATGACATCTCGTGTCAGCTGCTGGAAGGACATCTTGTGTCATCTGCTTTTAGCATGATGAGGTATAGAGGCATCTTCTCTATAGAGTTACTTCTGTAGCATGTACTCTCTTTGGGAGAAGTCCACTTAGCTTTCCCATATTTATAATATAAGGATAAGGAAGATCAACATCAATTCCTTTCCTAGTTAGATGATTTTATATTTGAATCTCGACATCACTTAGGAATGAAGAAGGATTTACACATCAATTTCTTATATGGTTGGGAGATTCACATCATCCCGGGATAAATAAGGAAGGTGTGACACTAATTCTTGATTGGGATGTTTGGATATACTTCGTCCTTCACCCCCGCATATTAAAAAATATACGCTTCCAAGTTAAACTCGTTTCACCATTAACAATTTTTGACACTGAATGGTTCTATGGTTAGGGCACTACATGATAAGATTTAACTTTCTTAATTAGGTACCTTATAGTATTCTTTTAGCATCAACCAAGTTCAAACATGAATTACAACAGATGCTATTAAAGAAAGCATAGAAATTTTAAGATCTTTGGAACACTTTGACAGTATATCACTCAGGATCTTAGTCCCTTATCACACAACTGGGAATTCTCATCACTTCATATCATCATCATCATGATCACTGGATCTGGTATTCAAACCCTTAGATCCCCACATAGCATTGTTACCTCTGTAATAAGTAACTATTACCTCTAGGTTCTCTGACCCAGGTATTCGTCTTACTTGTTGTACAAGTATTTCACATAGCTCACATAGCTCAATAAACATCTTGTCACCTCTTACTAGGCAACAACTTATCCTTTAAGATATTAGACTGTATAATCATTATACAAATATTCCACACAGCTTAAAAGACTTATTTAAGTCTATTGATATAGCACATCATAACTCATATCTTGCTATGCTCATCATTTCATTATTCAGGTATAGTGTGCACTTTATGATGAAAGATTCTTATCAACATATAACATCATTATTCAATTTAAGAGAAATGCATCCTTCCCATGATTAGGGTTAGGATTTTAGACATCATCACCTTGTGATATAAGAAAATACATTCTTCCCATTATTAGGGTTAGGATTTCTCAATCTAACCAATTATCATTGTAAAAGCTTATCATCACCGTTCATTAGGGTTAGATTTCCCTTTATTAACAATTAAGGATTCAAAATCATAATTTCTAGAATCAAACCCTAATTCGTACTCCACTTAGCTTAGGAGTATCAATACATTCTTATCAACATGTTTATCACACATGTAAAAGTCTCTCTCTTATCCTTATTAGGATATTGATTGCATCTTATTTAATTCATCTCTTTAAGATCTATTAGCTTATAATTATCAAATTAAAATAAGCTCATTATGCCTCAATATTAATCACATAGCATACATCACTTAGACAATTTTAATAATTAAAGCATGTCTACCATATCGGGTAGCATGATGGATAATGTTATGATATCATGTTTAAAGATGCATATATCATTATAACAAGTATCATTATTAGTCATGTGGTGCATCCTCACCATCATATCAGGTTTAGGGCATATCCCTTAACACCATATCGTGTAGTCATCTTGAGTTAAGTCTCACTTTAACTTTTCTCATCTTAACTCAACCTCATATCTTGTATAGGTTAGACCATTATCCTCATATCGGGTATAGAGGTTTATGGGGTTCTCATATTATGTACAAGAGTACACCATATCGGGCATACCATTATGGATTTTCCATATATCTTTCAAGATAATATTATATTATTTCTTTACCTTAGTTAGTTATATCAACTTTTCATTTCAAACTTTCCATATCGGTTTTCCACCGTATCAGTCTCCCTCTTGGATTTTCATATCAAATTTCATCTTGGGTTACCATATCATGTCCCCATATTGAATTTGCCATATCGTGATCCCATGTTGACTATCATATCAGTTTACCTATCTTAGGTATCATATCGAGTTACACCTTTGAACATCATATTAGTTTTCCTCATGGATTCACCATATTGTGATCCATATTGGATATCATATCAGTTTCTATATTGAGTTTACCATATCATGTACCCACATTAGGTTGCTATATCTTTCTCCTATATTGGATATCATATCATGTTCTCATGTTGGATTGCCATATCGCGATCCATATTGGATACCATATCATGATCCCATATTAGGTATCATATCAGTTTTCTGCATTTAGATGAAACCTTGAACTCAAAATCTTTTTAAGGTTCAGTTCTCTTCTTTGACAAGATGTATACTAAATACTCTTTAACTCATCTCAAGGTAGTAGGGTATATTGAACTTCAAAGGCAAATGATTTTCCAAGCATATCGAATTCCCATTTCTCCATCTAGGGTCCTGCCCATATCATATAAAAGGTAAAGTTTTAACCTTATATCGTGTATAAGGTGCTAGTAGGTAACTCCCATATCATTCACAAGACATGTCTCTCATCAAGTATAAAGTATCACTCACCACTACATCACGTTACTTTTTATCTTGGGTTTCATATCGGATTTTGCATCACCATCTAGGGTTTTCAACTCATATCGGGTTTGAATATAGACCTAACATGATATCGTGCAAAAGGTGAGTATATGGCCCTATATTGTGCTCAAGGGGTGTACAAATACTTATTCATATCACCCATGAAATATACTATTCTTACTATGTCATACTTGTAATGGATTTACATCAACACATCGAGTTGCTTATCCTCTAAGGCTTACTTATATCGAGTTAGAGTACATGCTTGGTTCCCTATCATAGATAGGGTGCATGACTTGATCTGACATCGTGCATAGGGTATTACTCTTACCTTGTATCAAGTATAAAAAATGGATAGGTATCTTTCATATCATTCCTAGGACCTGATTATAAAATATGACCTACCTTCATATCGGGTAAGGCTCTATATCAGATTCCATATCAGGTTTCAAGAGTCTTCAACCCATATCAGGTTGTTCAATGATGATGTCATCATCATCAACCTTAAGATCCTTATCTAACTATTCAAAACTATGGATAACAGTCCTAACTACTTATTGGAACTCATAGATTTATCAATTGATCAAAGGAAATCTGAATTTGAAAGAAATCAACAAGTTGAACAATATTGGAGAAAAGATAATAATATAGATGGGTTCAAGTTATATAACTCGCCTTATGAACAACATCCATGCTTCATGCTTCAACTCCTTATGTTCCAAGGTTGAAGATGAACTGTGACGTCCCCGGATTTTGGCTTCTCCAAACCCTATTGGGAATGAGAGGTCAAATCCGAAAACATCATCCAATCATATCAGAAAGCGATGCGGAAGAATAATACGCATACATGAATGTACAACCATAACATCTCTCAACAATCACATGTATATTAAACAAGATGAATTATTACAAAATGATTTACATTTACATAATTGAAGAAAAGTTTATAAGTCTATGAACATGTATGCTAACAGGATCTACACAATAGGTACAACCTGGACAACTGCTCACTCCCATCTGTTATCTCACGCTATCTCTGAACCTAAACCATACGTGAAACAACGAATCAACACACAAGGTGTTGTGCACGTGGGTAGAAAGATACATACTAATATGCTTGCATAATTGAAATAATCTTGAGAAAGAAAGAGTAAAAGAAAACATTATTTAAAGCGATAATCAGGTAAACACATTTTTAGATGCCTTTTGATGCGTTTGTACTACGAAGTGGTGTCACACTTCATTTTTCCCCACCCCTTGGGCTATGGGGACCGAGTGTCGACCTTATATTCAGAGGGGAGAGAGAGATGTCACACTTCATTTTTCCCCACCCCTTGGGGTATGCGGACCGAGTGCCGAACTTATATTTAGAGTAAGAGAGAGAGAGAGGATTGAGGGAGAGAGAGAGAGAAAGAGCATATATCCACTCAGTAGCTACAAATTATCTATATTCTTTTATGTTCTGTAATGTTTTGCGGAGCATATACTACTAATACACATCTAAGAATTTATATGCAAACACAAGCATCCAAAGTAGATCATATCATTATGCATTCATGAAAACTAGTCTTATACTTAATAAATCCCACGTACCTGAGTTCAAAGATTCCTATTTACATTCTGGATCATCTACATATCTGGTCAGCACCTGATTAAATATAATTGAGCATCATTAATTCATGATCATCATTATTCTTAGCATATTTTGGTCCAAATTAGGGTTTAGTCAAAATTTGGGTTCAAACTAGTCTTAACTAATTTATGATATTTTTGTAATGATCTAGAGGTCATTATTTAGGTCTGGTTCAGTTTTCATAATTTTTTGATGATCGGTCCATTTTCTAAATTTAAAATGAGGATAAGAGCCATTAATTAATCATTAATTAGAAAATACCTATTATTCCATCAAAATAATCAGATCAAAGGTTATCTTCGGTTTCTACATGATATTAGGGTTCAAGGGTACTTTAATCAGATTTAATTTCCATTATATGCTAACTATATTATTTATTTGAGCCCTAAAAGTAGTATGGTCATCATAATTAGAAATCATCTGCAAACCATTAGCAAAAGTCTGATCTACAGGTTTAAAGATATAGAGACTGTTTTTGTGAATCTGTAGGTATTTTTGGGGAATTTATAGGACACTGGAGCTATTTTTAATGATATTTCCAAACTCTGGTCTAATCCTGAGAAATTAAAAGCATTTTACCTTGAGGGGTCCCACAACCAGAGGTGTCAGCCTCTAGTTGGTCCATGTTGGCCGGCCACCTCCTCGAGTCACGCCCAGCTCCTTTGGATTCATGGTTTGGTCTAGTTCTTTAAGTAACCCTAGCACTGACCCGGTCTAGCAAGGATTAGGGCCGGCTCAGTGAGAGTGCATCCCCCCCATCGCGAGTCTGACTCCGGAGCTCTTCTCTAGCTTTGCTGGGGTCGCGGCGCTCTGTTTCTTGGTCCCGCCACCGCCGATGAGAAAGAAGCACACGAGTGGTGGCTCTCATAGTGTACAGAGGTCCCTCGAAGCTCCACGGTTGCTTTGGTGACCACAGATACCATAGCTAGGCGCGGATCGACCCTTCTCTTCTCGCAGGCGATCACCATCGCGTACAGGAGTCGCTCCAAATCACAGAGTCGCCGTATAGGAGGAAGTAATGGGGAAGAGGACTCTGCTCCAGATCACAGAACTGTCGTCACCATCGCTCCTCGGACAGACCTCATGGTCTCGATCCCTCTAGGTCATTGGACCCATGCCACCGCAGGGAGGAAGCATCACACCTGCAACCTCCAACCTAAGATTCATCGTGGGGAAGGGAGAAGGTCTACTCCTAAGGCCTTCGTCTTCTTCTATTGGTTCCCACCATTGCTCCATGGTTTAGCTCGTTGTTGCTATACACCCAAGGTGGTGAGCGGCCCCAGTACCAAAATGTTTGGTGGTTATAATGGTTTCCAAGAACAATAGATAGGCAACTAATTTCCATGGTGATGTCAGGTAACGCAAACTCGGCATCGTCTGCAAATTCGAGTGAAGAGGGCTACGAAGTCGAGAGCTGGAACTCTCTCACCTTGCCATCAAATACCGATATCTGGGGGGTGGTTTGGCAGATCCTGATATTGCGGAGCAATTGGCTCGGTCAGATGAAGATCTCTGTAATTCAGGCTTATCGACTATCAAACTCTTAACTCTAATAAATCCAGTACTTTCAGAGGTTGAAAAAGATCCTTGCATCATTCAATCTCATCAATGGTGGTAATATAGTCGCGTTTCCACCCTTAGTATTTTTAAAGAACCAAACAAGATATTGCTGTGTAACAAATACAACAACCAAGATCTTGGTTTAATGTTATTTGACTATGGTCTCAAGATGCCTCACTTATCAAATAATCTAAGAACTTCAAACTTGTGTGATTGTATATAGGGAAACTCATTTAATCATGAAACCTTAGACCTAGGTTTATAATATCATAACTTATCTACGATCAAAGTTTGGGACACAAACTCCATTTCTTTTTGGCCATGCAAAAGATTTCTCAACAACCCTTGTAATGAGGTGTATGAAACATAAATAATTTTCTTTAACCATTGGATATTGACCATATAAATCCCCAAAAGACTTTTTATGATGTAGTAACCGCAAGGCTCATCAATATATCACCTGAGTTCTCCAAGACTATTAAATGGGTACCTTGACCTCATAAATATCCAAATCAGTTAAACCAAGGTGTTCTTCAAAATTGAACTCAAATAGGTTTGATAACCATAAATTGTACTCCCAAGTACACCTTTTACATGGCAAGGATCAATAATTGAAACACAATTACTCAACTTGGCATCAATCATCTACTTAACATTCATCATCTTAAAGTACGATGTTAGGTATCAGAATCCTAAATTCAGGGTCATCACAATCAACCCACCTTAGATGGAATTTCGTCCTCGAAATTCAACGAATATCATTCTCGAGGTGATATCAAGGAGTCCAACCTCATATGTGCCACTAGTTGTAGATTTCTGGGATACCAATATGAACCCTAAGTTATTATCTTAGGATGTAGAGCACCTAGGGTGTACCCACCCCACCTTATATAGGCTGGAGTATCACTTAATGTCTTAGCCATAACATGACATTATGATATCTTAGGGTTACATCACCTCTAAGGGTACATGTTTTGTTCATACCTTTAATGTTCAGGAGGGATTCATTTATATGCCATGATATTCAGATCATTCAAATCTAACATCATTTATGTCTTATGATCAACATCTTACAATGATTTCAGCATTAGAGGAGATTTATCTTCATCCTTTATATTAGGATTTTTCTGCATAAAAAGGGCTTACGTAACATGCTTGACCATTAGGGTTTCACCCTATGGTGTGATATTCATACTCAACTTAGAAGCATACATTGAGAAGGATCAAAGTTACAAACTATATTTTTTATCATATATCCTATGATCCAAAAATATCTTTATATCAAGTTCATTAGTTCAACGTTTTATGTCTTGCATGTATTATGTGAAGGGGAAAAGGGAATATACTAAGTTTATCCCATGATCTCAGCATCATATCTTTCATGTTTCATATGAAGGGGAAGATAATATTTTAAAGTCAAACTTATCATGATTTCAATCTTGGGTACTACATGTATGATATAGGGGGGGGAACTATAGAATAGGTCAAGCTTATACGAGTGACTCCTCATCTATAAATCATCTATATAGCTCAAGTGAGGTTTCTATCATCATATATTAAGAAAGAGAAGAAGGGAGAACATGTATTTTGAGTATCTTTTGAACAAAGCATCATACTCTCATAACTAGAGTTCATATATTACCTCACTTGCAACTAATGATGAGATTCACAAAACATGTCACTCTAGCTAGGACCTAACTCAGCCAAAGGATTGACTTTATCATATGGGTCTTCTACCCATCCTTTTATTTTACCCAATTCTCACATGTAGATTTGAATCATGCATAAGGACTCAACTCAACACTCGAGAGTAATCTAGTGTAGGATTTTTTTTACACATATCTCATATATTGGAGGCTAGGTCCTATGACCTTCTCCCTGTGGGTCTTACTCTCTCTAGAGTTCACCACATATCTCATCCTACCACTAGATATCCCCCTTGTATAAGAGCTTGAGGCTCATGCACACTCATCTCTATCTTAACTTAGCTTATCTTAAGTAGGAAAAGGGAATGTACTTTCATCATCAAGATTTTGTTTAAATTCTCCAAAATTAGATTCAACTAATATACAACTTAAACCTATATAAGGAAACGTATACCATCAGAGATCAAACTTAGATAAGATTTCACATGCTTATTTCAACTATCATTCTATCATTTGATCTATATATCACATATCTTGATAAGGCTCTAGACATCTAATCCAGACTACTCTCTCTTCTAGACTGATGTCACTCCCTTTCGCTTAGATTGCATGAACACTAACTACTCTCCAGTGTGAGGGACACATTTTTATATTTACATATATATAATAAAATATTATATAGTTTTTCTCCGAGAAAGAAGACGTCAGAGAAAACACTCGAGGCTCGAGCCGATTGGAAAACAAAACCAAATCAGCAAAACCGAGTGTCCCACACATAGTAGATAGTCTAGTGTCATGTAACCTAGTGAAATGGTGAGAACGAGATGTAGACTAGTGTAGCTACCCAATACATATGAGCTCTATATGGAAAGGGTTTCACACACTTGTCTAAACCTAATTCTCGAACATCTAGGTTCTAACCTAGAGGCTAAGTCAAACCTTATTCCTATAGAACAACTTACTAAGTTTCTAAGGTTTAAAGTGAAAGGTGAGATTTAGCTTTAATGTTTCATGATGAGCAATTGTTAGGTGTAGCTATTGTTCATGCTCTGATACCAACTGTGACGTCCCCGGATTTTGGCTTCTCCAAACCATTTGGGAATGAGAGGTCAAATCCGAAAACATCATCCAATCATATCAGAAAGCGATGTGGAAGCATAATACGCATACATGAACGTACAACCATAACATCTCTCAACAATCACATGTATATTAAACAAGATGAATTATTACAAAATGATTTACATTTACATAATTGAAGAAAAGTTTATAAGTCTATGAACATGTATGCTAACAGGATCTACACAATAGGTACAACCTGGACAACTGCTCACTCCCATCTGTTATCTCACGCTATCTCTGAACCTAAAACATACGTGAAACAACGAATCAACACACAAGGTGTTGTGCACGTGGGTAGAAAGATACATACTAATATGCTTGCATAATTGAAATAATCTTGAGAAAGAAAGAGTAAAAGAAAACATTATTTAAAGCGATAATCAGGTAAACACATTTTTAGATGCCTTTTGATGCGTTTGTACTACTAAGTAGTGTCACACTTCATTTTTCCCCGCCCCTTGGGCTATGGGGACCGAGTGTCGACCTTATATTCATAGGGGAGAGAGAGATGTCGCACTTCATTTTTCCCCGCCCCTTGGGCTATGGGGACCGAGTGCCGACCTTATATTTAGAGTAAGAGAGATAGAGAGGATTGAGGGAGAGAGAGAGAGAAAGAGCATATATCCACTCAGTAGCTACAAATTATCTATATTCTTTTATGTTCTGTAATGTTTTGCGGAGCATATACTACTAATACACATCTAAGAATTTATATGCAAACACAAGCATCCAAAGTAGATCATATCATTATGCATTCATGAAAACTAGTCTTATACTTAATAAATCCCACGTACCTGAGTTCATAGATTCCTATTTACATTCTGGATCATCTACATATCTGGTCAGCACCTGATTAAATATAATTGAGCATCATTAATACATGATCATCATTATTCTTAGCATATTTTGGTCCAAATTAGGGTTTAGTCAAAATTTGGGTTCAAACTAGTCTTAACTGATTTATGATATTTTTGTAATGATCTAGAGGTCATTATTTAGGCCTGGTTCAGTTTTCATAATTTTTTGATGATCGGTCCATTTTCTAAATTTAAAATGAGGATAAGAGCCATTAATTAATCATTAACTAGAAAATACCTATTATTCCATCAAAATAATCAGATCAAAGGTTATTTTCGGTTTCTACATGATATTAGGGTTCAAGGGTACTTTAATCAGATTTAATTTCCATTATATGCTAACTATATTATTTATTTGAGCCCTAAAAGTAGTATGGTCATCATAATTAGAAATCATCTGCAAACCATTAGCAAAAGTCTGATCTACAGGTTTAAAGATATAGAGACTGTTTTTGTGAATCTGTAGGTATTTTTGGGAAATTTATAGGACAATGGAGCTATTTTTAATGATATTTCCAAACTCTGGTCTAATCCTGAAAAATTAAAAGCATTTTACCTTGAGGGGTCCCACAACCAGAGGTGTCAGCCTCTAGTTGGTCCATGTTGGCCGGACACCTCCTCAAGTCACGCCCAGCTCCTTTGGAGTCATGGTTTGGTCTAGTTCTTTAAGTAACCCTAGCACTGACCCGGTCTAGCAAGGATTAGGGCCGGCTCAGCGAGAGTGCATCCCCCCCATCGCGAGTCTGACTCCGGAGCTCTTCTCTAGCTTTGCTGGGGTCGCGGCGCTCTGTTTCTTGGTCCCGCCACCGCCGATGAGAAAGAAGCACACGAGTGGTGGCTCTCATGGTGTACAGAGGTCCCTCGAAGCTCCGCGGTTGCTTTGGTGACCACAGATACCATAGCTAGGCGCGGATCGGCCCTTCTCTTCTCGCAGGCGATCACCATCGCGTACAGGAGTCGCTCCAAATCACAAAGCCGCCGTATAGGAGGAAGTAATGGGGAAGAGGACTCTGCTCCAGATCACAGAGCTGCCATCACCATCGCTCCTCGGACAGACCTCATGGTCTCGATCCCGCTAGGTCATTGGACCCACGCCACCGCAGGGACGAAGCATCACACCTGCAACCTCCAGCCTGAGATTCTTGGTGGGGAAGGGAGAAGGTCTACTCCTACGGCCTTCGTCTTCTTCTATTGGTTCCCACCATTGCTCCATGGTTTAGTTCGTTGTTGCTATACACCCAAGGTGGTGAGCGGCCCAGTACCAAAATGTTTGGTGGTTATAATGGTTTCCAAGAACAATAGATAGGCAACTAATTTCCATGGTGATGTCAGGTAACGCAAACTCGGCATCGTCTGCAAATTCGAGTGAAGAGGGCTACAAAGTCGAGAGCTGGAACTCTCTCACCTTTCCATCAAATACCGATATCTGGGGGTGGTTTGGCAGATCCTGATATTGCGGAGCAATTGGCTCGGTCAGATGAAGATCTCTGTAATTCAGGCTTATCGACTGTCAGACTCTTAACTCTAATAAATCCAGTACTTTCAGAGGTTGAAAAAGATCCTTGCATCATTCAATCTCATCAATGGTGGTAATATAGTCGCGTTGCCACCCTTAGTATTTTTAAAGAACCAAACAAGATATTGCTGTGTAACAAATACAACAACCAAGATCTTGGTTTAATGTTATTTGACTATGGTCTCAAGATGCCTCACTTATCAAATAATCTAAGAACTTCAAACGTGTGTGATTGTATATAGGGAAACTCATTTAATCATGAAACCTTAGACCTAGGTTTATAATATCATAACTTATCTACGATCAAAATTTGGGACACAAACTCCATTTCTTTTTGGCCATGCAAAAGATTTCTCAACAACCCTTGTAACGAGGTGTATGAAACATAAATAATTTTCTTTAACCATTGGATATTGACCATATAAATCCCCAAAAGACTTTTTATGATGTAGTAACCTCAAGGCTCATCAATATATCACCTGAGTTCTCCAAGACTATTAAATGGGTACCTTGACCTCATAAATATCCAAATCAGTTAAACCAAGGTGTTCATCAAAATTGAACTCAAATAGGTTTGATAACCATAAATTGTACTCCCAAGTACACCTTTTACATGGCAAGGATCAATAATTGAAACACAATTACTCAACTTGGCATCAATCATCTACTTAACATTCATCATCTTAAAGTACGATGTTAGGTATCATAATCCTAAATTCAGGGTCATCACATGAACCTTTCAACAATCCAAGACTTGAGCTCCTAACTTTTGCACGATATCTCCAATCCCAAATGGCCAATATCACCTCACTTGGTTGCTATGACCTCTTTGGCCGATATATCTTTTCCTTGGCCAATATCAAGATCTTATCACTCAAATCTTCTCACTATGAATGACACAATATGATGTGCATGATGCAAGAAGAAAAGTTACTAACAATATTTGAAAATCTTACTAACAAGTGAAGGGTAAGGTATTTATACTTAGAGGTTTATGGAAAAGAGTGTAAGAGGTGTCATTAGCTTTAAGATACTTCATGCCCCCTCGCCATGCATGGTCGACACATACATTTGCATGCATCCCATTATTATCTTGCCATACAAAAATAAAAGTCCAAGGATAACGTAAAGGATAAGGGTCATCTCTTGAGTTATCTTCTTAGGCAAATCTTCTTCCACTCACTATATTATTATATTCAATTCCATCTTTTCCAATATAAGTTGCAAATTGAGTCATATTTCTTCTTTGAAGTGTATTTCCCGTCATGGGAAATGATAAAGCTCCATAAACCGATAGGAGACTTCCACTCTGTCTCCAACTTGATATAGTTCAAGTAAGTCTTCACCTTTAATTCTTTCTTAGTCTTTTCATCACTAAGAGTACCATCCCTCAAATGTGATTCAATTATGGCGCCCCCTTCTTTCTCTCTTCTCTAAATGATCCATAGAGGGATTAGCGACACACTAGATATGGTAATTTGCATATCAACCCTATATTTTGGATAAATTACAATTTGTATAAAAATTTGTACGAAAGATACTATCATTGTTCAAACAAGCTTAATACTTGACATTTAGGCATTCCAAAAGCCACAACTTAGCATCATTCTCTCTCTTATAATATTAGAACACTTAAGACACATTCATCATGTAACATTTTGCAATGTAGCCCCTCATCTTGGGCAAATTGCACTTTTCACTTAGATTGTCATATAATGCACACATTGTGACACCCTGCCATCACACAGACAACAAGGTGACACACAAAAATGTGCAGAAACACCATAAACCACATATTACCAAAAACACGGGTTAATTAATACCATTTGTGGAAAACATATAAAAAAGAACTATTATGACCAGATCCCCATCCTACAAGGAAACATGATATATTAACATACGCAAGCCTTGATATAAGTTCACATCTTACAAAAACCAGTTGTCTTGCCAGCACATGAGTTCATCACCTGTTTATATGTACATAACAGGCCACATAAGGCCAACAACAGGATAAACAAAGGTTCAACGGCTATACATCATGAAACTTCATCAAACACCTCTGAGGACCTAAGAGTATAGGGATGACTCTAGGACTCTACTACAAAACCACCAAAACAGCAACATGTCCATCTCTTTCCTTCTACTACTCTTCCTCTTACTGCTCGGCCGCAACCTCGTTACCACCACCACGTCTAGTGCGACCACCTAAAAAGGGTGTAAACCAGCAGGGTGAGACACACAGTCTCGGCGAGAAACATAACTCCCACCCGAAACTATAAAACCTCAGAAGGTTAAAGCAGATAAAGAAGATAGCTGGTTAAGACATATAATAAGAGTAGCATACTAAGAAAGACTATTATTACCATCAATCTTACCAAGATATTCAGGAGGCATAAAACCAAATATTTCTTTATGGAACATGATTGACAAGATAAGATTTATAAGAACTTATCACAAAATATAAGGATCGTACACGTAACTGCAAGGTGTAACTAGATTATCTATATAACCAAGGCCTCAATCAATGTTTTGTGTTTTGCTCTAAGAAGTATATACCATTCGGCTGGATTCCATTTTGTTATACCCTAAGGATGTGAGTTGTCCCTGCTCAAATCTAACCTTCATCAATGAAGCCCAAAACCGGTGCCATACAAGGTCAATGGGAGAGTCGGACTCCAAGACCTCACCTCCTTGTGGTTAGTGCATGAAAACAAAGTAGGACCCCATCTCATTCTTATATGGTCTCAGCCTCAGGATATACTCCACAAGCTACCCATATCTCTAGCTCACCTTGACAGATGTGCTAGAATACTTTTCGAGCCACGGGCCTGATCACTGTGCTCTTGATCCATGAACACATTCAAGCTTTAAATAATTGAGTCATGGGCATGTTCACCATGTTCTTTACCATACAGAGTCTACAACTATAGTTGTTCTCTAATCCTCCAATTTTTGTCTAGGAGAAACCACACATATTCAACAATATGCGCTCCAGTAATCCTGTAGGATAAACCTATTTTACCATCATCAAAATATGACAATGATGGATCTATGGTCAGGGCAAACTACATGATATGTTCCACTATAATTAATTAGTATATTTTAAGTGAGTTGTTGAGGCAACCAAGTTGTAGAACATAAATAGCATTGAGATACATTAATACTATTATTATCACATCATCATGGGATCTCAATCCCTCCTCACATCCTGCATCAACATCCTGGGATAGAAATCCCTTATCTCATCATTAGAGGATAACACCTCAACTAGGCACTCAGCCTTTATCAGGTCCTTAGACCTATCTCATCATACTGGTGATGCATGTTATCTCATCAACAAGGATTATTATCCTCTAGTGTTATTCAAACACATATGCCTCATAACTCTTATCTAGCTATGAATTCATAGTATACACCTGCATGGTTAGTATACATATCAAGAGAGATAACTTAAATCACTGAACAAAGACCTTGATGATTATCATGCTATCATGATTGGAACAACATCCATGATTATATGAAGCATAAGCTGTATCAATCATATTATTGTTATCAAACCATGAGCATAGAATATGCCCTATTCTTGAGAACATAACCATGCATTTTATCATCTTATAGCAGCATCTTAGATTCCCAACATACCCTAGTTCACAACCTACCATCATATCCTATTATTAACATAGATGTGGGTTCAAGGTGATTAATCCATTTATCAGGATTTACAGATGCATATGTCATGATTATAATTATGTGTGTCATACTATATCAATTACATCACTGCTATCAAATCATGGGCATCCATATGTCATTATCAACAAAGATGCGATTACATGATAAAATACCACTAGGTATGACCCTCACCAAAGGTGCCTGCTACCCTCACTAGAAGTGTAGTGAGTAGGGAAACCCTCACCAAAGGTGGTATCAGGTTGGATAACTACCCTTACTCTAGGCTGTCGGCCAAGCACAATGGGCAACCACTTCATGGTGTGTCGTGCAACTAGAGGGCAAAGGTATTATCATGCAGTTGGGTCCATGGGGCATATCGTGCACGCATGATCAAGGTGTGACGATCAACTATGTGTATCGGGCAAAGCTCAAATAGTTTTCTAGGGTTAGGTTTTGGTTCTATCAGCTAAGATTTTGGCGCCCAAGGCCAGCATCATATCGCCCATCAAGGTACACATCAACAACCGATATAAGGGCACCACAGGGCAGCCTATCGCCGAATACGAGAAATCACAACCTATTGGCCATCACAAAGCCAAGATCATTATTCTCCATTCAACATTGTATCAGGAAACAACCTATATTATGTGTCGGGCAAGCTCATCACCAAGGTTAAGAGAGCCATATCAGGCACAAAGCCAACCAAACACATCATATTAGACAGATCAAAACTCTAGACCAAGCGAGGTGTGTCGGGTAGCACTACTACAAGGTATATCGTGCAAGGCACCAAGCTCATCCCGACAAGGTCATCATCAACCTCAAGATCAACATCATCAAAACCCTAACAGATCAAGAGGATTGGCTCACCTCTCAACAACCAAGATAGAGGGGTCTTGCACAACCTCCATCACCAATCGGGAAACATGATGGATCATTTCCATATCGGTTAAGGTCTCAACCACTAATAAGTCAACACTCAACCAAGGCTCACCTCTCAAATCCATGGTGAGAGAAGAGTGTTGCCCAAGCAACTAGAGTATAGACTCACCTCTCAATAACCAAGTGAGAGGGGTGTTTCCTATATCACTAGAGCTGAACTCACTTCTCAATACAAAAGGAGAGAAAGGGGTATTTCCCCAAAGAAAACCCTACTCCATAGGTTCGGCCAACAAGGTCAAAGCACATCCAACACATCCATTATAGCAATAAGATCAAAGGTGCAAACTAGAGCAACAAACATATCTAACAACATGCATGGCCGATCATGATCATATGTGAACATGCAACATAAAAGAAGGTAGTATAGTTAGGGTTAGAAGTTATGTAACCCACCTTAAGAAAGCTCATCAAGCTCCAAAGATCCAAGCTTTAAGCTCAAGAACCACCACAAGAGGAAGAAGGAGACTCCAAGGAGAAGGATCGGCCACCAAGCTTAGCTCCTCCAAGTGTATCTGTCACACCCCGATCTCACACTAACCTCAATCCATGAGATTAGGGCGCGACGGAGGGATTACACACTAGCCAAACCACTCATGACTTTTAAAACATTTTTAAAGACATTAAAAAGATAAACTGATTTATGCTGTAAAATGAAACTAAACAAACTGCGGAAGCATTTTTATTACACTGACTAGCAATATAAACAGAGCCTACAGCATATTACATTGATCAACATAAAATAAAGCATGAAAGTTATTTTACATCTTTATACACATTCTTTCTCACCCACACCATGTCCCAAAGATCGAGGGGAAAGGACTAAGAGACCTCTAACTTCTAACTACATATTCCTTCTACAGACTAAACATTAGGATGAACAGATCCCTCAGATTCCTGCTGCTGATGATGACCTGAAAATGTTTTGAGTAGAGGTATGAGCCTACTCGCTCAGTGAATAGCATTTCACTTAGCTATCACTAAACAACTCATCATGTTTATAAATTGAAATAAAACATAAGTACAGTACTAAGCAGGGCAGCTCTAATAACATAACAGATTTGCAAAATATAATCACATTTCCATGCAATAACAGATAATTTGAACAGATAAAAAGATATAAAGAAATAGCACAAAAGTTCGAATACTTTAATTTACTGTGATCCTATATGAGTATCAATTTATATTATTATTATGCCCTAATCATATGCAGTGTACCCTGCATATAAAGATCTGTAGCGAACTACGATCCCACCGTATAAGACTTAGCGACACACCCGGGGAATGCTAAGTCTGACTTCCGCCCTGGTCTACTGCAGGGCCCACAGGCTCATCGGCCTCACTATACTCTCAAAAGAGTGAACTCTAGACTCCTCTTCAAACCTGAGCACACAGGCGGAGAGTCTTACCGGGTTACCACCGTGACATCGCACGCGTTGTTGTTGAATAACCCCTATTTACTCCAGTGCCACCGTGACATCGCACGCGTTGTTGTTGAACACTGCCTTTCCATCCTCGTGCCACCGTGACATCGCACACGTTGATGTTGAACACGAGTTCCCCCCCTTGGTTGCAGACCTCTCAAAGGGGTTCTACGGTGTTAGGGCACCTAAGTCTATTAACTGCTTAACATATAAACACTTAAACAGGAAAAACACATTTCATACTTATTCCACATTCTGAATATCACTTAAAACACATGTATATCCTTTGTCATCTTTAAACATGATTCAATATCATTTATCCAGTTTCAATGCTAAACATCTACTTTCAAATCAGCAAATACATTGCAACTATAATACAGGAAATTTCATCATTTTCATTAAGCATATCAAGTATTTCAAGTTCCAATGAATCTAATATACTCTATTGTATGTACTACACTGTTTAAAAGTTATACTAACTGATACAGAAGTAATTAAGCATTTAAATTGAATTAAATAATGATTTCTAAATGAACTACTACTCACATTCAACAAACTATTCAACCGGTACAAAAGCATTCTCAGAGCTAGTCAAATATCAAAGTTATCCTAAACATACACAACAGTATTTCTATTCAAGTAATTGTATCAAGCACTTTTGGTTTCCATTGCACCAAATAAAATCATTGAACTGTTCTACACTGATCAGAAGCTATTCTATATCATGTATAATCATACAAAAGCAATTTATAAAATAAAATTCAAGTTTCATCAAATACCGATAAAACGCCTGTCAGTGCAAAAATGCACAATTTACCGAAAAATTCCAACGAAGGAGTTAAATGATGATAACTAAATAAACTCCTACTCACCGCGTTTCAAACTGTTCGGGTTCGTCCGGAATTGCATCTAAGGACCAGTTTTCAACCTTTGATTTGGCTTTTACTGTTCCTGTTCACCGTCCAGTTGCTTCACGCTCACCAAAGGTTGGCGGAGAACTAGTTAGGATCTCAATTGGAATGGCTGCTTGTGAGCTAAGGGGCTGCAGAAATGAGTTTAGGGTTCTTAATCGGAGTCAAAGGCGTTGATTCATTGTGCTAGTTGCACCCAAGAACCCCTGGCTGATGCGTGCTACTTTCTGGATGGGGCGCTGCCCTAGGTGGTTGTCGCTGGGGTGAGGATGAGTAGGGAAAAGCAGAGGAGAAGTACAAGGAGGCATCGCCTATTCAAAATTGAAGCAGGGAAGCCCAACTTGGCCTTGAACCAGCCGTTTCTGCTTGAACTCGGTTGGCATTGCTATTGGTTTGTAGGTTGGAGGTGCCACCCAAGCTGGAAGGAGCACTGCTAGGGCGAGCTGGGGAAAGAAGAAAAGCAGAGGAAGGAGAAAGGAAGGAGAAGAAGAGGTCGGCGCCGTTGAATCGAGGCCAAGGAAGCCAAATCGCCCGCCCCTCTCCCACGCTGGTCACGCTGCTATAGTGCGGCGCCCAAACAGATTGACGAAGAAGAAAATGTAAGGAAAAGAAAAAAAAACGGAAAAGGATAAAGGGGTTGATAACCGACTAAACTGGGCAAATTGCAAAACTCACCCCCAAGAACCAAAAACTTCATAACTTCCTCTCCATAGGTCTGATTGAGATGATTTTTCTTGCAACCTTTCAAGCACGGGATTCTCTGCAATCTCGAAGCGGGAAAACATGCTAATCAACTAGTAACACTTGACCAAAGTGCTAATCACATTTGTGTACTCAATTTAACTTAATCAACTTGATGATGCACTAACCACCACATGAGAACTTAAGTTAGATCAACTAACTTAATTATGCACTAATTATGATACTTACGGATTAACTTTGAAACGAGTCATAACAATCTCCCTCCCTTATAAGAATTTCATCCCGAAATTCCTAAAAGAGAAAAGGAAACTTGTTACGCATATCTAACCCAAAACTTCCCATGTGGCTCCCTCTAGGTTGTGTTTTTCCACAAAACCTTCTCTAAAGGTTTCTCACGATTTTGAGTTTTCTTGATCCTCTGATCAACTATCTACATTGGTCTTTCAACCTAGGACACATCTGGTCCGATTCCAGGTCAAACCACAATACATGGTCTTTCTAGAATTGTTATAACAATATCTCAATTTATGGTAATTACTGAGAAATTATCATACTATACATGCAGACAAACTAAAATTCTTAAATAAACAAAATGCATGTCAATTTGGTACTAAAATGAAATCATGCAATTTAACTGTTAAACATCATCACATCTCATAATGAAAATTGATATCAAAATACTTGATTCATCGTACACCCTATCCTTAGGGTTTCATTTGCCTTATTCATTCATCACATGCCAACACCCTACTCTTAGGGTTATCTCATTCGCTAGTCACATGGCAACACCCTACTCTTAGGGTTTCCGTTATCTCATCTGTTTGATTGCAGTTCAAATCACAATACGGTATGATTCTAGAACAGGTAGAGCAGTATATTCAAAATCATTGTAATTACTGAGTAATCTTTATATCATGCATGCAGGCAGATTTAAAATTCATAAATATTCCAAACTAAAATCAATTTTGGCACATACATACTGAATTCATGTAATTGAACATCTTATTACACCAATAAGAGTAATTTACTTCACCTATAAGAAACCATCTGTAATATTTTTCAATTATCTGAAATTTCTCGAAGAACGTGCATATTAACCAAATTCCTAGTTTGTGCATCACATAACTCAATTAAGAGTTGCTTACATATCATAACACAAATAATTAATAGTACTTGAGAATTTCTAATTATATCTCAGAGAAATGTGCCAATTCATGTAAATGTTAAGTCACACACATTAACATAACAGGAAGCATGCAACTAGGTTTATTTGCATATTTTAATGCTATCTTACTATCTTGAAATCATGCACCTAATGGTTTACCAAATTTGTATTGCATGGGTTTATATTCAAACCGTACCATTATCGTTTGTGTATTTCTAAACTCAACATTCACACTAAGCAAACTCTATAAGACTTAAATGTTCATCCCTACTTCCACTGAAAAGCAAAACACATGCTCTCAGCATGTCCTCAAGAGTCTGACTGGTTCTCTCAGACTAACCATCCGTCTGTGGGTGGAAAGGTTGTATCAAATCTTAACTTTGTGCCCGAAGCACGATGCAACTATTTCTGCAACCTAGATGTGAACTTAGGATCTCAATATGATATGATTGAAACTGGATTACCAGGCAACCTAATTATTTTATCCATGTATATCTTAGTCAAGTTTCGAAACATCAAAGGTTGACTTAATATGAAGAAAGTGAGCAGACTAAATTAGTCTATCCACAATCTTTCATATCGAGTCATAACCTCTAGGTGTCTAGGGCAACCCTATCACAAAATCCATTGCGATATGTTCCCATTCCCATTCAGGCATAAAAAAAGATTACAAGGTAGTTGTAGATTTCTACGGTTCAGCCTTAACCTACAGGCACACACTACTTCTAACCACGTACTCAGCTACATCCTTCTGCCTATCTGACCATCTATTTCAACTCCTTGAGATTCATATACATCTTAGTGTTTCCTGAGAACATAGCATACATCGATACATGCACTTCCATAAGAATCTTTTCTTTCAAATCACTATCTCGAGGTACACACAACATGTCATGCTAATACAACACCTTATCATCTAAAAACTTAAACTCTGGTCTCTTTTCCTCCTATCATGTCATGCATGGTCTGGTTTAACTCACTATCACCCTATTGTAGTTCCTTGATCTGATTATAAGAAGTAGGCTTGACTTGCATATGTGCAATCAAACCACTCTCTGCTGTCACCCCTAAGTCTAAGTTCAACTCCCACATTTCTACTAACAGGTCTCTATTGAAACCTGTCATAGAGAATGCATTAGCTGTTGAACTTGACTTTCTGCTGAAAGCATTATTCACCACATTCTCTTTACCATGGTGGTAATCTATTGTCACATCATAAAGATAGTGACGCCATGTCTTAAAAACATGAACTACATCAGCTATCTTTAGATCATATATCTGGTAATACTCCGATTTCTATGCTACTTTCTTATAGTTACATTTTAGGTTTATGTTTTACTCTTTTCTCTAAGTCATTTCATGTTGTTCATGTACCATTCAGATTAACTACCTTAAAACCCTAGATTACTATCACTACCCGCTTACTTTACATAGATCAAATCTCAAGGTCTTATTTTACAGAGATACTAGTATTCAAGGTTAAATCATTAGTGATATCCCTTGAACTACTACAACTCTAATCATTCTAGGGTTTTGGTCCATATCAGTATCATAGCATTATTGTGTGTGTGTGTGTGTGGTCGATCATATAGATCAATTTGAGCTGCTTGGGTCAATAGCATATTAACCCAACACTCAATTTTAATTATACTGGCTGAAAATTCAGTTTTCACGATAGTTTCTGTAATTCGTTTATTAAATAGCTAAAAGAAGCTCCAAAAATTCTGTAAATTTTATATGTTATACCTAATGAAGTTTGAAACCTCCATCAAAAATTTGAGATCATTTCTAATTACCAATAAATAATTAAAAATCAAACAGTGCACTGCTATATTGCAGTCTGCAGCAGATTCGGTCGAGTTGTAAACTCGGCCGACACCCTCACTGTAGAGATCAAAAGTCATCCAAAAATTACGCCAATTTAACAGAGTGTCTAAAATTGTGTTTTTCAATCACAGTTAAAATTTGAGATCAATTCGATATAGAAATAAAAAGATAAAATTCAATTACCACACTGCTATATCATTCTGAAAATGTGATCGGTCGAGTTTGAAACTCGGTCGATAAACAAGTCAGAACATTCTTCAAAAATTCTAATATTTTCCAATGTTGTTTACATTTTATATATCCAAATCATATCCAAATTTGAGCTAAAACAGAGTTACACATAAAATACTAAAAATCATTTACTGAGACACTTTACTTATCAAATTTTGTGTTTATGTATCATCAAAACCCTATTTTGGGCCGATTAGGGTCTATGCTTCTCAAACCCTAAATCTCAAGACAAAAGAACGTTTAGACTTCTTATCATAGTTAAAACATCCTAGTGTATATACATTCTCACTATGTTACGGGTCTAAATCATCCAGAGTCTACTCTTATTTTATTGTTAATAGGAGTCATTAGATCCCAGTAACGCATCCTGCCAGCCGGACCAGGCCGAACCTGTAGTCCTGAAGCCAAGAGCTACTCGGAATTAATCTACTCCTATTAATCTTAAACATGTGGAATGAATATCCACTCAGAGAAAACTCATTAAACATAAATTTGGGTCTACTTTAGTACTAAGAAAACAAACATTAAACTTTTCACTTCATGACACAACAATATAAAAGAACCATATTTACTTTACAAGCTGAAAAATTTAATTTCATGCATATAAGAGCATTTCTAGTGATCTTTATATCAAATAAGCAAAATCAAGTAAGAGTTATATCGCATCCTATATGTAATCTCTTATTCCTACATTAATTTCTGATCTCTTAACCCTAAGATTTCTAGGGTTTCTCTCTAGCCTATCCTTCCTCTGCATACCTGGCCAGGGCATCCAGAGAAGAACATACAAAGTAGCTTGATACTGGTCAATCTAAGTATTCAGACACCTGGCCAGGGTATCTAAACACTCAGACCTTCCAGAGCTAAAACTCATCATTTATTATTCGTCTCACTTATAACTTTATCTTTTGACCTTAATGATTCTTAACGACTCAACTTAAACTCTTTACTTGGTTCTCGTGACCACATCCTTTTCCTGCCATCTATAATAGTATAACAGAACACTTCCTGTTAGAAAATTACAGACAGAAGAAAAACTCTTAAACCTTAATCCTATTGGTCTCTTATCATCCCCTGATCTGCTCTGAGTAACTATGTACTCAACCTAGGCTCTGATACCAAGTTGTCACACCCCGATCTCACACTAACCTCAATCCACGAGATTAGGGCGCGACGGAGGGATTACACACTAGCCAAACCACTCATGACTTTTAAAACATTTTTAAAGACATTAAAAAGATAAACTCATTTATGCTGTAAAATGAAACTATACAAACTGCGGAAGCATTTTTATTACACTGACTAGCAATATAAACAGAGTCTACAACATATTACATTGATCAACATAAAATAAAGCATGAAAGTTATTTTACATCTTTATACACATTATCTCTCACCCACACCATGTCCCAAAGATTGAGGGGAAAGGACTAAGAGACCTCTAACTTCTAACTACATATTCCTTCTACAGACTAAACGTTAGGATGAACAGATCCCTCAGATTCCTGCTGCTGATGATGACCTGAAAATGTTTTGAGTAGAGGTATGAGCCTACTCGCTCAGTGAATAGCATTTCACTTAGCTATCACTAAACAACTCATCAGGTTTATAAATTGAAATAAAACATAAGTACAGTACTAAGCAGGGCAGTTCTAATAACATAACAGATTTGCAGAATATAATCACATTTCCATGCAATAACAGATAATTTGAACAGATAAACAGATATAAAGAAATAGCACAAAAGTTTGAATACTTTAATTTACTGTGATCCTATATGAGTACCAATTTATATTATTATTATGCCCTAATCATATGCAGTGTACCCTGCATATAAAGATCCGTAGCGAACTACGATCCCACCGTACAAGACTTAGCGACACACCCGGGGAATGCTAAGTATGACTTCCGCCCTGTTCTGCTGCAGGGCCCACAGGATCATCGGCCTTCAGGCTCATTGGCCTCACTATACTCTCAAAAGAGTGAACTCTAGACTCCTCCTCAAACCTGAGCACACAGGCGGAGAGTCTTACCGGGTTACTACCGTGACATCGCACGCATTGTTGTTGAATAACCCCTATTTACTCTAGTGCCACCGTGACATCGCATGCGTTGATGTTGAACACGAGTTTCCCCCCCTTGGTTGCAGACCTCTCAAAAGGGTTCTACGGTGTTAGGGCACCTAAGTCTATTAACTGCTTAACATATAAACACTTAAACAGGAAAAACACATTTCATACTTATTCCACATTATGAATATCACTTAAAACACATGTATATCCTTTGTCATCTTTAAACATGATTCAATATCATTTATCCAGTTTCAATGCTAAACATCTACTTTTAAATCAGCAAATACATTGCAACTATAATACAGGAAATTTCATCATTTTCATTAAGCATATCAAGTATTTCAAGTTCCAATGAATCTAATATACTCTATTGTATGTACTACACTGTTTAAAAGTTATACTAACTGATACAGAAGTAATTAAGCATTTAAATTGAGTTAAATAATGATTTCTAAATGAACTACTACTCACATTCAACAAACTATTCAACCGGTACTAAAGCATTCTCAGAGCTAGTCAAATATCTAAGTTATCCTAAACATACACAACAGTATTTCTATTCAAGTAATTGTATCAAGCACTTTTGGTTTCCATTACACCAAATAAAATCATTGAACTGTTCTACACTGATCAGAAGCTATTCTATATCATGTATAATCATACAGAAGCAATTTATAAAATAAAATTCAAGTTTCATCAAATACCGATAAAACGCCTGTCAGTGCAAAATGCACAATTTACCGAAAAATTCCAACGAAGGAGTTAAATGATGATAACTAAATAAACTCCTACTCACCGTGTTTCGAACTATCCGGGTTCATCCGGAATTGCGTCTAAGGACCAGTTTTCAACCTTTGATTTGGCTTTTACTGTTCCTGTTCACCGTCCAGTTGCTTCACGCTCACCACAGGTTGGCGGAGAACTAGTTAGGATCTCAATTGGAATGGCTGCTCGTGAGCTATGGGGCTACAAAAATGAGTTTAGGGTTCTTAATCGGAGTCAAAGGCGTTGATTCATTGTGCTAGTTGCACCCAAGAACCCCTGGCTGATGCGTGCTACTTTCTGGATGGGGCGCTGCCCTAGGTGGTTGTCGCTGGGGTGAGGATGAGTAGGGAAAAGCAGAGGAGAAGTACAAGGAGGCGTCGCCTATTCAAAATTGAAGCAGGGAAGCCCAACTTGGCCTTGAACCAGCCGCTGCTGCTTGAACGCGGTTGGCGTTGCTGTTGGTTTGCAGGTTGGAGGCGCCGCCCAAGCTGGAAGGAGCACCGCTAGGGCGAGCTGGGGAATGAAGAAAAGCAGAGGAAGGAGAAAGGAAGGAGAAGAAGAGGTCGACGTCGTTGAATCGAGGCCAAGGAAGCCAAATCGTCCGCCCCTCTCCCACGCTGGTCACGCTGCTACAGTGCGGCGCCCAAACAGATTGACGAAGAAGAAAAGGTAAGGAAAAGAAAAAAAAATGGAACAGGATAAAGGGGTTGATAACCGACTAAACTGGGCAAATTGCAAAACTCACCCCCAAGAACCAAAAACTTCATAACTTCCTCTCCATAGGTCTGATTGAGATGATTTTTCTTGCAACCTTTCAAGCACGGGATTCTCTACAATCTCAAAGCGAGAAAACATGCTAATCAACTAGTAACACTTGATCAAAGTGCTAATCGTAGTTGTGTACTTAATTTAACTTAATCAACTTGATGATGCACTAACCACCACATGAGAACTTAAGTTAGATCAACTAACTTAATTATGCACTAATTATGATACTTACGGATTAACTTTGAAACGAGTCATAACAGTATCAGCCACCAAGGTTGCAAAGGAGAGGTGTGGTTCACCAAGGAAGAGGGGCAACTAAGGAACTAAAGGAATCCTTAGCAAGAGAAAGGAGATACATATATAGAAGAGGGTGGAGGAGAAATCAAGGCAATGTGTCACCCACCTAGGGACACTTGGCCATGGGCAATGCCACCTTCTCATCTCTCCACGACCACATGTCCAAGGCTATTGCCACATGCAAGCACCATGCACCAAGTGTCCACTAGAGTGGTGACACAAATGAAGCCAAAGGTCAAACATGGTCCATGGCCGATACACCTCACTTCCTTTCCCAACAAAACCCCATGGGTGACACACCTATGGCCGACACAAAGCTCTCTTGCCCGATACAGGTTCCATCAAGGCAAGGCAAGGCCCAAATAAGGCAAAACAAGGCCTGACAAGGCTCAACAAAGCCCAAGGTAACTCAAGCAACGAGCCCAACCCTTCCTCTCAACACTAGAGGAAGAAAGGAGAAAGAAAATCATCTCTCAAGGTGACAAACTTGCTCGTCAACCCTAAACTTAGGTTATTTGCAAGTAGCACCTCCAACTCTCAACAAAGCTCAAGCAAACCCTAATCACCACTAGAAGTGATTAGCAAGCAACTAAACACAAGGTTTAGGAAAAGCAAATAGGATAAGCCCAAAATGGAGGTCAGGTTCCTTACACACATAGTTTGCAAATAAGCTCCATATTGAAAATAATCTTCACAAAGAGTCTTAATTACTTTTCAAAGGATTAGAAAAAGTTTATAATGATCTTGTTTAAGCAAAACTTCTAGGGTTAAGTCATAACCCAGGTCAGGGGTGTTATAGTTATCATAAAATCTGTCATACTCAACTGTCCTTCCTGGACTAGAGTTACATTTTGCCATTCATTTGAGACTATAAGTCTTATCATACCTCTGTTGTACCAGCCTAATATGTTGGTTCAACACGAACATTCTTATGACTTGTATAAATGATCTTGTTAGTTGTTTATTTTCTTATCATAAGGAGAGGCTACTTGTCAAAGAAGAACTTATCTCGGAGGTATCTCTAGAGGTTATGTATAAGTTGCCTCAACAGATCTAGATAGGGATATTTTAAGGAATTATTTTTAGTTTGATAAGATTTTCCCACAATGATTCTACAATTGTTCCTACAATTAGTACATCCTTATCGAAGTCATGTTTATGAAGAGCATAAACCCCTAACATATGATGTCCATATTATCGTATGTAACCAAACCAATCTCAAAGTTGGCCTTACTAGGTAACCAAGCATTAATCATCTTATTAGGATTCATGTCCTCACCATCTCGTGCCTTTAAAACATCTTGGATACTAGAATTCCTTAACTTGGTATTAGTTACAAGTGTTAAAAACATATTACATCTTATCATTTCCATCCTCTGTTGTTATTATAAAAAACCAAACATATAATAGGAGCTTTCTTTCATCTCCGGATATTACTTAACACATGTACTTTGTCTTGGAGCTAATATCCAAGACAAGCTGATACTTGTCAAAGTATCCTTCGATAGATTTCTTCTAATCCACGCACATCACGTGTCATAAGACTTACTTGATTGTCATGTCCCGAAAGGGAAAGAGCACAAGGAAACATAGTCCTTCCATCACCCCATCATTACTCAGGGTTGTTTATTAAAGAAAAGAGGTTCTCACCTTCCTTGAATATTACATGAACTTTCAATTGTACATGTGTCATTTAATCTTTTTTCCTCTTAGATTCCTTTCCATAAGCATGGGCACTATACATATGATTACATTTCATCATCCTTTAGCATTATCATCATCATGATTACTAAATCTGGGTATTCAAACCTTAAGTTCATCATTGAACATTGTCACCTCTCATCAGGTGACTGTTACCTCAAGGTCCTCAGACTAAGGTATTCATTATACTAAACATTTTGTTTTGTTTATAAGTTCATCTATGATTAACTCAGATTCCTTCATATATGAATTAGGATGTGGTAGAAATATACGTGCCACATCTCCTACTTCGTTATGCTCTTTAGATTGTCTCAAAATGACTACTTGATTAGAGTAATCAGAAAGATAGCAATCTAAGAGTTCCATACTTACCTTGCCTTCAATAGATGAATACTTGGCCAGGGTATTCAAGAACTGAAATTAGGTAGTATGCATTTGTTTTATATTATTTTCATCTCTTTAAGTTTCACTACTTAGTATCTCAAATTTTCTTTGGGTGTTTCTTTTACATCTTTTCCTTTCATCATGAAGAGAGAAATTTCAAAACATATAAGAGAATATTGGACTGAATATAGGTTCTCATCCGTCTTATCTCTTCCTAATGTCCTCATAGGACTAATTAAAGGAAGCTCAACAATAACTACCTTCTTATGATTATCAGATAAAGTCAAGAGAAGACATATCAAAATGAAAAAGCTCTATCTGACTGTCACCCCTCACGGTCATCTACCACTTCAGGTTGACTCAAACATAGAGTCAAGTTGTTTCATGTTGTTGCTTTTGCCTTTTTACACTATTGGGTTGTAAATTTCATAAGCCATGTTGAGTCTACCTCGATTGTTGGGTCATTTCCTCCCTTCTTTTTGAACAAAAGGGTTTAATATGCTCAACATGTCTAACTATAACATCTATTGTCCTTGTACCATAGTCTTATCGGTCTTATTACTGATGTAGAAGCTAAATCAGGAGTTCTTACAGGTGGAAAGTTAAGATTTTTTCCTTTAGTTAGTGTCTACTGCCCTGGTGTACTAGGCATTTATTGCACTAGTGGTACCAAAAATGTTGGCTTTTTAGAACAACTAGGCAAATGTCTCTAAAATTATAGAGACCTTTCCTAAATTCTCAGCTTATTTCCCCTCCTTGGGCATTGCCATCACAAAGTACTATCTGTCTATACTTATGGAAGAGTCTATTTCCTTGCCATATGTTAATCCTTCCCACATTTTCCATTGTTCCAACATGACTATGTCATTCAGGAACCCGTTCAGAACCCAAAGTTTCTGCATTAATTGAGGGCTGGTAACCTAGGTTGTATTTCTAGTATCTAGTCCACTATATTCATCAATGTTGTCCTAACCTACCCAACAAGAGCATAAAAAGTAGGATTCTCTATCCTGATTGGGTCAAGATGGGAATTATCAAGCACTCATTCTTCTCTTGTCTGGTCCCTTGAACCTTCTCCTCATGCAACAACATTGCTCTTAGCAACGTGTTCCTCGTATTCTCCAGTCATTTTTAAACTTCACCCTTTCTTCTGCATAAGAAGAAGTCATTATAGGATATACTGAAGGACACTAGAACAGACTCAACACCTTAGTCCTATGTCTCTATAGACTTAGCGAACCTTAAGCTCTGATACTAAATGTGAAATGACCGCCACCAAACTGACAACTAAATCATCACTAATAATATGGAATAACCATAAACAATGGATTAACAAAAATCACTAAAAATCAAAACCATTTTTTTCCAAAGAGATCCATTTCCTCAAAAACTTTTAGTGAAAGAACCAAAACGTTATATACATCAGGGTTCACATTGTACATACACTGTACCATCTCATATCGAGGTTAACATATAATTATTGCTTTGTCAAAACACATACTGAAGCAACATAAAACCTCAAGGCATACAAGACAAAATCTCAATTTGTTCAAAAAACCATCACACACTAAATCCGAGGACCTGAGAGTATAGAGACAACACATAGGACTTCTATCTACAAGACACGATAGACAGTACACTCAACCTGAGCTATTACTATTATCCCTATTGTTCTTGTCCTTCCTCTACAGAACGGTCTCAACCTCCTTGTGTACGTCCACCTAAAAATTGTGGATCCCACGGGGTGAGACAATTGTCCCAGTGAGAGATATAACTCTCTGCCAACAATATCATTATCACAGGTAAACAATATAAAACTAAGCAGAGGTTCTTTTATATTAACAAGCAAGGTTAATCACTATGGATAAGTTGATTATAACATTCTCATCTATTAAAGCATTGCATCTGTCTATGATAGAGAAGTAAATCATCTATTCACTTTATAAGAAATATAAAGAACATGTGTATCATTTACCCATCATATTATACCAACATCTCAAGCTTATCCTGTGATAATATCATCATGTTCCAGCTTTATACCAATCTTGCAAGAGTACAACCAGGTATTGGATTGTACCAATCCTATGATATTACATCCAAGTATTGGATTGTACCAATCCAGTGAAATTATAGCCATGTATTGGATTGTACCAATCCTATGATATTACAGCCAGGTATTGGATTGTACCAATCCTATGAAATTACAGCCAGGTATTGGATTGTACCAATCTTATGATATTAAAACCCAATATTGGACTTTGCCGATCCTGATAGAGTTCAACCAGGTATTGGATTGTACCAATCCTGATATCACAACCAGGTATTGGACTCTTCCAATCCTAATAGAATTCAGCCAGGTTTTGGATTGCACCAATCCTGAGATCATAGAGATCATCCAGGTATTAGATTTTACCAATCTTGAGATCATAGAGTTCATCCAGGTATTAGATTGTACCAATCCTGAGATCACATCTAGGTATTGGACTCTGCCAATCTTGATAGAGTTCAGCCAGGTATTGGATTGCACCAATCTTGAGATCATAGAGTTCAACCAGGTATTGAATTGTACCAATCTTGAGATCATAGAGTTCATCCAGGTATTTGATTGTACCAATCTTGAGATCACAACCAGGTATTGGACTCTTCCAATCCTGATAGAGTTCAACCAGGTATTGGATTGTACCAATCCTGATATCACAACCATATTATTAAGAATCCCATAGTAGTTGTGATACCTTTATGTTTTCCTTTCACATTCATTATGGGAAATCAATCCCTTACATTCATCACTGAATACCACATCCTTTTACTAGGCATTATACCCAAGGGCAAGCCATCATATCTATTCACATTATTTATGTAATACAATTATTCTTCTAACCTCATTTAAACATACTCAAAACACTACAACCCTTATTTGGCTATAAGCATAAAGCATGTATGATCAAGATTTCATTATTATTATAACCATTTATCATTATTATGATGTTACTCGTTTTCTATTTCCCCTATTTTATTTTGCACATTACCATTTCTTATATGAGACTTTTATAAGCATCTTGTCACATCTCACTAGGCAACAACTATTCAAATGGCTCACTAGGCCCATTAAACATGTTGTCACCTCTCACCAGGAAACAACTATTCACATGGCTCACAAGGCCATTTAAACATCTTGTCACCTCTCACTAGGCAATAACTAATCATATGGCTCACCAGGCCATTTAAACATCTTGTCACCTCTCACTAGGCAACAACTATTTACATGGCTCACAAGGCCATTTAAACATCTTGTCACCTCTCACTAGGAAACAACTATTCACATGGCTCACCAGACTCATTAAACATCTTGTCACCTCTCACTAGGCAACAACTATTCACATGGCTCACAAGGCCATTTAAACATCTTGCTACCTCTCACTAGGAAACAACTATCTCTAGGTCATAAGACCCATATAATTGGTATTATATGAAACATCATAGCTCATGCTTAGCTATGCTCATTATCTCATGCTACCAGCATGGTTTCAATATGGTTAGGGTTTCCCTTTAATAACAAATTGTAGTTTCAAATCATATCAATACCCTTCATTAGGGTTAAGATTTCCCTTATTAATCCGACTAGGGTTTTCAAGTATATTCATCAAGAATCACAACCCGAATTTAGACTCCACACATATTAGGAGTATCAATGTATACTCATTACATGAGTATTAAACAAGTATAAGTTACTCTTTCATCCTCACTAGGATATTGATTATTTCATACTCCATTAGGTTGGCTCAATCCTTTTCTCAAGGTACATTGGCCCATATTTATCAAAATGCCTTAAACCCTTAATGTCTTGAAGTATCATTGACATAACATACTACATGTATTACTCAATCAAGTGTATTGAATTGAGGTTCTTTCATCCTATCAGGCAAAGAGGTCTGTGCTTGATTCCATATCAGGTACAGAGGTGTGTCTGTGCTCCACACCATATCGGGCAAAGAGGTGTATGTGTGTTTTACACCATATCGAGCTAAGAAGTGTGTGTATGATTCACACCATATTGGGCAAAGAGGTGTGTGTTTGCTTCCATATCGAGTACAGAGGTGTGTGCGCTCCACACCATATCGGGAAAATAGGTGTATGTGTGCTTTACACCATATCGGGCAAAGAAGTGTGTGTATGCTTCACACCATGTTGGGCAATGAGGTGTGTGTATGCTTCACACCATATTGTGCAAGGAAGTATAATCTCATATCTGTATCATTTTAGTGGTGTAGGTGCATCACCATATCAGGTTAGAGGTGCTTGCTGATGTGCTTGATTACGATATCACTTTATAAGGTGATACCATCATTTTCAAGCTCTAGGCCTTCATTCTACTTGTTCTAGTTTGTGGACAACAGTCCTAGGTTACTACTAGACCTCATGGATTCATCAATTATGCAAGAAAATTCTTTTTGAAAGTAAATCATTTTTTGTTTAGATAAGGTAATATATTGCTCATCAAAAACCGTATAGGGAAAACCTATACTACACAGGCGTGTGTTAGCAACAAAAACCCCAATGGCTTATAACAATCAGGTCTAAACCTTTACAAATGTTGGGATTGATCTTGCACAAAAGATTAAGGTTGTCAACCAAAACATCAAAAATACAGAATTTGTCCCTGTCAAGGCCTCCATTAACTCTTGTATTTCTTTCCTTCCAAATGAGATAAGTGATCGCAGTAAGGCCTAAACCTTTGAAGGCCATCATGCATTTGTTCCCGTTGGATTTCCAACTGATCCATTGAAGGCAACCTGTAATGCTGCGGGGTGTCGAGCAGCCCCATCCGTTCTTCAGCACCCATCTAGTAACCATGTAGCCAGAGAACTCACACGTGAAGAAGAGATGCTCGTGTGACTCCTCAAGTTCCCGCACAACGAGCATCTTCCATTAACATTGATCCCCCAACCCATAAGCCTGTCAAAAGTAGGAATCCGCCCAAGAAGGGCTCTATACAGACATCAACTCAATTTAGGAGTATACCACTTGCCCCAAACAACCTCACACCAAGGAACAGGCAGCCCACATTATTTCAAGAGCCATGGCTTCTCCTCCAAAAAGACCCAAACTCCCTGATCCCCTCCAGAAAAAGCAGCCCTCATATGACCCCATTGTTGCACCATCCTCCTCCAAACCAAGGAGCCACCATGCACGACCCCCACATCAAGAGAGGCCCCATATCTCTTCCGCATCAAAGAAGACCAAGGAGAAAACGGGTCCATGAGGAATGTGTAGACGTGCTTCAAAGTGCTTCTCACAGCCACCGCCCAGGGATCGAAGACCCCCAAGCCCCCTTGGGCCTTCTCCCTAGTGATAGTACCCCAAGAGACAACTAAGACAAGATTGATGATAAATAATAACATAATTGAGTTCAAGTTATATAACCCACCTCAAGAGCAACTTCAAAGCTCCAAGCTCCAAAGCTTCACATTCCCAAGGTTTAAGGTTAGCATCTCAAAGTTCTAAGACTTGATCTCCTCATCCCTATGTGCAATACCTCACCACTTGTGACTGATATCCCTCACTTATGGTCGATATCCCTCACTTGGTCGATATCACTTTGCAATGGGTGATATCACTTTGATATGGGTGATACCAAGGCTCTATGCACGATACTCCTTCACCCTTGCACGATATCTTTGAGCAAGGGGGTGATAAATTTTAAAAAATTCCATTTATGGGTGAAAGGAAGGGTATATATACTTGAGGTTCATGAAAAAGTGTGTATGTAAGGTGTCATCTTTTTATGCTACTAGGTGCCACATGTCCATGCATGGTTACCACGTGTCCTTTCATGCACTCATATTTATCTTGAAATGAAAAATACTTGAGGATAATCTAGGGATGATATTTCGTCCATTAGTTATCTTGTTTGAAAGGATATCTCATCTTTATCTCATAAATTATGCAACCCGATACAACTTTTGCAAGGAGCATCTAACTCATCATGGATCACCTCCTTGAGGTTCTTAGATCATCATGGACAAGGCCAAGAGTTCAAAAACCGATATGGGATCCCAGCTATGGCTCCTTGGCTGATAGGCACTCCCATATGGACTCTACAACCCGATACAAGCTTAAATTAGGGTTTCACCTTCAACCCTTTCTTGGTCTTTTCATCACCAAGTGTATCATACTCAAATATGATTTCAAACATGGTGCATCCTTATTTTACTCTCATCTAAAAGATACTAAGAGGGAGTAGGGACACTCTAGAGGTGGAAATTTGCATATCAACCCTACATTTTGGGTAAATTACAACTTGCACCAAAATTGGTATACAAGTTACTAGCATTATTCAAACAAGTTCAAACTTGGAATTTAGGCTTTCCACAAGCCACCACCTCACATCATTCTCTCTCTAATGATTCTGAAACACATGAGATATGTTCAAAATATGACATATTTCACTATAACCCCTCATCTTGGGTAAGTTGCATTTTGGTCCAAAATTGGAGAACATTGCTCAAACATTATTCAAACATGACCAAATTTGAAACATAAGTTTGTCACCTGATAACAAAACACTTTAGAGGGTTATATTAAAGTTCTAAGAAACTTATTTAGGATAAAAAAATAGGTTTAGCCCTAAATACAGGTCAGGGATATTACAAAGATAGCGAGAAGTAGGTGTGGGAGCTCGCTGGAGGCCCATCCTATGGTGGCGGAATTCTGCCTCACACGCGAGTCTGCGGAAGAGGGGATACAGAGGCGGATCGGGTTCTCCAACCATCTAAACCGACTGGTTCTTTCTTAACCACACAAGCCAACTAGGAGATCAGAGGAGGTAAATCGGTCAGCGTGGGCCAATCTTGGCACACCACCTCAGGCGGCAGACCCCATCCTCCATAAGGTAAATTTCAAATAAAATTCTTCAGAAATACTTGTAAACTCAGAAAATACCTTAAAAATAGCTCTGATTCTCAATAAATTTCCCAAAAATACCCCTGAACTCAGAAAAATACCCCATTCATTCTGAAGCCCCTAGATCAGACCCAGAATGTATTATTACTAATGAATTATTATGTATAAGATAATACTCCTATATAGGGTTCATTAAATAAAATAAACAATATCTAGATGATATTAATTCTCATAAATTTCTGCTAAAACCCTACTGATGATTTAAATCCATCTTTGAACTATGACATCAGTAATGTACATAAATTATAGGTATGTTTCTATTAATGACTAATTAGATGTTTTTAGCCTCAAATTGATTCTAGAAAATTAATAAATCATAAAAAATATTAAATTTGGACCAAACCTTTAGAATAACATCCTGATCAGTAGAAAATATAATACAGATGTTCTAGGTCAGTAAACCTAGGGTTGACCTAAACCCTAATTTGGACCTAAAATACCTAGAATATGATGAATATTTATTAATGATGATTAATTGCTATTAATCATGTGACGACTGGAGATGTAGATGATCCAGAATGTAAATAGGAATCTCTAAACTTAGGTACGTGGGATTTATCTAAGTATATGACTAGTTTTCTTATGTACAATAGCTATGATGTATTGCTTGTCTTTATTTGAGAATATTGCTTGGATGTACTATGATTATAGTATCTTTTCCATATCAATAAGAACAACAAAGAATATAGATGGTTTGTAGCTATTAAGTGGATATATTCTCTCTCTCTCTGAATCCCCTCTCTCTTCCTCTAAATATAAGGTCAACACTCGGTCCCCATAGCCCAAGGGGTGGGGAAAAATGTTGTGCGACATCTCTCTCTCCCCTCTAAATATAAGATCATCACTTGGTCCCCATAGCCCAAGGGGCAGGGAAAAATGAAGTGTGACATTACGTAGTAGTACAAACACATCAAAAGACATCTAAAATATGTGTTTACCTGATTATCGCTTTAAACAATGTTTTCTTTTACTCTTTCCTTCTGAAGTTATTTCAATTATGCAAGCATATTAGTATGTATCTTTGTACCCCACGTACACTACACCTTGTGTGTTCATTCATTGTTTCACACATGTTTTACGTTCAGAACTAGCGTGCAATAAAATATGGGAAGTGAGCAGTTGTCTAGGTTGTACCTATTGTGTTAAGATCCTGTTAGCATACATGTTCATAGACTTGTAAAATTTTCTTCAAATTATATAAATGTAAGTTGTAAATTTATTTCATTTTGTAATATACATGTTGAATGTTGATATTGTTGCATGGTGTATGTTATATGTGTATGTTCATGTATGCGTATGTCACTTCTGCATCGCTCTCTGAAACAATCAGCTAACATTTTTGGATTTGTCTTCTCGGACCTTCTAAGTATTGCGATAGCATAATCTGGGGACGTTACAAGCACCTAATTAGAATTAGGGCTTGTACCACTACCCCCTACTATACTACATTAGCACTAGGGGATGCGGGTAAACCATTAAGTTTTAAGATCTAGAAAATGTGGATTAGGCACGATGATATTTGTGATGTCATTTGAGAACACTATGTTTTATATTCCTAGAGAGACCCACCCAATAAGATCATTGAGAAGCAAAAATCACTCAAGAAAGCACCTAAAATATAGACAAAGAGGTTATAGGAGATATTTCTACAATGGTCAAGATATGTGAGGATATAGTTAAACAACTTTAATCTAGGTTGGATGACATGAGCTTAGAAGATAACCTACTTGAGCTACATGAAGCGGAGGCCGAGAACAAGGAACACCATATTTGGGAGGAATGTCTCTAGAGAGAAAGTCAGGTGTTATGTAGCTTAAAAAGGGTGATAAAAATATTAAAAAAAATCATGCACACGCTAAAGCATGAAATAGGAGGGACAAGATAGAAAAACTTTAGAAGGATAATTGTGCATGGGAGGTAGGAGAAGATGAGGACAAATTGGAAGCCATTGAATACTTCACTATGATCTTTCGATCAAGGGCTTCCTCTGAAGCAAACTCATACACTACGATTGTGGACTTTCCAATTAGTAGAGAAGACAAAATTAACCTTCTAAGACTAGCCATTAAGGATGAGGTTAAAGAATTCATAATGAGCATGGACTAGGAGGGTGCACTAAAACTGAATGGATTTTCTATGGCCTTCTACCAAATTTTCATGGGACATAGTATAATAAAACTTAAACTACTAATTTGTCATTGTCTCAAGGGTTGAAAAATTCACATGAGTCTTCAATGTGCAAAACTCATTCTGATCCTAAAATTAGATAACTCATAATGCGTTAATGAGTTCAAACCTATTTGTGTGGCTAAATGATTGATTAGGATAGTATCGAGAGTGATACTATCTAGATTATCATTACTTACCCCTAAGCTAGTTTCTCTTAATCAAGATGCTTTCATTCATGTCATGAGCATAGGGGACGTTATTGTGATGATATGAGAACAAATCAAACCATCACCAGTGATATAATTGCCGAATAAACATAAGCAGTGGATTAACAAAATCACTAAAAACTAAAACCATTTTGCGAAGAGATCCTCTTACAGGAAACACTTATTGAAAGAAGAAAAACTTAATATACATCAGGGTTCACATTGTACATACATTGTACGATCTCATCTCAAGGATAACATATAATAGTTGCTTTGTCAAAACATATACTGAAGCAACATAAAACCTCAAGGCATACAAGCCAAAATCTCATATTTTTTATAAAACCTTTACGTAATGACTCCAAGGACCTAAGAGTCCATATATGACACATAGGACGTCTATCTACAAGACACAACAAACATTATATTCAACCAGAGCTATTACTATTATCCCTGCTGTGGTTGTTGTACCTCTGCAGTATGGTCTCTACATCCTCATCCGCATCCACCTAATAAAATGTTGGTGACCAATGGGGTGAGAACCATATCCTAGTGAGAGATATAACTCTCCGCCAACAATATTATTATCACAATTAAATAGTATAAATCTGGGAAGAGGATTCTTTTACATTAATTAGTAGGATTTAATCATTGTTCAAGTAGAGTAGAGCAATATAATATTCTGAAGCATTGGATCTATATATGATAAAGCAATAAATAATATATTCATTTTATAAGGAATACGAAGAACATGTATAACATCTATCCATTTAAGATGTATAAAAGAAATGTAACATGAACCAGTATTTTCCATATTCAATCCTTAAGCAAATATGCTACACAGCTTATTATATATTTACAATCACACTTATGCCCTAAGGAGATGAGGTATATCGCTCATCCTCCAATCGACCATGGCTACGTAAAGCATCAATACCATACAAGTTCAACGGATGAGTCGGATGCCATGACCTCTGTCGTCTCGATCAGTACTAGACCACAAATAGGACATCTCGTGTCAACTGCACCTAGCTTACTAGGGTATATTGGTATCTTTGCTATAGAGCTACAGTCGCAACATGCACTCTCTTCAGGGAGATTTCAGTTATCCATCCTCGACAATCATCATCATCGGGAGATTATGATATATCTATCCCAGAATTATAATGAAGGATATCTCACATCAATCCCTCATTAGGTTGTCTAGATATTGGCACCCATCGCCCCCACATATTCAAAAATATGTGCTCCAGGAAATCCCGTGGGAAGACCTATTTCACCATTTAACATCTACTAATGTTGATGGATCTATTGTCAGGGCACTTCGTGATGAAATTCCACTTGATTAATTAGGTGCATTACAATATCTTTTAGCATCAAACAAGTTTCAAACATGAATTATCACATATTCTACAAATAAATGTGTAAAACATTTAACCAACATTTTTATAACCTTTGGAACAATTTGAATGCATAACACTTGGGATCTCAGTCCCTTATCACATTACTTGGAATTCTCATCTCTTAATATTATCACCATCATGATTACTAGATCTGGGTATTCAAACCCTTAGTTCATTACTGAACATTGTTACCACTTATCAGGTAACTAATACCTCTAGGTCCTCAGACCAAGGTATACATGATACTTGTTGCACAAGCATCTCACATGGCGTACAAGGCCCATTTAAATGTCTTATCACCTCTTACTAGGCAACAACTATTGACATGGCTCACAAGGCCCATTAAACATCTTGTCACTTCTAACTAGGTAACAAATATGTTTTAGGTCATCAGACCACATAGACATTATACTTTTTATACAAGTATTTAACATATCTCACAAGGATTATGCAATAAGAGAAATACAACCATCCCATTATTATGGTTTGGGTTTCCCTTTACAGCTGAATAGGGTTTCAAGTTCATATTATCAATCCAAACCCTAAATCATTGCTCCACACATCTAGGAGCATACATTGATATCATAAGTATTCAATCATACTTATTTATTGTCATCATTTATCATTAAATGATTATCAACACAAAGTATGAGTTTCTCTCTCATCCTCACTAGGATAATTATTACATCATACTTTATTATCTTGGCTTGACCCTTTCTCAAGGTATGTTAGCCTACACTTATCAAAGTGCATTAAACTCATTACATCTTAATGTAACAATTGACATGACACACTTCATGTGTTACTCATCCAAATATATTGGATTTGAGGTGCATCAAGGTGTATCAACCTTGAGGTGCTAGAAGTGATATTTATGATGCCTTGTTGTATCACTTCCCTCATCACTTTTAGGTTACTTAAGTTCATCAACTTATCTTGTATTAGGGTATTTCCCATCCTAATAATATATGCACTAACTCATCACATTTATCATGTAGTGTAGTGGTCATAAGTAACACATTTGAATTACCCAACTATCATCAAGTGATATGGACTCATCTCAGGTTAAGGCATTGTGGATATGGGGTTGACCATTATCAACCACTTTAGGTATTTCACGTATCAAGGTGTTAATAATACCATTACTTATTGTTACACTCATCAATCCTAAGAGTGTCTTGTCCTCACCTTTACAAGGTGTATCAGGTTGAATGATGTATGTCAAGTTGAACACATGTATTAGATTAGGTTTAATCGGGCTAGGCATCATCATATCCCTCATGCCCTTATCCATAAAGTTTTCAACCTTACCAATCATATGGTGTATCACCTTCACCATAAATGGGTATAACATCCTTACCTAACTTCAAGATATTGGCCACACCATAATTTACTGTATTTCCAATCACATGTTCTAGGGTATTAACCACCTTACCACTTTTGTCATCTTGTGTATTCGGTTACCCACCATATTGTTTTATAGTTGTGTGCTCAACACCATATCATCCAAGAGGTGTATGCTTAACCCAATATCGATTTTGAGGTGTATGCTTTCCTACCATATCACCTTAGAGGTGTAAGCTTGCTTACCATATCACCTTAGAGGTGTATGTTTGCTTACCATATTGGGCAAAGAGGTGTGTCTGCTTCACACCATATCAGGCAAAGAGGTGTGTGTGTGCTTCACACCATATCGGGAAAAGAGGTGTGTGTGTGCTTCACACCATATCGGGCAATGAGGTGTGTGTGTGCTTCACGCCATATCGGGCAAAGAGGTGTGTGTATGCTTCACACCATATGGGGCAAAGAGGTGTGTTTGTGCTTCACACCATATCGGGAAAAGAGGTTTGTGTATGATTCACACCATATCGGGCAAAGAGGTGTGTGTGTGCTTCACACCATATCTAGCAAAGAGGTGTGTGTATGTGTCACCCATATCAGGTTGCTAAAAATTAGGGTTTAGCATATCAATTAGACGTGTGTACTTGACACTATACTGTGCATCAGGTCTTTTTTTGACTTCATATCTTGCAAAAGGTATATGGTTGACACCATATCGTGTTCAAGATGTGAACTTCATCCCCATATCATAAAAAGAGGTATAAAATCTTAAGCATATCGTGCTAGTGATGTATGTACATAACCATATCGGGTTAGAGGTACTTGCTTGTGTTCTTGAACCCGATATCACTTTATAAGGTGATACCATCTTCTTCAAGATCTAGACCTTCATTCTAATTGTTATAGTATATGGACAACAAGTCTAAGAAACTAATAGAACTGATAGATTCCTCAAATATTCAAGAAAATTTAGGAATTGAAATTAGGTCATTAAGTATAGCAAGATATGTGGTGAATAATAACATGTTTGCGTTCATGTTATATAACCCGCCTTAAGAACATCTTCAAAGCCCCAAGATCCATAGCTCCACGTTCCTAATGGTTGAAGATGACTTATAAGAAGCCCAGGGCTCGTTCACCTCTACTCCATATACAAGGAATCACCATAGTTAAGAACTTGATGAAGAAGAAAAGAAAGGAAAGAATTACAACTGAGATACATGCTTGAACCAAGGTTGCAGATGACCATGGCCTCACCTTAAGCTTGGTGCTCGAGCTACCCTTGCTCCTTGATCTACTATGCTTGATATATAATAGTAAGCGAGTGATAGGGGTTGAAAAGATTCACTGGTAGGTGAAATGAAGGGTATATATCGTTGAGGTTCATGGGAGAGAGAGTAAGAGGTGTCATCACCTTACTACTAGTAGGTGCCACATGGCCATGCATGGATTGAAACATGTACTTGCATACATTCAATATTTATCTTTCCATGAAAAATAAAAACTTGAGGATAATGCAAGGGATAAGGGTCGGCCCCCATTGATTATCTTCTAGGGCAAGCCACTTCCACTCACATTTTATTATATTCACAATTCAATGCAACCTTTCCCAAGGAAAGTTGCAAGTCGATATCCATTGGTTTATTGAGATTCTTAGCTCATCTTTGCAAAGAAAAATAGTTAAAAACATGATATGGGGGTCTCTTCTTTGTCTCCTTGGATGATAGGGACTCCTATTTAACACTACAACCTGAAACACTCAATACAAGCTCAAATTAGGGTTTCCATTCAACCCCTTTCTTGGTCTTTTCATCACCAAGAATACTACCACTCATAAATGATTCAAAAACATGGTGCCTAATTCATTCTCCCTCCTATAAATGATACATATAGGAAGTAGGAACACTCTAGAGGTGGTAATTTGCATATCAACCCTTCATTTTGGGTAATTTACAATTTGTACCAAAATTGGTGCACAAGGTACTAGAATTATTCAAACAAGTTCAAACATGGCATTTAGGCTTTCTGCAAGCCACCACTTAGCATAGTTCTCTCTATTATGATTTTAAAATAGATAAGTCAAATTCAACATGTGACATTTTGCAATATAACCCCTCATCCTGTGTAAATTGCACTTTGGTCCAAAACAAAGGAACATTGCTCAAACAACATTCAATCAAAACCAAACTTGAAACATAAGTGTGTCACATGATAACAAAACACCTTAGAGGATTATATTAAATTTATAAACAACTTACTTAGCCAAAACAAATAGGGCCTATGTAACTAAACTGATCTCAAAGTTGGCCCTTCTAGGTAATGAAACATTAATCATCTTATCAGGAGTCATGTTCTCACTTTCCCATACCACCTGGTTCTTCTTGGATACCAGAATTCCTTACCTTGGTATCCGTTACATGTGTTGAAAACACATCACATCCTCATCCTTTCCATCTCTCTGTTGTTATTACCAAAGACAAATATAAAAAAGGATCTTTCTTTCATCTTGGGACATTACTTATTACACATATCTTTATCTTGGAACCAAAGTCCAAGATGAACTAATACTTTTCTATGTATCCATAAAAAGAATACTTCACATATTCTTTATTTGAACATGGATCATATTCCTTGTTCCCTTTCACTTATCATGAGAATTGTACTTTGTACTTTCTCATACTCATATTTTGATCTGAGATAATCTCAGATTCCATTTTATTGCACTAAGGATGTGATAGAAATATCCATGCCATATTTTTCATTTCATTATGCTCTTTATATTGTCTCAGAATGATTACCTGATCAGAGTAATCAGAAACATAACAATCTAAGAGTTCCATACTTACCATACCATGAATAGTTGAATACATGGCCAGGGTATACAAGTACTGAGATTCAGTAGTATGCATCTTGTTTGTATCATATACCTTACTTTTCGTATCATCCAAATCATAGGAGTTAATATCCCTAAATTCCTCCAGGAATATCTTTTACATCTCTGCCTCTTTTATATGGATAAAAACAATTATAAAGTATTTAAAAGAATATTGGACAGAATATAAATTGTAGTCCTCATCATTTCTTCCCCAGGTTCCCATAGGACAACCAAAGGGAAGTGAACAATAGAAATCCTTATTATGATTATTAGATAAAATCAAGAGAAGGCATATCAGAATGAAAAAACTCTATCTGACTGTCACCCCTCGTGGTCATCTACCATTTCAAGTTGACTCAAAACATAGAGTCTAGTTGTTTCATGTTGTTGCTTTTTCCTTTTTACACTATTGGGATGTAACTTTCGTAAGCCCTACCAAGTCTGCCTTGGTTGTTGGTTCATTTCCTCCTTTCTTTTTGAACAAAAGGGTTTAATATGCTCAACATGTCCATATCTATAACATGTCTTGTCCTCGTACCATGGTCTTTGTAATGAACCTGACCTGGGTTATGAGGTAACATTATTTGTTTTGGATAAGTAAGTTTCTTAGAAATTTAATATAATCCTCTAATGTGTTTTGTTATCATGTGACACACTTACGTTCCAAGTTTGGCCCTGATTGAATGTCGTTTGAGCAATGTTCCTTTATTTTGGACCAAAGTGCAATTTACCCAAGATGAGGGGTTATATTGCAATATGTCACATGTTGAACGTTCCATAAGTGTTTTAGAATTATAATAAAGAGAATTCTGCTAAGTGGTGGCTTGTGGAAAGCCTAAATACTAAGTTTGAACTTGTTTGAATAATGCTAGTACCTTGTCCACCAATTTTGGTACATATTGTAATTTACCCAAAATGTAGGGTTGATATGCAAATTACCACCTCTAGAGTGTTCCTACTTCCTCTATGTATCATTTAGAGGAGAGATAATGAATGATACACCATTTTTGAATCATTTATGAGTGGTAGTATTCTTGGTGATGAAAAGATCAAGAAAGGGGTTGAATGGAAACCCTAATTTGAGCTTGTATTCAGTGTATCAGGTTGTAGTGTTAAATGGGAGTCCCTAGAGGCCAAGGATCCAAAGAGGAGACCTCGATATTATGTTGTTAACTCCTTGAATTTGCAAAAACGATCTAAGCACCTCAATAAAGCAATGGATATCAGCTTGCAACTTTCCTTGGGAAAGGTTGCATTGAATTGTAAATATAATAATGTGAGTGGGAGTGGCTTGTCCTAGAAGATAACCAAAGGGAGGGCGACCCTTTTCACTTGCATTATCCTCAAGTTTTTATTTTGCATGTAAATATAAATATGGAATGCATTAAAGTACATGTGTCAGTCCATGCATGGCCATGTGGCGCCTACTAGTAGTAAGGTGATGACACCTCTTACACTCTCTCCCATGAACCTCAAGTATATATACCCTTCCTTTCACCCCTTAGTGAAAATTTTCAAATCCTACCACCTCCTTGCTCTTATATATCATGAATAGAGTCTTGGTAGCATGAATAGGTGAAGTGGTATCGTGTATAGGGCCTTGGGTATCAGCCATAGGAAGTGATATCGGCCATAGCATGTTGATATCGGCCATAGCAAGTTGATATCGGCCAAATGAAGTGATATTGGCCACAAGTGAAGGGGATATTGGCCATAAGTGAGGGTATATCATGCTTGAGTATTTAGGTATCGTACAAGGTGCTAAGAAGCAAGAAGGAACTCAAGTATTAACCCTAAGGTGAGGACATGATCGTCTTCAACCTTTGATTGAAGCATGGATCTACGGTTATGCTCTTTCTTTCTTTTCGTCATCACCGAGTTATTAACTATGGTTATTCCTTGTATATGAAGGAGTTTTGAAAAATCCATGGACTTTTGATAAGTCATCTTCAACCTTAGGAACGTGAATCTTTGGATCATGGAGCTTTGAAGTTGTTCTTGAGGTGTGTTATATAACTTGAACTCAATTATGTTATTATTTATCATCAATCTTGCCTTAGTTAAATGATTTACTTTCAAATAGAATTTTGTTTCATAATTTATGAACCCATGAGCTCCAGTAGTATCCTAGGACTGTTGTCCATGAACTAGAACAAGTAGAATGAAGGTCTAGAGCTTGAAGATGATGGTATCACCTTATAAAGTGATATCGGGCTCAAGCACATAAGCAAGCACATCTAACCCGATATGGTGATGCCCCTACACCACTAAAACAATATGGATATGAGTTTATACTTCCTTGCATGATATGTTTATGTGGTATACACCTCTTGGACGATATGAGGTCAAGCATACACCTCTTTCCTGATATGGTGTGAAGCACACACACACCTCTTTGCCCGATATGGTGTGAAGCACACATACACCTCTAAAGTGATATGGTAAGCAAGCATACACCTCTTGCCTGATATGGTAAGCACACATAAACCTCTCAAGTGATATGGTAAGCAAGCATACACCTCTTGCCCGATTTGGTAAGCACACATACACCTCTAAACCGATATTGGGTTAAGCATACACTTCTTGGACGATATGGTGTTGAGCACACACCTCTAAAACGTTCTGGTGGGTAACCCAATACACTAGATGAAAAAAGTGGTAAGGTGGTTAATACCCTAGAACATGCGATGGCCAATACACCAAAGTATGGTGTGGCCAATATCTTCAAGTGATGTGAGGATGTTACACCCATGTAGGGTGAAGGTGATACACCATATGATTGGTAAGGTTGATACCTTTATGGGTAAGGGTATGAGGGATATGATGATGTCTAGCTTAATATACACCTAACCCAATACATGTGTTCAACTTGACATATCTGATTCAATCTGATAAACCTTGTAAAGGTGAGGGCAAAACACTCTTAGGAGTGATAAGTATAACACCAAGTAATGGTGTAGATAATACTTTGATAGGTGAAATACCTAAGGTGGTTGATAATGGTCAACCCTATATCAATAATGCCTTAAACCGAGATGAGTCCATATCACTTGATGATAGTTGGGTAATTCAACTGTGTGACTTATGGCCAATACACTACAAGATAAATGTGATGAGTTAGTGCATGAAGTATTAGGATGGGAAATACCCAAATACAAGATAAGTTGATGAACTTAAGTAAGATAAAAGTAATGAGGGAAGTGATACATCAAGGCATGATGAATATTATATTCAACACCTCAAGGTTGATACACCTTGATGCACCTCAAATCTAGTATACTTGGATGAGTAACACATGAAGTGTGTCACGTCAATTGTTACATTAAGATGTAATGAGTTTAATCCACTTTGATAAGTGTAGGCTAACATACCTTGACGGAAACTCATACTTTGTGTTGATAATCATTTAATGACATATGATGAGAATAAATAATTATGATTGAATACTTATGATATCAATTTATGTTCCTAGATGTTTGGAGCAATGAATTAGGGTTTGGATTGTTAATATGAACTTGAAAACCTATTTGGGTATAAAGGGAGACCCTAACCCTAATAGTTGTTGCCTAGTGAGAGGTGACAAGATGTTTAATGTCCTTGTGAGCCATGTGAATAGTTGTGGCCTAGTGAGAGGTTACAAGATGTTTAATGGCTTTGTGAGACATGTGAATAGTTGTTTCCTAGTGAGAGGTGACAAGATGTTTAATGGCCTTATGAGCGATGTGAATAGTTGTTGCCTAGTGAGAGGTGACACGATGTTTAATGGTCTTATGAGCCATGTGAATAGTTGTTACCTAGTTAGAGGTGACAAGATGTTTAATGGCCTTGTGAGCCATGTGAATAGTTGTTTCCTAGTGAGAGGTGACAAGATGTGGTATTCAGTGATGAGTTTAAGGATTGATGTTCCATAATGAAAGTGAAAGGGAAACATAAAGGTATTTCAACTACTATGGAATCCTTAGAAAATGGCCTTGATCTCATAGGATTGGTATAATCCAATACCTAGTTGTACTCTCAAAATGATCTCATAGGATTGGAGTAGTCCACTACCTGGTTGTAATGTCACACGATTGACATAGTGCAATACCTGGCTAAACTCTCACAGGAATGGCATAGTCCAATACCTGGCTGTGATCTCACAGGATTGGTACAATACAATACCTGGAAGAACTCTCATAGGATTGGGATTACCCAATACTTGGCTATGATCTCACAGGATTGGGATAACCCGATACCTGGCTAAACTCTCATAAGATTGGCATAATCCAATACTTGGCGGAACTCTCACAGGATTGGCATAATCCAATACCTGGCTAAACTCTCACAGGATTGGCATAGTCCAATATCTGGCCAAACTCTCATAGGATTGGGATAACCCAATACCTGGCTATGCTCTCACAGAATTGGCATAATCCAATATCTGGCTGTAATATCACAGGATTGGTACAACCCAATACCTGGTTGTAATATCACAAGATTGGTACAACCCAATACTTGGCTGTAATATCACATTATTGGTACAATCCAATACCTGGCTGTAATATCATAGGATTGGTACAATCCAATACCTGGCTGTAATATCACAGGATTGGTACAACCCAATACCTGGTTGTAATATCACAAGATTGGTACAACCCAATACTTGGCTGTAATATCACATGATTGGTACAATCCAATACCTGGCTGTAATATCATAGGATTGGTACAATCCAATACCTAGTTGTAATATCACAGGATTGGTACAATCCAATACCTGGCTGTAATATCACAACATTGGTACAATCCAATACCTAGCTGAACTCTCACATGATTGGCATAATACAATACTTGGATGAACTCTCATAGGATTGGCATAATCCAATACCTAGCTGAACTCTCACAGGATTGGCATAGTCCAATACCTGGATAAACTCTCATAGGATTGTGATAACTCAATACCTGGCTATGATCTCATAGGATTGACATAATCCAATATCTAGTTGTAACATCACAGGATTGGTAGAATCCAATACCTGGCTATAATATCACATGATTGGGACAACCCAATACTTTGTTGTAATAACACAAGATTGGTACAATCCAATACCTAGTTGTAATATCACAGGATTGGTACAATCCAATACTTGGTTGTAATATCACATGATTGGTAAAATCCAATACCTAGTTGTAATATCACAGGATTGGTACAATCAAATACCTAGCTATACTCTTACAAGATTGGTATAAAGCTGGAACATGAAGACATTAACAAAGGATAAGCTTGAGTTGTTGGTATAATATGATGGGTAAATGATACACATGTTCTTCATATTCCTTATAAAGTGAATAGATGATTTGATTCTCCTTCATAGATAGTTGCAATGCTTTAAAAGATGAGATTTTTCTAATCTTCTTATCCACAGTGAATAACCTTGCTTAATAATATAAAAGAACCTCTGCTCAGTTTAATACTATTTACCTATGATAATAACATTTTTGGTGGTGAGTTATATCTCTCAGTGGGACAATTGTCTCACCCTGTGGGATTGAAAAACACTAGAGGGGGGGTGAATAGAGTTTTTAAAATATGTTAACAATTATTTATCTCAAACAACCACAATTATAAATGGAAGAAGGAGACAGGTGTTTAGAGTGGTTCCAACTTTAGCAAATACTAAAGTTGTCAGTCCACTACCCGGTTGCTTACACAACCGAGATTTTGAAAGTATTTATTTTATTACCTTCACAAGGATTTATACAAAATACAATACTTTATTTACACCCCTTGAACAACCTTCACTTGAAGTAGATGCACCAACTTGAGGTAGCCTTCTTGAAATAACTTCAAGCTCCCCCTTGAAGTAGCCTTCCTCTTTAGAAGTAACCTCCCGTTGCACCAGCCTTCTTGAAGTAGCTCAAGGTCCCCTTCTTCACCAAGAAGATCTCCACCCTCTCCAATCCGCAGCCTTCAACCTAGGAGTAGCAAGGAGAGTACAAAAAATAATAGAGAACAAGAAAGGAAAAGGAAATTACAACTTATCCTTTTGTAGCACAAGGCTTGATTTGCCTAGATCAAGCATATAGATCTCCTAGACAAAGTGTATGTAATTGTAATTGTAGTGGATAGGAGATGCTAGCCTATGGGACACGAATTTTGAGCTAAGGGAAGAAGTAGCCAATTGTCACAATGCTCAATTGCTCACAAACAGATTGCATAATTCAATGTATGCTCAAAGATTGCTCAAGTGTAACAAGTAAGTGTGTTTGGGTGTCCTAAGCTATGTCCTATTTATAGGAATGTCCTACAAGTGCTTAAGGACGTTCTAGACACCTTCTAGGGGTTTCTAAGTTCTTAACTAGCCGTTAGGTACAAGTTTGTTGCTTTAGTAACGACTAAATAATTAATTCTGCAGTTGTTGTCAGAGACCATCTCGGTCGAGAAATAGTCGACCGAGACTCCTATTCGGTCGAACTTTTGTCGACCGACAGGCTCTCTGGAACAAGTGTATGCAACATTTATCTCCAATTGCCAACCACCTTGTCAGCTGTGTCTAACGGCTACTTGGGTCTTTCTCGGTCGAGAAGATTGTCGACCGAAAGTGTCTCAGTCGAGGAGTTAGTCGACCGAGATTGACCCTGTTTCAAATTTTCAATTAAAGCACTAAGTGTGTGTATGAGTGTGCATATGTGACACTATTCAAGGGGATGACCTATCTAAATGTGACGTTTAGCTAGGGAGAATCTAACGCTTGATTTACATGAAATCTAAGTACTTGTACATTATATATTTGTACAAGTTTTTACAAAGTGATTACATTTCATGAAAATATAAATATGTAAGCATATGGATTTCCCTAGTACTTTGTCATCCACCTTGTTCCTGCACACTCAAGTAGCATGTTAGATCAATAAGAATGAAATGTTTATCATTATCAAAACAAAGGGATTTATAGATGTCCATTTAGCCAACAATCTCCCCCTTTTTGAAGATGACAAACATTTCCAAAATATAAATGAAGGAAATATAAAACATATGAGTTTCATACCTTAAGATTACCTTTTGTAGCTTTCCTTCTTGTTTATAAAATGTGTGCTTATTATTCCCCATGAATTATGAAACATGTAATCCAACTCTTTAGGGAATATAGCAACTTTCAATGTAAAGCTAAGAGGTTTATGAAACTCATTGATTGAGTTTTGCATAATTACTAAGTTTATATTTATTTCTCCCCCTTTGTCATTTCAAAAAGATATCCGTTTAAGAATTAAAACTCCCCCTTAATTAGATGTCCCATCAAAATCCAATGAAAAAGATGTCCATTAAAAGCCAAAATGATGTAAGTGAAAGTTATCATTAAGAAGTACAAATATCATAGAAAACATCTTCCAAAGGAGTGATAAGCAGTTGCTTCCTAATTTGTTAAATTGGTCTAGGGGAAGCGGTTTTGTAAAAATATCAGCCAATTGTTCTTCCGTATCAACATGATGAAGGGAAACATGATTCTTGGAGATATGATCCCTTAAAAAGTGATGACAGATTTCAATATGTTTAGCTCGGCTATGTAAAATAGGATTATGTGCTAAGTTTATAGCGCTCGTGTTGTCACAAAAGATAGGCATAGATGAAAGAGTAAAACCATAATCATTTAACACTTGTTGCATGTAAAGTACTTGAGCACAACAAGATCCGGCTGCCATATATTCAGCTTCAGCTGTAGAGAGGGCAACCGTGTTTTGTTTCTTGCTAAACCAAGATACTAAAGCTCTCCCTAACAAGAAACAGCCACCACTAGTGCTCTTGCGATCAAGTCGACAACCAGCATAATCTGCATCAGTATAAGCTTTAAAATCCAAGGATTGTCCTTTTGGATACCATAAACCAAAACATGTAGTGCATGCTAGGTATCAAAGAATTCGTTTAACTGCTTGAAAATGAGAATGCATGGGTTGTGATTGAAATCGAGCACAAAGACCAACGGAAAACATAATGTCCGGTCTAGAAGCAGTTAAGTAAAGCAAACTACCAATCATGGCTCTATATAAGGAATCATCAATAGGTTCCCCATTTTCAACCTTATCAATTTTAATAGAAGTAGCCATAGGAGTAGTAGCATGTTTGCACTGATCCATCCCAAAATGTTGTAAGAGTTCTTTAGTATACTTTTCTTGGCTTATAAGGATTCCGGCAGACGTTTTCTTAATTTGAAAACCAAGAAAGAAAGTTAGTTCACCCATGAGGCTCATTTCAAATTCTTTTTGCATAATGTCACTGAATTGTGTGCACAACGAATCATTAGAAGCTCCAAAAATAATGTCATCAACATATATTTGCACAACTAGGAAATCAGATGTATATGTTTTGAAAAATAAAGTAGAATCTGAATTTCCAATAGAAAACCATTATCAAAAAGATATGTCTTGATCCTTTCATACCAATTCCTAGGTGCTTTTTTTAAACCATAAAGTGCTTTCTTAAGTTTATAAACATAGTCACCTTTTTCCGGTATTTCAAAACCGGGTGGTTGAGCAACATATACTTCTTCTTGAATGATACCGTTTAGAAATGCACTTTTTACATCCATTTGGTAGAGTTTGATGTTTTTATGTGCAGCAATAGCTAGCAACATTCTAATAGCTTCAAGTCTAGCTACTGGTGCATACGTTTCGTCAAAATCTATTCCTTTTGTTGATTATATCCTTGTGCTACTAACCGAGCTTTATTCCTTATTACTTCTCCTGCCTCATTTAGCTTATTCCTAAAAACCCATTTAGTTCCAATGACGGTTTTATCTTGTGGTTTAGGAACTAAATCCCATACATCATTTTTAGTGAATTGATTCAATTCTTCTTGCATTGCTGTTATCCAATAATCATCTTTAAGAGCTTCAGATATCTTCTTAGGTTCAATGATAGAAACAAAAGCCATGTTTGCAACATCCTTAAAGGAAGACCGAGTTTTTACTTTATCATTAGGATCTCCAATAATTAGTTCTTGAGGATGATCCTTAATAAGCCTAGGTGTGGATTGTGGTTCAGCTTGGTGATTGTTTGTAGTAACTTTCTCACTATCATTTGGTATGTTTAAGTTTTCGAATTGATTAGTGAGATCAATTATTTCTAGATTTTCAGATTTGGATTCTTCATGAAAAGAAACATGAATAGATTCCTCAACTTTTCTAGAGATAGTATTATATACTCTAAATGCTTTGCTAGAAGTGGAATATCCCAACAAGAATGCTTTGTGTGATTTAGAGTCAAACTTATCTCTATCATCTTTGGTATTTAAGATATATCATGTGGATCCAAAAGTATGAAAATAGTCAACTCTAGGTTTCTTAGAATGTATTATTTCATATGGAGTTTTCTTCAAATGAGAGTGAACAGTTACTCTATTTAACACATAACATGCGGTGTTCACAGCTTCAGCCCAAAAGGTTTTGGGTGTGTTATGTTCGAGCATCATAGTTCTAGCCATTTCTTGTAGAGATCTATTTTTCCTTTCAACTATACCATTTTGTTGTGGAGTGTGTGGAGCAGAAAAGTTGTGAGTGTACCCTTGAGACGTGCAAAATTCTTCAAATACATGATTTTCAAATTCTCCACCATGATCACTTCTAATAGTACATATTTTGCTTTGTAATAGATTTTCAATCATAGGGCAAAATTTTATAAAAGCATGAATAGTATCATCTTTGGTTGCAATAAAATGTACCCATGTATATCTACTATAATCATCAACAATAACAAAACAATATCTTTTTCTACCGATAGATTGTGTCCTCATAGGTCCAAATAAATCCATGTGAATTAATTCTAAAGATCTACTGGTGCTAAGTTCATTTTTAGGTTTAAAAGAGGTTTTTGTTTGCTTTCCCAATGTACATGGTTCACAATTTTCAACTTGATCAAAGGATAAAGTAGGCAAACCACGAACAAGATCATATTTTACTAACTTTTTGATAACATGTGAACTAGCATGTGCTAGCTTTTTATGCCATAATTGTAAAGTATTTTCATTTGCAAGCAAGCATTTTCCTACTACATATTTCATAGAGTTAGGTCTAAGAATATAAAGATTTCCAACTCTTTTTCCTTCATAAACAACATTTGTAGTGTTTTCTATTAATAATTTGCAGCAGGTTTTGTTAAATAAAACATCATAGCCACTGTCACATAATTGACTAACACTTATCAAATTATGGTGCAAACCATCAACAAGTAGAACATTCTTTATTTCGAGGTTTGTACCAACATTACCTATTCCAACGATTGTACCTTTACCGTTGTCTCCAAAGGTGACTGTTCCACTTTTCTTTTCTTCAAAATTATTAAATGCATCCTTGTTTCCGTTCATATGTTTGGAACATCCACTGTCAACTACCCAATCCTGCATGAAAATATAGATTTTGGTACCCATGTGATGGTCCGATATGGTTAGAACCACTTAAGTATAGATTGCATAAAGATTTTGATTCAGAAATCCAGTCGGTCGACAATTGTTCGACCGACATCTTTCTCGGTCGATTAATTTTCGATCGAGAAGGTTACTGCATGATAAACAAAGAAACACAGAAATTCAGCTCGGTTGACCAGTTTTCGACCGAAATAGTTGTTGTAGATTTTGATTTGTTACAGGCATCTGGTCGGTCGAAAAAAGTTCGACCGATTATATTTCGGTCGACAATACTTCGACCGACTATTTTTCTGTTTCAGTACAACGGTTCAGAAAATTACCAATATGCATGAAAATCTTTTGTTAAGTTGAGATGAGACAATATAAATTGCAAATTGAGCATTCGATCATATCTCAACTGTATGGCTTTTGATTCTACTAAGTTTGGGGTTTTGGGACCCAAGCTAAATCGGAATCCTTGGTCTTATAAGGGCATGAGAATGAATAATGTCCAAGACGTAGACAAAAATGACAAGTAATAGAGTCAACTTCATATCTCTTTTTAGGAATTGTATTTTTAGGTACGAACACAGTTCGAGTTCTCTTGGGTTGATTTTTCTTTGGAGCATATCCCAAACCTTTTCTTCCATTGAAACTAGAGGAGGCTTTTAGGATGTTGTCAAGGATATCTTTTCTTCTTAACTCATGTAGATTCTTTTGTAGCTTAGCAATGTCATCCATCTTCTTGTGTAAATCTTTTCTAGCTTGATCTAAATCAAATAACAGGGAGTCTCTTTCTTGTACAACATTTTCATAGTTTAGATGGTTACACAGAATTGGTTGAGTCTGAAAATCTTTTAGTTTAGCTAACAATTCAGTCTTTTCTTGAGAGAGAAGATCAACATTTGTTTCTAGAGAGAGTAGCTTGTTAGTGCAATCATTTAAAGATGTTTTTAAAGACAAATTCTCAAGATCAATGTTGTTCTTTTCAGAAGAGAGATCATTTAATTTAGCATATAGCTCATCATTTGTTTTGATAACCTTCTTTAGTTTCTTCTTGACATCAACATATTTATCATGAGTTTCTTGTAAACTAGTAATTAACTCTTCTTTAGGAAGATCAAGTAGGCTTACCTCTTGAGAGTCTTCATTATCTTCTCTTGCCATTAGACATTCCACCTTTTCTTCCTCGCTTTCACTTTCACTTGACCCGTCCCATGCAGCTTTATAGGCTTTTTCTCCCCTCTTCTTGTGTGAGCTTTTCTTTCCTTTCTTTGCTTTAGGACATTCATTTTTGAAATGTCCTTTCTTTCCACACTCAAAGCATCTAGGAGGAGAAGAAGAAGAACTAGAAATTTTGTTAGATTTAAATCTTCTATATTTCTTACCATTTACAATCAATGCCTCTTCTCCTTCCTCTTCACTTGACTCCTCACTTTCTGGTGCGATTATCTTTGAAGCTTTTAGAGCCACATCCTTCTTCTTTCCTTGCTGAAGTTCACGTTCTCTTCTTTCTTCCTCTTCTAGAGTTGCTTCATGAGCTTCTAGATTTCCAATGAGTTGCTCCATTTTCAACCGAGTGAGGTCATTAGCTTCTTCAATGGATGTCACCTTTGGCTTGTACTTAGAAGGAAGTGATCGAAGGATTTTTGATACCTGATCTTCTTCAAGAATAGTTTTTCCTAGGGCATTTAAACCATTAACAATAGAAGAGAATTTTGCAAACATTTCACTAATAGATTCATTTGGATCCATACGGAAATGTTCAAACTTTTGTTTAAGCATGCTAATCTTAGAATTCTTGACTTGAGATGTACCCTCATATGTTATGGACAATCTATGCCAAATGTCATAGGATGTGTCACAGTTTGATATCCTATTAAATTCTCCTACTAAAATTGAACAATATAAAATGCTTACAGCTTTGGCATTCATTTGAGCCAACTTTATCGTGTTTGCATCCCACTCTGCATATTGTGTTTGAGGAAGCTCGTATGGGGTTGACACCATCCTCCATAAGTCCCAATTGATGCCTTGGAAGTAGAACTGCATCCTTCTCTTCCAATATGTGTAGTTTGCTCCATCAAACGCCGGAGGTCTAGCAACAAGTGTCCCTTCAAGGTTAAGGTTGTTGAGCACTCCGTCCCCCAATCTTCAAGACCTTGTTAGAGTTCCTTGAAGCCTGCTCTGATACCAATTGAAAAACACTAGAGTGGGGGTGAATAGAGTTTTTACAATATTTTAACAATTATTTAACTCAAACAACCACAATTATAAATGGAAGAAGGAGACAGGTGTTTAGAGTGGTTCCAACTTTAGCAAATACTAAAGTTGTCAGTCCACTACCCGGTTGCTTACCCAACCGGGATTTTGAAAGTATATATTTTATTACCTTCACAAGGATTTATACAAAATACAATACTTTCTTTACACCCCTTGAACAGCCTTCACTTGAAGTAGATGCACCAACTTGAGGTAGCCTTCTTGAAGTAACTTCAAGCTCCCCCTTGAAGTAGCCTTCCTCTCTAGAAGTAACCTCCCGTTGCACTAGCCTTCTTGAAGTAGCTCAAGGTCCCCTTCTTCACCAAGAAGATCTCCACCCTCTCCAATCCGCAGCCTCCAACCTAGGAGTAGCAAGGAGAGTACAAACAATAATAGAGAACAAGAAAGGAAAAGGAAATTACAACTTATCCGTTTGTAGCACAAGGCTTGATTTGCCTAGATCAAGCGTATAGATCTCCTAGCCAAAGTGTATGTAATTGTAATTGCAGTGGATAGGAGATGCTAGCCTATAGGACACGAATTTTGAGCTAAGGGAAGAAGTAGCCAATTGTCACAATGCTCAATTGCTCACAAATAGATTGCACAAAGTCAATGTATGCTCAAAGATTTCTCAAGTGTAACGAGTAAGTGTGTTTGGGTGTCCTAAGCTATGTTCTATTTATAGGAATGTCCTACAAGTGCTTAAGGATGTTCTAGACACCTTCTAGGGGTTTCTAAGTGCTTAACTAGCCGTTAGGTACAAGTTTGTTGCTTTAGTAACGGCTAAATAATTAATTCTGCAGTTGCTGTCAGAGACCATCTCGGTCGAGAAATAGTCGACCGAGACTCCTACTCGGTCGAACTTTTGTCGACCGACAGGCTCTCTGGAACAAGTGTATGCAACGTTTATCTCCAACTGCCAACCACCTTGTCAGCTGTGTCTAATGGCTACTTGGGTCTTTCTCGGTCGAGAAGATTGTCGACCGAAAGTGTCTCGGTCGAGGAGTTAGTCGACCGAGATTGACCATGTTTCAATTTTTCAATTAAAGCACTAAGTGTGTGTATGAGTGTGCATATGTGACACTATTCAAGGGGATGACCTATCTAAATGTGATGTTTAGCTAGGGAGAATCTAACACTTGATTTACATGAAATCTAAGTACTTGTACATTATATATTTGTACAAGTTTTTACAAAGTGATTACATTTCATGAAAATATAAATATGTAAGCATATGGATTTCCCTAATACTTTGTCATCCACCTTGTTCCTTCACACTCAAGTAGCATGTTAGATCAATAAGAATGAAATGTTTGTCATTATCAAAACAAAGGTATTTATAGATGTCCATTTAGCCAACAATCCACATTTTTTTAGGTGGAGGTGCACGAGGGGGTAGAGACTGTACGACAGAGGAAGGACAATAGTAGTAGGGGCAGTAGTAACAACTCATGTTGAGTGTACTGTCTGTCGTGTCTTGTAGATAGAAGTCCTATGTGTCATCTCTGTACACTCAGATCCTTGGAGTCAGTTCGTAATGGTTTCATGAACGATCTGAGATTTTGGATTGTATGCCTCGAGTTTTTATGTTGCTTCAGTATATGTTTTGATAGAGAAACAACTCTATGTTGTCCTCGAGATGAGATGGAACAATATTTGTACAATGTGAATCATAATATGTATAAGTTTTGGATCTTTCAGTAAGAGTTTCCTAGAAGAGGATCTCCATGTAAAATGGTTTCAAATTTTAGTGATTTTTGTTAATTTGTTGTTTATGATTATTCCACATAATTAGTAATGATTTGGCTGTCGGTTTGGTGGCTATTGTTATAGTCTTATCGGTCTTATTACCGATGTAGAAGCTAATTCAGGAGTTCTTATAGGTGGAAGGTTAGGAATTTTGCCTTTACTTAGTGACTACTACCCTAGTGCCCTAGGCATTTATTGCACTGGTGGCACCAAAAACTTTTTCTTTTTAGAACAACTAAGAAAATGTTTCTAGAATTGTAGAGACTTGTCCTTAATGCTCAACTTATTGCGCTTCCTTGGGTATTGTCATCACATATGTACTATCTGTCTATACTTATGGCAGAGTCAATTTGCTTTCCATATGTTAATCCTTCCCACATTTTCCACTATTCCAACATGACTATGTCATTCAGGAACCCTTTCAGAACCCAAAGTTTCTGCATTGAGGACTGGTAACCTAGGTTATAATGCTAGTATCCAGTCCATTATTTGCATCACTATTGTCCTAACATGTCCAACAAGAGCATAAAAAGCAGGATTCTCTATCCTAATTGGGTCAAGATGGGAATTCTTAGGCACTCAATCTTCTCTTTCTTGATCCCTTGCACCTTCTCCTGGTGCAACAACATTACTCTCCACAATGTGTTCCTCGTGTTCTCCAGTCATTTCTAAACTTCACCCTTTCTTCTGCATAAGTATAAGTCACTATAGGGTATACTAGAGGACACTAACACAGACTCAACACCTTAGTCCTATGTCTCTGTAGACTTAGCGAACCTTAAGCTCTAATACTAACACTTTGTGATGATCCAACAACAAATCAAACCATCATCAATGATATAATTTCTGAATAACCATAAGCAGCGGATTAACAAAATCACTAAAAATTAAAACCATTTTGCAAAGAGATCCTCTTCCAGGAAACACCTATTGAAAGAAGAAAAACTTAATATACATCAGGGTTCGCATTGTACATACATTGTACCTTCTCATCTCGAGGATAACATATAACAATTGCTTTGTCAAAACATTTACTAAAGCAACATAAAACCTCGAGGCATGCAAACCAAAATCTCATATTGTTTATAAAACCTTTACATAATGACTCCAAGGACCTGAGAGTACATATACAACAGATAGGACTTCTATCTACAAGACACGATAGACAGTATACTCAACCAGAGCTATTACTACTGTCCCTATTGTTGTTTTTGTACCTCTATAGTATGGTCTCTACCTCCTCATCCGCGTCCACCTAATAAAATGTTGGTGACGAACAGGGTGAGACCCATGTCCCAGTGAGAGATATAACTCTCTGCCAACAATATTATTATCACAGTTAAACAATATAAAACTAGGCACATGATTCTTTCACGTTAATAAGTAGGATTTAATCATTGTTTAAGTAGAGTAGAGCAATATAATCTTCTGAAGCATTGCAACTATATATAATAAAGCAGTAAATCATCTATTAATTTTATAAGGAATATGACGAACATGTATAACATCTATCCATTTAAGATGTGTAAAAGAAATGTAACATCAACTAGTATTTTCCGTATTCAATCCTTAAGAAAATACAGTGCATGGTTGATTACATATTTACAATCACACTTATGCCCTGAGGAGATGAGGTATACATGCTCATGTTCCAACTGACCACAGCTACATAAAGCATCGATACCATACAAGGTCAGTGGAAGAGCCAGCTGCCATGACCTCTGTCGTCTCAGTTAGTGCGAGACCACAAGCAGGGCATCTAGTGTCAACTGTAACTAGCTTATTGGGGTATACTGGTATCTTTTCTATAGAGCTACAACCACAACATGCACTCTCTTCAGGGAGATTTCAGTTATCTATCCCCGACATTCATCATCATCAGGAGATTATATTACATCCATCCCAGAATTATAATGAAGGAGATCTCACATCAATCCCTCATTAGGACATCTAGATATTGGCACCCATCGCCCCCACATATTCAAAAATATGTGCTCCAGGAAATCCTGTGGGAAGACCTATTTCACCATTCAGCAACTACTGACGTTGATGGATCTATGGTCAAGGCACTACATGATGAAATTCCACTTGATTAATTAGGTGCATTACAATATCTTTTAGCATCAAACAAGTTTCATACATGAATTATAACAGATGCTACAAAGAAAGGTGTAATACATTTAACCAATATTTTTATAACCTTTGGAACACTTTGAATACATAACACTTGGGATCTCAGTCCCTTATCACATTATTGGGAATTCTCATCTCTTAATATTATCATCATCATGATTACTTCTGGGTATTCAAACCCTTAGTTCATTACCCAACATTGTTACCACTTATCAAGTAACTAATACCTCTAGCTCTTTTCAGACCAAGGTATACATGATACTTGTTGCACAAGCATCTCACAGGGCTCACAAGGCCCATTTAAATGTCTTGTCACCTCTTACTAGGCAAAAACTATTCTCATGGCTCACAAGGCCCATTAAACATCTTGTCACCTCTCACTAGGCAACAAATATCTTTTAGGTCATCAGACCACATAAACATTATACTTTTTATAAAAGTATTTAACATATCTCACACAACTTATGCAATAAGAGAAATACAACCTTCCCATTATTAGGTTTAGGATTTCCCTTTACAACCAAATAGGGTTTCAAGTTCATATTATCAATCCAAACCCTAAATCATTGATCCACACATCTAGGAACATACATTGATATCATAAGTATTCAATCATACATATTTATTGTTATCATTTATCAATAAATGACTATCAACACAAAGTATGAGTTTCTCTCTCATCCTCACTAGGATATTGATTACATCATACTTTATTATCTTGGCTTAATCCTTTTTTGAGGTATGTTAGCCTACACTTATCAAAGTGCATTAAACTCATTACATCTTAATGTAACAATTGACATGACACACTTCATGTGTTACTCATACAAGTATATTGGATTTGAGGTGCATCAAGGTGTATCCACCTTGAGGCGCTGAATGTGATATTTATCATGCCTTGGTGTATCACTTCCCTCATCACTTTTAGATTACTTAAGTTCATCAACTTATCTTGTATTAGGGTATTTCCCATCCTAATACTTTATGCACTAACTCATCACATTTATGTTGTAGTGTATTGGTCATAAGTCACACATTTGAATTACCCAACTATCATCAAGTGATATGCACTCATCTCGGGTTAAGGCATTGTGGATATGGGGTTGACCATTTGTTGGGTTTTAGAGGAGAAATAGATGGCAGCGAAAACAAAAATTTTCTCCCAAAACCCAGTATAAAGGAATCGTGTCAACGTCTATACAGTAGGAAGGATGGTTTGTAGAGACGTACCTTGTCTCGAGGCTTGCTCGGCGATGTTACCTCACGGCTTGTGTTGTCTTCACCTCCGAACTTAGACGATGTTTGTGCAGCTCCTGGTCACCAGGACTGTCAGGATTGACAACTATCCTCTAAGCGGCAGAAGTCTCCCGCCTTTGTAGTAGTCCACATGGACCACCTAGAACTCTGATCGCCTTGTCGCACAAGGCACCGGAATGAGTCGTACCCTCCTTTCAGTGTACTAGTCACTGACACACTCTCCAACCACCAATCACTTTTCTATAGTTGTCTTTCCCTTATTGTGCCTCCCTTATCGGGTAGCACTTGCTCAGGCTCTCCTGGTTACCACAACCAAAGAGAACGACAACTTTATAGAGCAACTGGTGTTCTGAGTTGTACTTTGAGAAGCCCCCAATACCCCTATATATATAGGAGGGTCATGGGACATGGTTATCTACCCCAGGCAATGTGGGATTAAAGTAGGAGTAGAAGGGTTTGAGATTTTACACAAAACAACCAACCGCGCCAGCTAAACCGATCAGTTGGGGACCTGATCCGATCGATTCACAACTGAACCGATCAGTTGGGCCACCTGAGCCGATTGGTTCACTTCTGAAATGATCAGTTCACTGCCCTAGTCAGTTCCCGATTGACTTTTCCTCTTTTGTTTCAAATACCAATCCTTGTTCCAATCAAATTGGACAAGTGAAATGAAGAGAAATTTCTTGCCAACCTGACTTTCCCAACTCGCTCGGTTGGACTAGTTGAGCCGATTGGTTCAACCCTTGACCGGCCGGTTCATCCTGTCCTGAGCCGATCAGTTCATTACACGAGCTGATCGGTTGGGAGTGCAGACTGTGCAAAATCAGTCAATTTCAGTTTCAATCAATCTGATACTCTAATCAATCGCTCCAACAACTTGAAGACTATGATATTGAGCTACCAATTGATTGAGTGTTTAATTGAACTACTAAACTCCTTTAGTAATCAATCTAAACATTGTTTGTGGATAAACTCCTCTTCCAGATTAAATCCTTTATGTGTGACCCTGCAGGTCCATTTCACGTTGGCAGTGAAAGTCCATAACACTTATGACTTCACAAGCAAAGAGCGGTGCCTAGTCACACATCAGTGCTACCCAAGTGAAATAGAAAGTTGGAGAACAACCTTCAATCCTAAAATCTGTGAATGGTGTTACATTGAATGTATAATTCCTTTGCCACTAATGTTCTGAATGAACTCAAGGCATGGTAAAGTTATCCTTTCAACGTTCATCTATTTCCTTAATCTCAGAGCAGACTAGGTGAGATGTGTGTGGCATCAATATCACATATTGATTCACACATGCATGTGCATGCCTTTCTCAATCCTACTCATCAAGTGGCCATGGACATCAAACTCCCTTAGGAGGGACAAATCCCATATCTATCACTCACCCCTCAAAAGCCCCATGTGTCAAAGTCACCCAATCATCACCTTTATAACAACCCATGTTTCAGGATTGCGTTTGATAATGTCAAAGTGTACCCAACGACATGTCTTGAGTGTAATGATTTCATGTCGAAGAGTCAAACTCATCACCATCACTGTGAGAGCTGATTGTGACTACCAAATCATGGTTCCATGTGTCACTCTCACGGTGGGTCTGTCCGGAACACTTGTTATCTAACAAGTACCTATGTGCTTGGTATGATATCACTATATCATGACTAATGAGATTTTGTCATCAACCAATACACAATCTAGTCTTTAGTGTTACTGATGTCTATGGTTATTTCTACAATAACAACTGACTAGGGACAAAATAAGAATGTATACTCTTAACATTTGTATGATCTCATTGTTTAGGTCCTAAACCTAAAACCATACGTCTTCGAGTAAACAATGTTTTAGACATCTATCATGTTACACTATCATCTCAAAAATAGTTAAAAACATATAGATCGGAAATTTCCTTTATTATTATTCAAATCATTTACAAAGTATCCCATTACAATCATCACATGACTTGCTCTATAGGCATACATAGAAACAGACTCCCACTTGCACTTAGAGCCAGCCACCTAGGAACCTCAGTCCTTGTGACCTAGCATGACCATCATGATTCTACTGAGAAAGGGCCTTTGTCAGTGGATCAGCTATGTTGTCTTCAGTTGGTACTTTGCAAATTTTCACATCTCCTCATTGTACGATCACTTGTATGAGATGGAAGTGCCGCAGTATGTGCTTGGACTGCTGATGTGATCTGGTCTCCTTAGCTTGAGAAATAGCTCCATTATTGTCACAATAAAGCTCAATTGCATCACAGCTACTCGGAACTACACCAAGTTCAGTGATGAACTTCCTGATCCACATAGCTTCCTTTGCTACATGTGAAGCAGCAACATACTCGGCCTCTGTAATAGAATCGGCAATTGTTTCTTGCTTGGAACTCTTCCAGCTCACAGCTCCATTGTTTAGGTAAAATACAAATCCTGATTGCAATCCGTAATCATCTTTTTCAGTTAGGAAGCTTGCATCGGTGTAACCTCTTACAACCAGTTCTTCCTCTCCACCGTATATAAGGAACTGATCCTTAGTTCATCGCAAGTAGTTGAGGATGTTCTTTACGTCCGTCTACTGAGCATCCTCGGGGTATGAATGGTACCTGCTCATCATGCTGAGGGCATACGAGACATCTGGGTGTGTGCACAACATAGCGTACATGATGGATCCAATGGCTGATGCATATGGTATCCCATTCATACGCTCCCTCTCTTCACAAGATTGGGGACATTGAGATCTAGAGATGGTGACTCCATGTAGCATGGGGATGTTTCCTCTCTTTGAGTTCTCCATGCTGAACCGCTTCATTACTTTATCAATGTACGTGCTTTGACTTAATCTGAGAAGCCTTTTAGATCTATCTCTATAGATCTTAATACCTAGAATGTAGGATGCTTCTCCGAAGTCCTTCATTGAGAAAGTATTCCCAAGCCAAGTCTTTACCTTCTCTAAGGCTGTGACATCATTCCCCATCAATAGTATGTCATCCACATACAATATGAGGAATGTGGTCATGATCCCACTAACCTTCTTGTACACACAAGGTTCATCTTCATTTTGAATAAAGCCAAACACTTTTACTTCCTCATAAAATAGAAGATTCCAACTCCGAGACGCTTGCTTCAATCCATAGATTGACCTTTTTAGCTTATAGACTTTATTGGCATTCTTTGGATCTACAAAACCTTCAGGTTGTGTCATGTACACCTCATTTATATTCCCATTAAGGAATGCAGTTTTAACATCCATTTTCCAAATCTCATAGTCATAGTAAGTCACGATAGAAAGCATGATCCTGATGGACATAATCATGGAAAGTGGAGAAAAAGTTTCGTCATAGTCAACACCTTGAACTTGTCAGAAACCCTTCACAACCAATCTTCCTTTATAAGTTTTCACATTGCCATCCATGTTGGTCTTCTTCTTGAAGACCCACTTGCACCCTATTAGTTTGACCCCTTTGGGTGGTTCCACCAAAGTCCATACTTTGTTGGAATACATGGATTCCGTCTTAGATTTCATGTCCTCAAGCCATTTCTCATAATATGGTCCCTCCATAGCCTCTAGATAGGTAGTTGGATCATCATCTATGATCAACTCACCGCCTTCCTGAGTGACTAGGTATCCAAACCTCTCAGGTTCAAGGTGTGTCCTACTAGATCTATGTGGTCCTTGTATTACTTGAGGAGACTGTGATTCCATAACACCTTGTGAATCTCTATGTTCCTCTTGTACATCTACAGGTTCAATGTTTTCTTGTTGGGCTTGAACCTCTTCAAGCTCTATTTTCCTCCCACTGCTTCCTTTGCAAATAAATTCCTTTTCTAGGAACACAACATCCCTGGCAAGAAACACTTTGTTGTCAGTTGGGTGGTATAAGTAATATCCCTTGGTCTACTTAGGATATCCAACAAAATAACATTTATCAGATCTAGGGCCTAGCTTGTCAGTAAACATTTTCTTGACATATGCCTCACACCCCCAAATACTCATAAAAGACATATTGGGATGCTTCCCAATCCATATCTCATATGGTGTCTTTTGAACCGATTTAGATGGTACTCAGTTAAGTGTAAATGCGGCAGTTTCAAGAGCATGACCCCAGAAGGAAATCAGAAGATCAGCAAAACTCATCATTGATTGCACCATATCCAGTAAAGTGTGATTCCTTCTTTCAAACACATTGTTATGTTGTGGTGTTCCATGCGGAGTCCATTGTGATACAATACCACAGGCTCGCAGAAGGTCCCCAAACTCCTAGATGAAGTATTCTCCACCTCGATCAGATTGAAGTGCTTTAATACTTTTACCAAGTTGGTTCTGTACTTCATCCATGAAATCCTTGAACCCTTGAAGGGTTTCTGAGTTATGTTTCATCAGGTACACATAGACATACCTACTAAAGTCATCAGTGAAGGTAATGAAGTACTGACACCCATTTCTAGCATTAGTTCTAAAAGACCCACATACATCAATATGTATGAGTCATAATAAATCACTAGCTCCCTCACCTTTACCTGAAAAGGGAGTCTCGATCATCCTGCCCAACAAACAATATTCACATGTCTCTATTGATTCATAATCAAAAGATTCTAGATAACCATATTTATGGAGTCTAGAGATGCGCTTCTCATTTATGTGCCCTAGAAGACAATGCCAAATATACATTTTATTTGAGTTGATTTTTTGCCTTTTGGTGTTTATGTGGTATACACTTGTCTCTAGATCTATCAAGTATAGACTATAAGACATTGGGGCACTTCCATAAAAGATCCCATCTTTTGAGATGGAACACTTTCCGTTCTTAATAAGAAATTCAAAACCATCATTGTCCAAACAAGAGACAAAAATGATATTCCTATTTATGGAAGGTACATAATAGAATTTCTTCAACTAGATTATTAGCCCACTTGGTAGAGTTAACTCATAGGTTCCTATGGCACTAGAGGCAACTCTTGCCCCATTGGCAACACGTAGTTCAACCTCACCTTTCCCCAAAGGCCTACTTCTCTTAAGATCCTTCACATTTGAACAAATGTGAGATGTGCATCAAGTATCAAGTACCCATGACAAAGAAGTAGTAAAGTTAATCTCTATCATGTATACACCAGAAGTAGATATCTCTACCTCTCACTTCTTCTTCCATCGCTCCTTCCATTCTCTCCATGTTTTGAGTGAAAAAGAATTTAGTTTGGTGAGAGAACCCTTACCTGTGTCATTGATCTCTATCAATGAACTATCATTCTTCTCACTTGTCTTAAATAACGCCTTAAGCATACATAGAGTGGACTTAAGGAATATTGATATATATGGATTGTGTCTGGATTGTGCAGAACACTTCTCAGAATCCTCAACCAGTTATGGAATTTATTCTCAATTAGTTTGTCCATTTTAAAAGATGATTCTTTTTCCATTCTACAAGAGAAAATTGCATTTGTAAAAACTCCTTTTTGATTTTATTTGATTTGAATAAAATTTTATGATAGTTAATTAGGCCTTTAATTAATTACCGCTCCCACTATTTTGATTCAAATTGACAATCCTCACCATCAATTTGGAAGATTGCAGCACACAATCTTCTAGTGGGCAAGATATGTATTTCATCAAGTCATGAGTCAGCTTTGCCTGATCGCCCACAACTTGACTATTTATGTAGGCCATCATGCCAATTGCATCATATGCAACTCTTGATGAATGAAGATGTGCAACACCTTGCCATGAGCATTCTTTTCCTCTGGGCTTACACACTCTAAGAATCACCAATTAAGTCTATCCCAAAAGCTGACACGGTAAACATGCACCCTGCTTTGGCAGAACCTACATGTTCACCCTTCACACTTCCACGAGATAGACGACGCACAATGCTTTAGTGTAACCTATGCTTGGTCGATCAGGTTTTTCATGTGTGTCTCTAATGGAAGGCATGAAAGACTTAATATTTAGATGAGGGATTTTGTTTTTATAGGTACATATACATATCCAATCACCACAATATAGTAAGTATCATATACATGCTATATCCCCCAGAAAACATGTGAAACGATAAAAGCAATGATTATGGCCATCCTAATGTGATTCCTTGAGCCAAGAGGAATCATGGTCATCTAGGTCCACATCACATGCAACTTGTACAAGACGAACTATGTGATTTGCCATTCTGGGTTTGATCAACTCATCTCCATGATTGATCAGCTCACCATTAGGCTGGTCGGTTGGGTGCCACCAGTCGATCGACTGGCGCCTCCAGCCGATCAGTTCAGTGGTCATCGTGCATCTCCTCAAATCGCCACATGCTTGTCTCGCTCCTCGAGCCAGTCATCTGGATCGCCAACCGATCAATTCACGCCTTGAACTGATCGTCTCAGTTGTCGTCAGATTGTCCTCCGTTCTTTAACATAAAAGATCTATCCTATTTAAATTTTAATTGAGAAACCTCGAGTTACATTCAGGGGGAGCAAAGGTAGGAAATAAATCTCGAGTTATCTCGAGTTACATCAAGAAAAGGAGGTAGGAAATTGGTTCACAGACCGAGATGCAAGCAACCACATCCAACCAAACACACATACATAGTGTTTATTAGCCATAACCACACTATACATCCACCACAAAACTCATTTAAGGGTGACGCGTATCGAGTGCATTAATATTACATATCATATATGTATATTAGGATTTGTGGATTTAGGATTGGACATGCATAAAGCCAATTTTATTTGCATCGTATGCAATAAATAAAGGTGACAAACCAAAATCGATCACATCGATAAACCTAAAGTATAGAGCAGTTGACGTGGCTCTGATACCACTGTTGGGTTTTAGAGGAGGCACAGATGGCAGTGGAAACAAAAATGTTCTCCCCAAACCCAGTATAAAGGAATCGTGTCAATGTCTATATAGTAGGAATGATGGTTTGTAGAGACATACCTTGTCCCGAGGCTTTCTTGGCGACGTTACCTCATGGCTTGCGCTATCTTCACCTCTGGTCTTGGACGGTGTCTGTGCAGCTCCTGGTCACCGGGACTGTCGAGATTGACAACTATCCTCCGAGCAGCAGAAGTCTCCAGCCTCTGTAGTAGTCCACACGGACCACCTAGAACTCTGATCGCCTTGTCGCCCAAGGCACCAGAAGGAGTCGTACCATCCTTTCGGCATAGTAGTCACCGACACACTCTCCTGCCACCAGTAGCTTTTCTATAGTTGTTTTTCCCTTGTTGTGCTTCCCTTATCAGGTAGCACTTACTCGTGCTCTTCTGGTTACCACAACCAGAGAGAATGAAAACTTCATAGAGCAACTAATGTTCTGAGTTGTACTTTGAGAAGCCCCCAATACCCCTATATATATTGGAGGGTCATGGGACAGGGTTCTCTACCTCGGGCAATGCTGGATTAAAGTATGAGTAAAAGGGTTCGAGATTTTCCATAAAACAACCAACTGCGCCAGCTGAACCGATCGTTTCAAGCATGAACCGATCGGTTGGGGACCTGAGCCAATCGGTTCATACCTGAACCGATCGAGGTGGGCACCTAAGCTGATCGGTTCACTTCTGAAATGATCAGTTCACTACCCTGGTCAGTTCCCGCTTGACTTTTCATCTTTTATTTCAATACCAATCCTTGTTCCAATCAAATTGGACAAGTGAAACAAAGAGAAATTTCTTGCCAACCTGAATTTCCCAACTCACTTAGTTGGACCAGTTGAGCCGATCGGTTCAACCCTGGAAATGGTGAGTTTAGCCTGTCCTGATCCGATCGGTTCATTACACGAGCAGATCGGTTGGGAGTGCAAACTGTGCAAAATCAGTCAATTACAGTTTCAATCAATCTGATACTCTAATCAATCGGTCCAACACCTTGAACACTATGATATTGAGCTATCAATTGATTGAGTGTTTAATTGAACTACTAAACTCCTTTAGTAATCAATCTAAACATCATTTGTGGATAAACTCCTCTTCCAGATTAAATCCTTTGTGTGTGACCTTGTAGGTCCATTTCACGTTGGCAGTGAAAGTCCATAACATTTATGACTTCACAATCATAGAGCGGTGCCTAGTCACACATCAGTGCTACCCAAGTGAAATAGAAAGTTGGAGAACAACTTTCAATCCTACAATCCATGAATGGTGTTACATTGAATGTATAATTCCTTTGTCACTAATGTCCTGAATGAACTCATGGCATGGTACAGTCATCCTTTCAACTTCCATCCATTTCCTTGATCTCAGAGCAGATTGGGTGAGATGTGTGTGACATCAATATCACATATTGATTCACACATGCATGCACATGCCTTTCTCAATCCTACTCATCAAGTGGTCATGGACATCAAAATCCCTTAGGAGGGACAAATCCCATATCTATCACTCACCCCTCAAAAGCCCCATTTGTCAAAGTCACCCAATCATCACCTTTATAACAACCCATGTTTTAGGACTACATTTGATGATGTCAAAGTGTACCCAATGACATGTGTTGAGTGTAGTGATTTTAGGTCAAAGAATCACATTCACCACCATCACTGTGAGAGCTGACTGTGACTACCAAATCATGGTTCCATGTGTCACTCTCATGGTGGGTTTGTCTGGTACACTTGTTCTCTAACAAGTATCTATGTGCTTGGTTTGATATCACTATATCATGACTAATGATATTCTATCATCAACCAATACATTATCTAGTCTTTAGTGTTATTAATGTCTATGGTTATTTCCACAATAACAACCGACTAGGGACAAAACAATAATGTATACTCTTAACATTCATATGATCTCATCGTTTAGGTCCTGAACCTAAAAGCATACGTCATCGAGTAAACAATTCTTTAGACATCTATCATGTTACACTATCATCTCAAAAATAGTTAAAAACATATAGATCGGAAATTGCCTTTATTATTATTCAAATTATTTACAAATTATCCCATTACAATCATCACTTGACTTGTTCTATGGACATAAATACCAACACCATTATCAACCACTTTAGTTTTTTCACCTATTAAGGTATTAATCATACCATTACTTATTGTTACACTCATCACTCCTAAGAGTGTCTTTCCCTCACCTTTACAAGGTGTATCAGGTTGAATCATGTATATCAAGTTGAACACATGTATTGGATTAGGTGTATATCGGGCTAGGCATCATCTTATCCTTCATACCCTTACCCATCAAGGTATCAACCTTATCAATCATATGGTGTATCACCTTCACCATACATGGGTCTAACATCCTTACCTCACTTGAAGATATTGGCCACACCATAATTTAGTGTATTGGCCATCACATGTTCTAGGGTATTAACCACCTTACCACTTTTTTCATCTAGTCTATTGGGTTACCCACCATATTGTTTTAGAGATGTGTGCTCAACACCATATCGTCCAAGAGGTGTATGCTTAACCCAATATCGATTTAGAGGTGTATGCTTGCTTACCATATCACCTTAGAGGTGTATGCTTGCTTACCATATCACCTTAGAGGTGTATCTATTCACACCATATCAAGCAAAGAGGTGTGTGTGTGCTTCACACCATATCGGGCAAAGAGGTGTGTGTGTGCTTCACACCATATCGGGCAAAGAGTTGTGTGTATGGTTCACACCATATCGGGCAAAGAGTTGTGTGTGTGCTTCACACCATATCGAGCAAGGAGGTGTGTGTTATTCACACCATATCGGGCAAAGAGGTGTATGTGTGCTTCACACCATATCGAGAAAATAGGTGTGTGTGTGCTTCACACCATATCGGGCAAATAGGTTTTTGTATGTGTCACTCATATTGGGTTGCTTAAAATTAGGGTTTATCATATCAATTAGAGGTGTGTACTAGACACTATATCGTGCATGGGGTATTTGCTTGACTTCATATCATGAAAAAGGTATATGGTTGACACCATATCGTATTCAAGATGTGGAATTCATCCCCATATCGTGCAAAGAGGTATAAAATCTTAAGCATATTGTGCTAGTGATGTAATCTACATAACCATATTGGGTTAGAGGTACTTGCTTGTGTGCTTGAACCTGATATCACTTTATAAGGTGATACCATCTTCTTCAAGATCTAGACCTTCGTTCTAACTATTATTGTATATGGACAACAGGTCTAAGCAATTACTAGAACTCATAGATTCTTCAAATATTCAAGAAAATTTTGGAATTGAAAGTAGGTCATTAAGTATAGCAAGATAGGTGGTAAATAATAACATGTTTGGGTTCAAGTTATATAACCCGCCTTAAGAATATCTTCAAAGCTCCAAGTTCTAAAGCTGCACATTCCTAATGGTTAAAGATGACTTATCAAAAGCCCAAGGCTCATTCACTACTCCTCCATATAAAAGGAATCACCATAGTTAAGAACTTGGTGAAGAAGAAAAGAAATGAAATAATTACAACTGAGATCCATGCTTGAACCAAGGTTGAAGATGACCATGGCCTCACCTTAAGCTTTGTGCTTGAGATCCCCTTGCTCCTTGAGCTACTATGCACGGTATCTAAGAGTAAGAGAGTGATAGGGGTAGAAAATATTCTCTAGTACGTGAAACAAAGTGTATATATCCTTGAGGTTCATGGGAGAGAGAGTAAGAGGTGTCATCACCCTACTACTAGTAGGTGCCACATGGCCATGCGTGGATGGACACATGTACTTGAATGCATTCCATATTTATCTTGCTATGCAAAATAAAAACATGAGGATAATGCAAGGGATAAGGGTTGGCCCCCTTTGGTTATCTTCTAGGGCAAGCCACTTCCACTCACATTATTATTATATTCACAATTCAATTCAACCTTTCGCAAGGAAAGTTGCAAGACGATATATCCATTGCTTTATGAGGTTCTTAGATCATTTTTGCAAAAGCAAATAGTTAAAAACATGATATGGGGGTCTCCTCTTTGGCTTCTTGGCCGATAGGGACTCCCATTTAACACTACAACCTGATACACTCAATACAAGTTCAAATTAGGGTTTCCATTCAACCCCTTTCTTGGTCTTTTCATCACCAAGAATACTGCCACTCATAAATGATTCAAACATGGTGCTTCATTCATTATCTCTCCTCTAAATGATACATAGAGTAAGTAGGAACACTCGAGAGGTGGTAATTTTCATATCAACCCTACATTTTGGGTAATTTACAATTTGTACCAAAATTGGTGCACAAGGTACTAGCATTATTCAAACAAGTTCAAACTTGGCATTTTGGCTTTCCACAAGCCACCATTTAGAGTAAATTTCTCTATTATGATTATAAAACACTTAAGGCACATTCAACATGTGACACTTTACAATATAACCCCTCATCTTGGGTAAATTGCACTTTGGTCCAAAACAAAGGAACATTGCTCAAACAACATTCAATCAGGACCAAACTTGAAACATAAGTGTGTCACATGATAACAAAACACCTTATAGAATTATATTAAAGTTCTAAGAAACTTAATTATCCAAAACAAATAGGGTTAACTCATAATCCATGTTAGGGTTATTACAGTTATTTTAGCATAAGAGGTTATCCATGACCTCAACATAGGATGCAATGATCGTGAGAATATGGAATTCAAGATAGGCATCTCTAAAACATTCAATAGTTTGGAATAGACATTCATTGAGAGACCCTTAGAGACTTTGAATTTGATGCGCATGTGATCAAGTTCATCATGAATATTACATGGAGGCTTTGGTTCTTAGTTTTTTCAAATGGCATGATGAAGGGACTTTTCCAATCCTATAGGTTTCTAATGAAGGGTGATCCCTTGTCACCCACTATTTGCATCCTTACCCAAGAGTTCCTGGGGAGGCATGTCATAAGGGAGGTGTAAGATGGAATGATTGTGAGGTTCTAGACCTAAGGTTAATGGGACGGTCCCCTCTCTGCTCATGTGAATGGACGACCTTATCTTTTTATTTAACCTAAAGACAACATCCTAAATAAAGCTTTAGGATGAATTTCCGATTATGAATACTTTTTAAGACAAAAAGATAATAAAGAAAAGTATCTTGTAATGATTGTAATTATTAGGAAGATAAACATCCTTAACTGTTGGCCAATGTAGAGGAAAGTGACACGATTCAATACTTAGGGGTTATTTTGATTAGAGGTATAATCTTAAAGTGTCTCTTTGACAACCTGACAACCAAACCATGAACAAAATTCCATCCTAGGATGTTCATTTACTTTCCTTTATTGGTAGGCTTACCTTCATCAATTTATTCTTAATGGTGATAACCACCCATCACATAAATGCATGCACAATGCCTAAATCCACCTTGAGGGACTTTTTACATGAGGCTAGCTTCCTTCCTCTAAGAATCTAGATATGGTGTGAAAAGGCACAAATGGGTTAGATGGAGTGATGTATCATCCCCGAACCAAATAAAGGGTTTGGGTATCCAAAAACTCTAAGAGATATACTAGGGTAACTTGAAGAAAGTGGTTGGAATGTTATACAAGGAACCTCACTTTGGGCAGGGTTTTGCATTATTGGGAATGATATATGAGGCCTAGGTTCTACCCACCTGTGCCCCCTCAAGAAGGGAAGAGGGTTGTCTATCTATTTGAAAAAAATATAGGATAACTTCCCATTGGTGATTTGGAACATAAGATGGGACAACTTTTCAGGAAACATCATCTTATGTGTATACCTTTAGGGTGAGGATTTGGATGGATAGATAATGTAATGCCCCTGACATGGGTTATGAGTTAAACCTATTTTTTTTGGATAAATAAGTTTCTTAAAACTTTAATATAATCCTCTAAAGTGTTTTGTTATCAGGTAACAAACTTATGATTGAAATTTGGTCCTATTTGAATAATGCTTGAGCAATGTTCTCATGTTTTGGACCAAAATGCAAATTACCCAAGATGAGGGGTCATATTGCAATATTTCACATTTTAAACATACCTCATGAGTTTTTGAATTATAGGAGAGAGAACTATGCAAGGTGGTGGCTTCTGGAAAGCCTAAAATCCAAGTTTGAACTTGTTGGAATAATGTTAGTGCCTTGTGTACCAATTTTGGTACAAGTTGTAATTTACCCAAAATGTAGGGTTGATATAAAAATTACCACCTATAGAGTGTCCCTACTCCCTCCTAGTATCATACAGAGGAGAAAGAAAGAATGAGGTATCATGTTTGAATCATTTATGAGTAATGGTATTCCTGGTGATGAAAAGACCAAGAAAGGGTTGAATGTGAAACCCTAATTTGAGTTTGTATCGGGTTGTAGAGTCCATATGGGAATGCCTATCGGCCAAGGAGCCATATAGGGGATACCATATCAGTTTTTGAACTCTTGTACTTGTCCATAATGAGATAAGAACCTCAAGGAGGTGATCCATGACGAGTTAGGTGCTCCTTGTAAAAGTTGTATCGGTTTGCATAATTTATAAAGATAAAGATAAGATATCTTATCAAACAAGATAACTAATGGCTGAAATATCATCCCTAGATTATCCTCAAGTGTTTTTCATGTCAAGATAAATATGAGTGCATGCAAGGACATGTGTAAACCATGCATGGATATGTGGCACCTAGTATCTTAAAAAGATGACACCTCATATACACACTTTTTCATGAACCTCAAGTATATATACCCTTCCTTTCACCCATAAGTGGAATGTTTTGAAATATATCACCCCCTTTCTCTTATATATCGTGCATATAGTCTTGATATCGTGCATGGGTGAAGGAGTATCGTGCATATAGCCTTGGTATCACACATAGCAAAGTGATATCACCCATTCCAAAGTGATAATAGCCAAATGAGGGATATCAGCCATATGTGAGGGATATCGACCACAAGTGGTGAGGTATCATTCATAGGGATGAGGATCTCAAGTCTTGGACCTTAGAGTATCTCACCTTAAACCTCGGGAATGTGAATATTTGGAGCTTGGAGCTTTGAAGTTGCTCTTGAGGTGGGTTATATAACTTGAACTCAATTATGTTATTATTTATCATCAATCTTGCCTTAGTTAAATGATTTACTTTCAAATAGAATTTTCTTGCATAATTGATGAATCCATGAGCTCTAGTAGTAACCCATGATTGTTTTCCATGAACTAGAACAAGTATAACAAAGGTCTAGATCTTGAAGATGATGGTATCACCTGATAAAGTGATATCGGGTTCAAGCACATAAGCAAGCACCTCTAACCTGATATGGTGATGAACCTACACCACTAAAACAATATGGATATGAGTTTATACTTCCTTGCACGATATGGTTATGTAGTGTACACCTCTTGGATGATATGAGGTCAAGCATACACCTCTTTTCCCGATATGGTGTGAAGCACACACACACCTCTTACCCAATATGGTAAGCGAGCATACACCTCTTACCCGATATGGTAAGCACACATACACCTCTAAGGTGATATGGTAAGCAAGATACACCGCTAAATCGATATTGGGTTAAGAATACACCTCTTGGACGATATGGTGTTGAGCACACATCTCTAAAATGATATGGTGGGTAACCCAATACACTAGATGACAAAAGTGGTAAGGTGGTTAATACCCTAGAACATGTGATGGCCAACAATTAAAGTAGGATGTGGCCAATATCTACAAGTGAGGTGAGGATGTTACAAGCACATATGGTGAAGGTGATACACTATATGATTTGTAAGGTAGATACCTTGATGAGTAAGGGTATGAGGAATATGATGATGCCTAACTCAATATACACCTAACCCAATACATGTGTTCAACTTGACATACATGATTCATCCCAATACACCTTGTAAATATGAAGGAAAAACACTCTTAGAAGTAATGAGTGTAAGACCAGGTAATGGTGTGACTAATACCTTGATAGGTGAAACACCTAAAGTGGTTGATAATGGTCAACCCTAGATCAACAAAGCCTTAACCCAAAGATGAGTTCTTATTACTTGATGATAGTTGGGTAATTCAAGTGTGTAACTTATGGTCAATACACTACTAGATAAATGTGATGAATTAGTGCATTAATTATTAAGATGGAAAATACCCTAAATAAGATAAGTTGATAAACATAAGTACGATAAAAGTGATGAGGGAAGTGATACATCAAGGCATGATAAATATTATATCCAACACCTCAAGGGTGATACACCTTGATGCACCTAAAATCCAATATACTCAGATGAGTAACACATGAAGTGTGTCATGTCAAATGTTACATTAAGAGGTAATGAGTTTAATGCACTTTGATAGGTGTAGGCTAAGATACCTTGAGAGAGGGTTAAGCCAAGATAATAAAGTAGGATGTAATCAATATCCTAGTGAGGATGAGAAACACCTAAAGTGCTTGATAATGTTCAGCCCTATATCAGCAAAGCCTTAACCCAAAGATGAGTTCATATCACTTGATGATAGTTGGGTAATTCAAGTGTGTGACTTATGGTCAATACACTACAAGATAAATGTGACGAGTTAGTGCATGAAGTATTCGGATGCTAAATACCCTAATATAAGATAAGTTGATAAACGTAAGTACCATAAAAGTGATGAGGGAAGTGGTACACCAAGGCATGATAAATATTATATCCAACACCTCAAGGGTGATACACCTTGATGCACCTCAAATCCAATATACTTAGATGAGTAACACATGAAGTGTGTCATGTCAAATGTTACATTAAGAGGTAATGAGTTTAATGCACTTTGATATGTGTAGGCTAAAATACTTGATAGAGGGTTAAGCCAAGATAATAAAGTAGGATGTAATCAATATCATAGTGAGGATGAGAAAGAAACTCACACTTTGTGTTGATAATCATTTAATGATAAATGATGAGAATAAACAAGTATGATTGAATACTTATGATATTAATGTATGCTCCTAGATGTGTGGAGAAATGAATTAGGGTTTGGATTGATAATATGAATTTGAAACCTTATTCGACTATAAAGATAAAACCTAACCCTAATAATTGTTGCCTAGTGAGAGGTGACAAGATGTTTAAGCCTTGTGAGCCATGTGAATAGTTGTTGCGTAGTGAGAGGTGACAAGATGTTTAATGGCCTTGTAAGCCATGTGATTAGTTGTTGCCTAGTGAGAGGTGACAATATGATTAATTGCCTTGTGAGCCTGTGAATAGTTGTTTCCTAGTGAGAGGTGACAAGATGTTTAATGGCCTTGTGAGCCATGTGATTAGTTGTTGCCTAGTGAGAGGTGACTAGATGTTGATCTGGAGATTGATGTAAGACATGGTAATGTTTAAAATAAACCAGGTCATAGACAAATAAGGGCTATAATGCTTTGAATATGTTAAAATGGGACATGAGGAATACTTGTATCACATTAAGGATGTGAATGTATCTCATGGTTCGAATGAGGTATAATGCCTAGTAAAAGTGATGTGGTATTCAACGATGAATTTAAGGGATTGATATCCCATAATGAATGTGAAAGGGAAACATAAAGGTATCCCAACTACTATGGGATTCTTAGAAATATGGTTGTCATACCAGGATTGGTGTAATCCAATAACTAGATGTAATCTCAGGATTGGCATAGTCTAATACCTGATTGTGATCTTAGGATTGGTACAATCCAATACATTGATGAACTCTATGATCTCAGGATTGGTACAATCCAATTCCTGGATGAACTCTATGATCTCAGGATTGGTGCAATCCAATACCTAGATAAACTCTATCAGGATTGGAAGAGTCCAATACCTGGTTGTGATCTCAGGATTGATACAATCCAATACCTAGTTGAACTCTATGATCTCAGGATTGGTGCAATCTAACACCTAGATGAACTGTATCAGGATAGATAGAGTCCAATACCTGGCTGTGATCTTAGGATTGGTATAATCCAATACTCGACTAAACTCTATCAGGATTGGCAAAGTCCAATACCTGGATGTGATCTCAGGATTGGTATAATCCAACACCTGGCTGAACTCTATCACGATTGGCAGAGTCCAAGACCTGGCTGAACGCTTACAAGATCGTTATAATCCAATGTCTGATTAGCAAATTGGCTGAGGCAAATAGTTAGAAATGAGAATGATTCATGGATGTCATAACATGATAATATTATCACAAGATAAGCATGAGATGTTGGCATAATATGATGGGTAAATGATACACATGTTCTTCATATTCCTTATAAAGTGAATAGATGATTTACTGCTCTATCATAGACAGTTGCAATGATTTAAGAGATGATAATTTTCTAGTCTTCTTATCCATAGTGATTAACCTTGCTTAGTAATATAAAAGAACCTATGCTCAGTTTAATTCTATTTACATGTGATAATAACATTGTTGGCGGAGAGTTATATATCTCTCTGGGACAATTGTCTCACCCCATGGGATCCGCAATTTTTAGGTGGACATGCACGAGGAGGTATAGACCGTTCTACAGAGGAAGGACAACAATAGTAGGGACAACAATAACAGCTCAGGTTGAGTGTACTGTCTATCGTGTCTTGTAGATAGAAGTCCTATGTGTCGTCTCTGTACTCTCAGGTCCTTGGATTTAGTGTGTGATGGTTTTATGAACAATATGAGATTTTGGGCTTGTATGCCTTGAGGTTTTATGTTGCTTCAGTATATGTTCTGACAAAGCAATTGTTATATGTTATCCTCGAGATGAGATGGTACAATATATGTACAATGTGATCCCTCATGTATATAAAGTTTTGGTTCTTTCATTAAGAGTTTTCTAGGAAATGGATCTCTTTGCAAAATGATTTTATATTTTTTAGTGATTTTTTTAATCCACTGTTTGTGGTTATTCTACATAATTAGTAATGATTTGGCTGTCGATTTGGTGGCTATCATTTCAGATAATGTGATCAATGATCCATACCTAAAGGTTAGGGACCTTTTTGATTGCTATGGGGCATGGAATCAATATAAGTTATAGGGTCTTGTGGATGAGGACAAAGTGAGGCAAGTTCAAAAACATCTAAAATCCCTTTGGGAGGATGAGAATAAGATGGTTTAGATGCCCAATGAGATTGGGATCTTCACACTTGGATCATCTATAGATATCCTTAGATGGGAGAGAGAGCCCATGGTCCCTTGGTTTAGATAGGGATTGTTGTGCATTTGGAACTCTACCCTACTCCTCAAGATCTCGACTTCTACCAAGAAACTCCTTCATAGATCTATCATTACATATCAAACGGTTAGATAATGTCATATTACTTACACCTTAATATGTAAGCGTTGTAATCTCTTCAAGGAGGAATCATCGATTCATCTCTTTATTAAAAGGGAATCACTAGACATGTGTGGGCAGAATGGAAGGCTGTCCCTAAACTTGACTCTTTTTGTACTAATAGACCCTTGACTCGAGTGTAAAACACTATCAGACCCAAGCTAACAACAAATCATGACTCAACTTTCTTAAAGGGTTCCTTTCGTTTGTTATGTTGTGGTCAATTTTAGCTGATAGGTTTTCTAGTAGATATGACAGAAGGAAGATGGACATAAGAGGATTTAGCATAGAATGTGTTATATTTGTGGGATATCCTATGATGGTGCTCGTCCTAGGTTACCCATGGTCCCTAGGGTTACATTGGAGCTTTGGAGATAGAGGGGATTCCCTTCACATCTCAAGTTCAAATCTTGTGTCCTTTAGACTGCTAGATGGGTGAATCCAAGGTTGGATGGTACAAAGTGAATGTGGGTTGTGTGGCTTGGAACATGGATGAGATAGAGGAAAGGGTTTTGGTAGTAGGAGACATCACTAGAAATTTTCATGGGGAGGTTTTGCAACTTTTGCCTAGGGTTGGATCTAGTATGGGTCGCCTAGGTTGCCTTCTAGGTGGCTAGGAGGTTGGGTTTGGAGTCTTCTCAGGGAGGCTGATCATCTAGTCTGATGATCAGAGGTGCTCATTTTTCTAGGTAGGAATATGACATCACCATGAAGGCTAAGAAATCAAGTGAGTCATATTTGAAGACATCTTCTCACTTGTAACTAGCATATATCTTTTTTGTTCAAAGAAGCCAATAGATTAGCATATAGGTTAGTAGAATTCCATTCTGACCTCTAGCCAATCTATATGCCCCTATTTAGTTCTAGATGTGATCTGGATTTCATCATGTCGTCTAGTGCCACATCGACGTAACTCAGTCTGGGTTGGGCCAAAATGTTGTTTGGTTCGCAACCCCATTCGACCAACATTTTGGGATAATGGAATCCCATAATCCGGACAAACCCAGTCCTGATAGAAGTGGGATTGCAAATCTTAGACCAGGTTAGCGCCCCCAACCCCCCCCCCCCCCGACCCCGACTCCCTCACACCCTTCCCTCTCCCTCTCATACCTCTCCCTCTTCCTCTCCCTCTCTACCCTCTCCCTCTCACCCCTCTCCTTTGCTACAGTCTCCCCCTCCCTCTACCTACTACTGGCTCATTATTGGTCAGTGAGTTAAAGCGAGGTTTGCTACCTCAAGCAGGTCGTGGATGGAGGGCAGTAGTCGTCAGGAAGAGCATCCGCGTGGTGATTCAATGTGGCCATATGCGATCGCCGATCTACTAGGGAGACTACATCCTAGAAAAGCAAGGTACCCATGCCCTGTCCTTCTAGCCATTGAATATCTACACCATCCACATGACTCTGCTTGAGTGGTCATCGTCCCATCTTATCGATGGACATGACGAACCCTAGCAAGGGCAAGCAATGTCTTTGTTCCTTCATATTCATCGCCTTGTTCATCGAGGTTCTTCACATCCACCTACGCATTTTGGAGCATTTGTTCTCTAAAGATGGTTGTCGTACCTGGTATTCTGAAGGTGGTGGTCATCCCTGGTTCTCCGATGGTGCTGCTCATCCCAGTGATTCCACAGTTTCTTCTCATTGTCGACCACTTCTAAACATGTTGGTGATGATGAATACTGACTTCATTTTTTTTTGGGCTTCATCTTCTTTGCAACAGTCTAACATATGGTTAGGATCTTCAACGGTCATGGTATAAGTTAGTAATAGTTAGCTCTTGAACAAATGTTCTCAAATTATTTTATAGAGATATGAACTATTCTCTTGTCCTGTCATTGTTTCTTGATGAAATGTTTCTTTGCCTCTACTGTATTTCAAAAGTTTCCTTAATGATGTTTGTTCTTCAGTTTCCATGCCTGGTTTAGTTTAACATTCTCAAGTATATTTGGGTAAAATATATATGCTAAAATTTATGGAGTCAGTTAAGTAAGAAATTTCGTCATGTCAAATTTCATAAAAATATATATGATATGCAGTTCTAAAAAAATTATGAGGTTCTTTGAATTACTTGCATATGATAGACCCTCATTGTATTTTTATTTTTATTGGTCCGTCTATATGAACAAAAAACATCACACAACCTTTTATTATTGTGTCTTTTTGGTTGATTTCTAAACCAACTGATTCTACCTCCCTATCTCCCCCCACTCCATCCACCTTCAGCTAATAGTTCCAAATACCAACATCCATCCTAACCCTAGTCTATTGAACAATAATAGTCATGTTGTTGAAAATGGTCATATTCACAAAAAATACCAAAGATACTTGATGTATCCAAAATTAGTAGACCAATCAAAAAGCAAATCACACTCTTCTGTTGTATCCAGTAAGGAACCAATAGAACTTTGACAATTCAACACCGATGATACTTTGTGTAGTCTAGAAAATTCTCCCGTATTAAAAGAGGTGGATTACAAAGTAGATCCTATGAAAATAACAAAATTTCTAAGGATTGTGAACTACAAGATATCTGACACATTCTACAATACATATCTACAAGATATCTGACACATTCATTAAGGAATTTTATACCTATGAAAAAATAGGGCATTACATGGCCCAACTTCGTAATTCAAACTAAGACCATAAGTATTAATGATATGTGTGGAAGATAAAATAGGTACCAAAAGATATATCAACACAATGGTTTATGTTTTCTTTAAATTATTCAAAAAAGATCTGCTAGTCCTATGTAGGTTTGATATCAAATTTCTTCTAAGAATGGTGGAGTTAGTGTAGTAAGAAATGTCATCATGTCAAATTCTATGCTAAATACATGTAGGTTTGATATCAAAATATATGATATGAAAAATAAAACCAGACTCTTGTGTTGTAAATCAGACTCTTCTATTGTATCAATGTATCTATTAAGGAACCAATAGAACTTTGCGAATTCAACATTGATGTTAATTCATAGTCTCTACTTTATTTTTGGGATCCCTGTTGTATCATTAATCACATGCTCATCTTGGGTGAACCACGCACTTCTATATCGGGTGAACCACCATCTTGGGTTCCATATCGGATTTTAAGGTACTTCAACCCATATTGGGTTGTATCATGATGATGTCATCATCATCAACCTCAAGACCTTTGTCTTGCTATTCTAAACCATGGACAACAGCCCTAACAACTTATTTGAAACTCATAAATATATCAATTAATCAAAGGAAATCCGAAATTGAAGAAATCAACAAGTTCAACAATATTGAAAAGGAATAATAACGTAGTTGGGTTCAAGTTATATAACCTACCTCTAAAGCAATTTCCAAGCTCCAAGCTTCAAGTCCTAAAGTTCCCAAGGTTGAAGATGAGCCTCTCCAAGATCCAAGACTTGAGCTCCTTAGCTTTTGCATGATATCTTCCCTCCTATTGGCCGATATCACCATGCTAGGTTGCTATGATCTACTTGACCAATATCCCTTGTCCTTGGCCGATACCAAGCTTTACAACTCAACTCTCCTCACTCATGCACGATACAAGATTGGTATGCACATTATGTAAGGGAAGGTTGATAACAAGATTTAAAAAATGCTACTAACATGTGAAGGGTAAGGTATTTATACTTGGGATTTATGCAAAAGAGTGTAAGAGGTGTCATTATCTTAAGATACTAAGTGCCACATAGCCATGCATGGTTGACATATGTATTTGAATGCAACCCATCTTTATCTTTCCATGCAAAAACAAAATTTCAAGGATAATGCAAGGGATAAGGATCATCCCTTTAGTTAATCTTCTAGGGCAAGTCTTCTTCCACTCACTTCATTATTATATTCAACACAATCTTTTCCTAAGAAAAGTTGCAAGCCAATACATATCACTTTATTGAAGTGCCTTGCCCGTCTTGGGCAATACCAAGATTCCAAAAACCGATAGGAGACTCCCTTTATGGCTCCATGGTTGATAGGGACTCCTACTACAAGTCTACAACTTGATATAGCTCTTATAGAGCTTTCAACTATTCAAATTCCTTAGTCTTTTCATCACCAAAAGTGGTATCATTCTAGGATGTTTCAAACATAGTGTCTCCTTATTTCTCTCTCCTCTAGATAACATTAGGAAGGGATAGAGACAATCTAGAAGTGGTAATTTACACAACAACCCTACTTTTTAGATAATTCACAATTGATGCACAAAGCACTTAGCATTATTCAAATGAATTCTCACTTAGAGTTTAGGCTTTCCACAAGCCACCACTTAGTATCATTCTCTTTCTTATGATGTTAAAGCACTTAGGGTACATTCAACATATGACATTTGCAATATAATCCCTCTTCTTTGGTAAATTGCACTTTACACTCAGACTATCATATAAAGCATACTTAGATTGAAAATAAACTCAAACTTGAAAATAAACTTCACAAAGAGTCTTAATTACTTTTCAAAGGATTAGAACAAGTTTGTAAGTAACTTACTTTAAGCAAAACTTCTAGGTTTAGGCCATAACCCAGGTCAGGGATGTTACAGATCGCCTCATAATCTTAACTTGAGATAAATCTATCTATTTTGTATGAAGAAATATAGCAGCAAAATGATTTCTTTCATGCTTGTATTATCGACAATTATTATACAATAACTCTGATAATGGTGCTAGGGTATGGTGGCAATGGCGTTGCGTGAGTGACTTGAAGCGGGGAAGTTCATGGTAGAAGGCCACCACAACTAGAGAATACACCCATTTTCTAGGGAGGGATGTGTGGCGAAGCTTCAGAAACCATGGGTTACCTCCAAGATGGCTCAATGGGACAGAGGAAGGAAATCAAATCATAAGGATCTACTGGAAAATATGGGTTTCAACCTAAACTACAGTAGACACCACAGGAGCCCATCCACTGAAAGTGGGGAGTCATTCTATCATGCCTCGATGGACATAGAAGACCTACCGTCGAGGGCTAACTAGTTTCCAAATCTATAGAACCAACATCTATTTCAAGAGAAAATTGGCAACACAAGTCAATCAATAAATCAAATAACGAACTCTCAGGAACCTAAGATGAACACCACTCGTCCTCAAGCATCTTATAAGGACTTTGTGGGCAATACATAGAAAGGTGATCCTTTTGACATTGTAGACATGGGTGCAACTCTAAAACTAGAAGACATTCATGTGAAGGATACAATTGAAGTGTCGATGTTCGATATCAAGGATGAGGTGATTGACACATCTTTTGAAATCATAGAAATTTGTGGTTATAGTTAAATTAGTATCACAAGAAATAGGGTATCTCACTATAAAAGATAAGATCGAACAAATGTAGAAACCAACCAGAGTGTTCATCTAGATAGACTTGGAGAACAATTATTTCCTCTTCCAATTGTAGATGGAGTAAGATTATCTGAGAGCTCTTATAGGAGGACCATGGCCTCATTTTGGTTCCTACCTCTTGGTTCAGAGATGGCATCCAATGTTCAACATAGAGAGTACTTACCCTGAGAGGATGATTTTTTGGGTCCACTGTGATGACCCGACAACAAATCAAGCCATCACCAGTAATAATCATGGAATAACCATAAGCAATGGATTTTAACAAAATCACTAAAAATTAAAACCATTTTACAAAGAGATCCTTTTTCAAGAACTCTTACCGAAAGAACCAAAACTTTATATACATCATGGTTCATATTGTACATACATTGTACCATCTCTTCTCAAGGATAACAAGTATCAGTTGCTTTACTCAAACATATACAACAAAAACATAAAACCTTGAGGCAAACAAGCCAAAATCTCAAGTTGCTCATAAAAACCACTAAGTACTATCTCTCAAGGACCTAGGAGTACAGATATGACACATAGAGCTTCTATCCACAAGACATGATAGATAGTGCACTCGACATGAGTTATTACTGCTTTCCCTATTGATATGGTCCTTCCTTTGCAGTTCAATTTCTACTTCCTCGTCCGCATCAACCTAAAAATTGTGGATCCCATGGGGTGAGAGTATTGTCCTAGAGAGAGATATAACTCTCTGCCAACACTATTATTATCACAAGAAAATAGTATAAAATTGAGCAGAGGATACTCTATGCAAGTAAGCAGGTATTTGCAGAGCAAGGCAATATCATTAATAAGTTAGTTCAACTATTCATAGAAGAGTTATAAATCATGTATTTTCTTTAGAAGGAATATGAAGATCATGTATAACATCTATCAATTAAGATGTATAAATGTAATGAAACATCAACCAATGTTTCCCGTATTCAATCCTTAAGCAAATACGCTACACGGATGATTACATGTTCACATTCACACTTATGCCTAGAGGAGATGATGTATACTGCTCATGCTCCAACCGACCATGACTATGTTAAGCATCAATACCATACAAGGTCAGTGGTAGAGCTGATTGTCAAGACCTCACCTGTCTCTGTTAGTACGAGATAATTGGCAGGACATCTTGTGTCTACTGCAATTAGCTAACCAGGGTATACTGGTATCTTTGCTATTGAGTTACAGCCGCAGCATGTACTCTCTTAAGGAGAAGACCATTGATCTTTCCTAGATTACTTTTCATCAGGAAGTCCACTGAGCGATCCTGGTTTAGTTTTCATCAGGAAGTCTACTGAGCTCTCTTGGTTTAGTTGGGGAGTTCACTGAACAACCCCAATATAATTAAAATTACATATGCAACAATATATATAACGAGTTAAACTCATTTAACAATCCAGAAAATCCTGACATTGAAAGGATCTATGGTCTGGGAAACTACATGATAACATTTCAATTGATTAATTAAGTGTATTACAGTATGTTTTTGCATCAATCAAGTTCCAAGCAAGAATTATATCAGATCCTTCAAAGAAAGGTATAATATGTTTATCAAGTACTTTCATGATCTTTGGAACACATATAACACTTAGGATCTCAATCTCATATCATCATCATGATTGCTAGATCTTGGTATTCAAACCCATAGTTCATCACTGAATATTGTTACCACTTATCAGGTAACAATTACCTCTAGGTCATCAGACTAAGGTGTATATTATACTTGTTGCATAGGTATTTCACATAGTTCACAAAGCCCATTAAATCTGTATCATATCAAACATCATAGCTCTTACCTGACTATGTTCATCATCTCATGATACATGCATGGTTAGTATCTCATGATAACAATAATATCAAATACACATCATCACCATGCATCATAAGAGAAATACAACCTTCCCATTATTAGGGTTGGGATTCCCTTTAACGGATTAGGGTTTAAAAATCACATCATAAAATACCAAGCCCTAAATCATACTCCATTTATACTAGGAGTATCAACATATGCTCATTACATGGTTAACATTCAAGTATTAGTTTCTCTCTCATCCTCACTAGGATGTTGATTACACCATACTTTTAATAAGTTAGCTCAATACCCCTCTTAAGGTTCATTAGATCACATTTATCAAATTGCATTAAACTCATGTCATCGTAATGTAGCATTTGACACAAAACACAACATGTATCACTCAATCAAGTATATTGGATGGAGGTATTCCCACCATATCAGGTATCAAGGTGTGTGTATGATACCATATCATGCTTGAGATGCAACCTTATCATCATATCGTGCAACTATGTTGAGCATGTGGTGTAGCCACATCACTGTATCGAGTTTAGGGTGTATCCCCTATTACCATAACGTATACCCATATCGGGTTGGCTATCATTTAGATTTTATCATCTCAAGTTAGAGATACTTGGCTTCATATCTAGTATTAGGTGAATTCTTGGCCTCAAATTGGGTATAAGGGGTATACTGGATACTATATCGTGCACAAGGTGTGCACCACGTCAGGTATGGGGTATGTGCTTCCTCATGGTATTGTTTTAGTAGTATATGCACAATACCATATCCGGTTACCATATTGGATTTTCATATCGTGTTAGCATATTGGTTAACATATCAAGTTAGCATATTGGGTAGACCATTATGCTCATATCTTTTTAAACCTTCAAGGAATCATTCCTTTCATACATTTGAGTAACATGCTGGATATCTAGTTGATCTCTTTCATAAACAACCCTTTACATAAAATGATAGGGGTGTGGGTTTAAAAGTATGTCGGGTTTCATTTCATCATACAGGGTTGCCATCACTATATCGGGTTAGAGTGTACAATTAATACCATATCATGCATGAGATATGGACTTGAGCTTATATTGTGCACAAGGTGTATATTGGTATCACTCATATTGTTCATGAGGTATCACTCATCACTATATTTAGTTACCCATCATCTTGGGTTTGTCATACCAGATTTAAGGTACTTCTACCCCATATTGGGTTGGACCATGATGATATCACCATAATCAACCTCTAGACTACTGTTCTTACTATTCTAATTCATGGAAAATCGTCCTAACATACTTTTGGAACTCAAAGGAACATCAATAAATCAAAGGAATTTGAAATTGAAAGTAGATCAACAAGTTCAACATTAGTGAAGGTGAATAATAACATAGTTGGGTTCAAGTTATATAACCCACCTCAAGAACAACTTCCAAGATCCAAGATCCAAATATTCACGTTCCCAAAGTTCAAGATGAGATTATCAAAGGTCCAAGACTCAAGCTCCCTATCACTATGCACGATATCCTCACCACTTGTGGCCGATATCACCTTGCTAGGCTGATATCACCTTGCTAGGTTGATATCCCTTCTCTATGGCCGATACCAAGGCTCTATGCTTGACACTCTTTCACTTGTGCACGATACTGAGATGGTATGCATGTTATCTAAGGGAAAGACGGTAGTATGATTTGAAAATTTTACTAATAGGTGAAGGGAATGTTATTTATAGTTGTGGTTCATGAAGAAAAAGGAATATGAGGTGTCATCACCATAGCTACTAGGTGCCACATGTTCATGCATGGTTTACATGTGTCAATGCATGCACTATATTTATATTGTCATGAAAAACCACTTGGAGATAATATATGGATAAAATCACAGTGCTAAGTTATCTTGTTGAGAAAGATATTCCATCTCAGCAACACTTTATATTATAAAATGATATACTTTTCTAAGGAAAGATGTAATCTAATACATATGACTTCCTTGAAGTTTTTATCCCATCATGTCCTTTTCCAAGAGTCAAAAAACTGATAGGTGACTCCCTCCATGGCTCCTTGGCCAATAGGAACTCCCATATCAAGTCTACAACTCGATATAACTCATGCCAAGATTTGAACTATACTTCTTTCTTGGTCTTTTCATCACCAAGAATACTACCATTCCAAGATTATTCAAACATAGTGTCTCCTTCTTTCTCTTTCCTCTACATGATACTAGGATGGAGTAGGGACACTCTAGAAGTGGTAATTTTCACATCAACCCTACATTTTAGATAATTTACAATTTGTACCAAAATTGGTGCACAAAGCACTAGCATTTAATGAAACAAGTTCTAACTTGGAATCTAAGCTTTCCACAAACCACGAGTTAGCATCATTCTTTCTTTGTTGATGTTTAAAACACTTAAGGTACATTAAACATGTGATATTAGCAATATAACCCCTCATCTTGGGTAAATTGCACTTTACACCCCGACTATCATATAATGCACAAATACTTTGCAATTAAGCTCAATCTTGAAAATAAACTTCACAAAGAGTGTTGATTACTTTTCAAAAGATTAAAACAAGTTTGTAAATAGCTTATTTAAGCAAAACTACTAGGGTTAGGCCATAACCCTGGTCAGGGATGTTATAATTATCAACCCCTAAAAAGAATTTTATCCCTAAAATCTCAAGAGAAAAGAGAAGGGTACTTCCTCCTCATCTCTTCCTCTAGCTCCCATGTGGCTTCTTCAATGCCACGGTGATGCCAGAGAACTTTCACAATAACTATGTCTTTCTTCTTCAACTTATTGACCCTTCTGTCAAGAATCATCATAGGACCTTCTACATAGGATATATCTTCATTCAATTCTACCTATACATGTTGCAACACCATCTCTGTATCAGGATGACACTTTCTAAGCATACACATATGAAATACTAGATGTAGTCTATGTAGCTCATGTGCAAATTCCAACCTATAAGCTACCTTTCCAATCTGTGTTGTCACTGGGTAAGGTCCCCTAAATCTAGGAGCTAACTTACCCTTCTTCCAAAATCTGAGAACACCTTTCCAAGGAGAGACTTTGAGATACACTCTATCTCCAACTTGGAATTCTTAAGGTCTACCACATTTATTGGCATATGAATTCTATCTATATTGTGCAACTTTCAACTGTTATTGTATTACTTTAATCTTTTTAGTTGTTTGTTGCACTAATTCAGGACATATAAGTTGGTATTCTCCCGTCTCAAACCAACATAACGGAGATCCACAACATCTACCATATAACGCTTCATACGGTGCCATATCAATACTAGCCTGATAACTATTGTTGTAGGAAAACTCTATTAAGCTCAATTGTAAGTCCCAACTTCCTACAAATTGAAGAACACATGCTCTAATAAAGTCTTATAAAGTCTATATAGTCCTTTCAGATTTCCCATCTATTTGAGGGTGAAAAGTTGTGCTAAACATTAATTGCGTACCCAAGGCTTTATGTAGTCGTTCCCAAAAATGACTTGTAAATTGGAGACCTCTATCAAACACAATCATAGATGGAACTCCGTGCAACCTCACTATCTCATCTATGTAGATTTGTGCAAGTTTTTCAGAAATATAGGTTGTTTTAACAGGAAGAAAATGTGTTGTCTTAGTCAACCTATCAACTATCACCCAAATGGAATCATGACTTTTGGTTGTTCTGGGTAGACCAACCACAAAGTCCATTGTTACGTGATCCCATTTCCACTACAATATAGGTAAAGGTTGTAATGTCCCTGTAGCTTTCTAGTGTTCTACTTTAACTTGCTGACACACCAGACACTACATAACAAACTCAGCTTTATCTTTCTTAAAACTAGGCCACCAATACATATCTTTTCAGTTATGATACATTTTGGTACTCCCTGGATGCATTGCATATGTGGATGAGTGAGATTCTTACATAACTATCTTTCTTAAGTTATTGATATCAGGAAATACCATCCTACCATGGTAACAGACTACTCTGTCCTCTGACTCATGGAAACCGTCTCGTTTTGCTCTACCATACTCTAACATGATCTGCTGAATCATAGTATCAACATGTTGTGCCTCTTTGATCTATTCTTTCAGAGTAGGCTTCACATGTATCTCACCTAACAATCTGGCTAACAAAGATACTTCTAACTGCACATTCATTTGTCTCAAAGAGACAAGCATGTCCCGTTTACATCATACTATAGAATTCAATTGTTCTTTATCCATCAGTGGACATGAGGATTTTCTACTCAGTGCATCTGCCACTACATTGGCTTTCCCTAGATGATAATCAATTGTACAATTGTAGTCCTTCATTAACTCCATCCAGTGACGTTGTCTCATGTTCAACTCATGCTGTGAGAAAATGTATTTTGAGTTTTTATGGTCTCTAAAAATCTGACATGTTTCTCCATAGAGATAATGCCTCCAGATCTTCAACGCATGGACCACTGTAGCTAATTCTATATCATGTGTTGGATAATTCTCCTCATGTTTCTTAAGTTGTCGGGAAGCAAAAGAAACTACATGATCACCCTGCAATAGCACACATCCTAGACAACTTTTAGAAGCATCACAGAAAATAGCGTATCCCTTTCCCTGCTTAGGTAGAAACAACATGGGAGCACTAGTCAACCTTTCTTTCAACAACTAGAAAGAATGCTGACAATTGTCATTCCAGACAAAAGGAACTTCCTTCCTAGTCAACCTAGTTAGGGGTAACACTACAAAACTGAAGTCTTTGATAAACCTTCTGTAGTAACCTGCCAAACCTAGGAAACTACAAATCTCAGTCGGTGTCTTGGACTGTTCCCATTCCACAACAGACTCCACTTTCTTAGGATTAATATGAATACCTAAAGTAGATATAACGTGTCCAAGAAAAGACACTTCTGACAACCAGAATTCACACTTGCTAAATTTAGCATATAACTTGTGTTGTCTCAACAAAGTCAAGGCTTGACAAAGGTGTCGTTCATGTTGTTTACCATCTCTATTGCAAATCAGGATGTCATCTATGAAGACTACTATGAACTGATCAAGGAATGGTCGGAAGATTCTATTCATCAGCTCTATGAATGCAGTTGTGCATTAGTTGGTCCAAATGTCATAACTACAAACTCATAATGACCATACCTCGTCCTAAAGGCTTACTTAGGTATGTCACTCTCCTTGATACGTAACTGATGGTATCCTGACCTTAGATCTATCTTAGAGAACATTGTTGCACCAGGCAACTGGTCAAACAAATCATCTATCCTTGGCAGAGGATATTTGTTCTTTATAGTCACCTTGTTAAGCTATCTATAGTCTATGCATAATCTCATAGATCCATCTTTCTTTTTAACAAAAAGAACTGGAGCACCCCATGGTGAATTACTTGGTCGAATGAAGCCTTTCTCAAGCAACTCCTGTAACTATTTCTTGAGTTCTGCCATCTTAGCTCGTGCCATCTTATAAGGTGTTTGGGCTATGGGTTGTGTACCCAGAATTAGATTAATCTCAAAATCAATCTCTTGCGGTGGAGGAATATCAAGAAATTCTTCAGGAAACACATCCTCGAATTCCCTAACAACATGAACTTCAAAAAGACTAGAAATCTTTGCTTTGGTGTCTACCACATGTGCCAAGAATGCTTCACATCCTTGTCACATCAACCTCTCCACTACCATTTTTGACACTAGATAGGTTGCAAGAATCTTTCTATCCCCCTAAAAGACCCATGTAATATCACTGTTTGTGAACATAGCTTGATTGGAATCACAATCCAAGACAACCTTATACTTTTCTAGGGTATCCATCCCAAAAATTACATCAAAATCGCACATCTCAAGTGGTATAAGATCCACCTGAATGTTGTGTTATGAAAAACAAAGAACATAGGGAGAGCATACCTCCCACAATACTACAGATCTAACTAACAGAGTTTCTGATAACATATTATCTATTCTACGACTGACAATCATATTGCAGTCATAAATTACTTCTTCAGTGATAAAGGAATGTGTAGCACCCGGATCAATCAAAATAGATACGAAACAGGATGAAGACTTATCAGAATGAAACTATTCCATCTGACCTGTCACGACTTGTGGATTGACCACTACCTCTCGTTTCTCAATCACTGACTTCTCTATCCGTCTAAGAAACTCCACAAAGGTGGCAAACCTCTCTCTATTATCTAGTGCAGATACAGGTGTGGTTAATTCAACATTCAACCCTTTCTGAAAATGTTGAATTATCTCCTCATCTGTAGTAGACATGCGTGGACAGAACCTCAGAAGCTCCATAAACTTAGCTTCATACTCGCTAATCTTGATCGGTCCTTGTCGAATCTGCTGAAACTACAAAATCTTCTCATCCAGATAAGTCTTAGGAAAGTGTCTACTAACAAACTCTCGTCAGAATTCCTGCCATTAGACCTCAACACCTGGTCTTTTCTCTTCATCAATGGCCCACCAATAGCCAACGCTTCCTTTCAAAAGGTACACAACATGCTTAACTTTATCAGCCTCTGGGATGTTAAGGATCCTAAAGGCTTTCTCTATCTCAGTAAGCCATGAATCTGTGTCTGTTGGGTCAGTTGTACCAGCATATTCAATGGCTCCTACCTAGCGTAACCGCTCAAAGGTCTTACTAGATCCATGTCCTTCATTGGGAACTAGTACCCTAGGTGTTGGTGCTGGTATCCGATTAGCCATATGTGTCATCGTGGTCATGATCTATCTACCCAAAAAGAGCATGAAAGGATGGGTTTTCTAGCATAGCTTAGTCAAGTTGGGGATTCTCAAGCACTATCCCTTCTCTAGCCTGATCCCTCGCACCTCCTCTTGGTGCACCAACACTGCTCTGAATAGCATGTTCTTCATTTGCTCCAGCCATCTTTTAGTTTTACTTCTTCTCCTATATAAGGAGAAGTCACTATAAGTTAAAATGGAGGACACTAAAACAAACTCAAAAAACTTAATCTTACGTCTCTATAGACTCAACGAACCTTAGGCTCTAATACCAAAATTTTGTGACGACCCAACAACAAATCAAGCCATCACTAGTAATAATCACAGAATAACCATAAGCAGCGGATTTCAACAAAATCACTAAAAACTAAAACCATTTTGCAAAGAGATCCTTTTCCAAGAACTCTTACCAAAAGAACCAAAACTTTATATACATCATGGTTCATATTGTACATACATTGTACCATCTCTTCTCGAGGATAACAAGTACCAGTTGCTTTACTCAAACATATACAACAACATAAAACTTCAAGGCAAACAAGCCAGAATCTCAAGTCACCCATAAAAACCACTAATTACTATCTCCCAAGGACCTGAGAGTACAGAGGTGACACATAGGTGTTCTATCTACAAGATATGATAGATAGTACACTCGACCTGAGCTATTACTATTGTCCTTGCTGATATGGCCCGTCCTCTTCAGTTCAATTTCTACTTCCTCATTCGTGTCCACCTAAAAAGTGTGGATCCCACGGGGTGAGACTATTATCCCAGCGACAGATATAACTCTCTACCAACAATATTAATATTACATGAAAACAATATAAAACTGAGTAGAGGATAATTTATGCTAGTAAGAAGGTTTATTTGTAGTGCAAGGCAATAACATTGATAAGATAGTTCAACTATTCATAGAAGAGTTCTGAATCATCTATTTTCTTTATAAGGAAAATGAAGATCACGTATAACATCTATAAACTAACATGTATAAAAGTAATGAAGCATCAACCAATGTTTCCCGTATTCAATCCTTAAGAAAATGCACTACACAGCTGATTACATGTTCACATTCACACTTATTCCCAGAGGAGATGAGGTATACCACTCATGCTCCAACCGACCATGGCTTAAACATCGGTACCATACAAGGTCAATGGTAGAGGCGGTTGTCAAGACCTCACTTGTCTCGGTCTGTACAAGATAACTAGTAGGACATCTTATGTCTACTGCAATTAACTTACTAGGGTATACTGGTATCTTTGCTATAGATTTACATCCACAACATGTACTCTCTTCGGGAGAAGACCATTGAGCTTTCCTAGATTATTTTTCATCAAGAAGTCCATTGAGCGATCCTAGTTTAGTTTTCATCAGGATGTCCACTGTGCTCTCCTGTTTTAGTTGGGGAGTCCACTGAGCAACCCTGGTATAATTAAAATTACATATTCAACAATATGTATATCGAGTTAAACTCATTTCAACATCTAGCAAATCCTGACACTGAATGGATCTATGGTCTGGGCAACTACATGATAACATTTCACATGATTAACTAAATGTATTACAATATCTTTTAGCATCAATCAAGTTGCAAGCAAGAATTATATTAGATGATGTAAAGAAAGGTATGATATGTTTATCAAGTACTTTAATGATCTTTAGAACACATATAACACTTAGGATCTCAATATATTATCATCATCATGATTGCTAGATTTGGGTATTCAAACCCTTAGTTCAACACTGAATACTGTTACTACTTATGAGGTAACCATTACCTCTAGGTCATCAGACCGAGGTGTATATTATACTTGTTGCACAAGTATTTCACATAGTTCACAAAGCCCTTTAAATCTGTATCATATCAAACATCATAACTCTTACCTAAGTATGTTCCTCAACTCATGGTACCTGCATCATTAGTATCTCATGATAACAATAATATCAAATACACATCATCACCATGCATCATAAGAGAAATACAACCTTCCCATTATTAGGGTTAGGATTCCCTTTAACTGATTAGGGTTTCAAAATCACATCATAAAAGATCAAGCCCTAATTCATACTCCATTTATACTAGGAGTATCAACATATGCTCATTACATGGTTAACATTCAAGTATTAGTTTCTCTCTCATCCTCACTAGGATGTTGATTGCACCATACTTTTAATAAGTCAGCTCAATTCTCCTTCATTAGCTCACATTTATAAAATTGCATTAAACTCATGTCATCGTAATGTAGCATTTGATGCAATACACAAAATGTATCACTCAATCAAGTATATTGGATGGAGGTACTCCCACCATATTGGGTATCAAGTTGTGTACATGCTACCATATCATGCTTGAGATGCAACCTTATCATCATATCATCTAACTTTATTGAGCATGTGGTGTAGCTACATCGCCATATCATGTTTAGGGTGTATCCCCTAATACCATAATGTGTACCCATATCAGGTTGGCTATCATTTAGATTTTATTATCTCAAGTTAGAGATACTTAGCTTCATATTGGGTATGAGGTGAATGTTTGGCCTCATATTGGGTATAAGGGGTATACTTGATACTATATCATTCACAAGGTGTGCATCATGTTGGTTATGGGGTATGTGTTTCATCATGCTATTGTTTTAGTAGTATATACACAATACCATATCGGGTTACCATATTTGGTTTTCATATCATGTTAGCATATTGATTAAAAATATTGGGTTAGCATATTGGGTAGACCCATATGCTCATATCTTTTTATACATTCAAGGAATCAGTCATTTTATATATTTGAGTAACAGGCTGGATATATAGTTGACCTTATTCATATACAACCCTTTACACAAAATGATAGGGGTGTGGGTTTAAAAGTATGTCAGGTTTCATTTCATCATATAGGGTTGCCATCACTATATCAAGTTAGAGTGTATGATTAACACCATATCATGCATGATGTATGGACTTGACCTCATATCATGCACAAGGTGTATATAGGTATCACTCATATCGTTCATGTGGTATCACTCATCACTATATCGAGTTACTCATCATCTTGGGTTTTTCATATCGGGTTTAAGGTACTTCAACCCTATATCAGGTTGGACCATGATGATATCACCATAATCAACCTCTAGACTATTGTTCTTAAATTTCTAATTCATGGACAACAATCCTATCATACTTTTGGAACCCAAAGGAATATCAATTAATTAAAGGAATTCAAAATTGAAAGTAGATCAACAAGTTTCACATTATTGAAGGTGAATAATAACATAGTTGGGTTCAAATTAAATAACCCGCCTCAAGAATAACTTCCAAGCTCCAAGCTTTAAATCTTCACTTTCCCAAGGTTGAAGATGAGCTTATCAAAGGTCCAAGACTCAAGCTCCTTAGCACTATGCATGATATCTTCACCACTTGTGGCCGATATCACCTTGCTAGGCTGATATCACCTTGCTAGGTCAATATCCCTTCTCTATGGCCAATACCAAGGCTCTATGCTTGACACTCTTTCACTTATGCACGATACTAAGATGGTATCCATGATATATAAGGGAAATAAGTAGTAAGATTCGAAAATTTTTCTAATAGGTGAAGGGAATGGTATTTATAGTTGTGGTTCATGAAGAAAAAGGAATATGAGGTGTCATCACCTTAAGCTACTAGGTGCCACATGTTCATGCATGGTTGACACGTGTACATGCATGAAATATATTAATCTTGTCATTCAAAAACATTTGGATATAATCTATGGATAATATCTTGGCACTATGTTATCTTGTTGAGCAAGATATTCCATCTCAACAACACTTTATATTACAAAACGATACACTTTTCTAAGGAAAGATGCAATATGATAGATATGACTTCCTTGAAGTGTTTATCCCATCATGGCCTTTTCTAAGAGTCAGCAAACCGACTCCTTGCCGATAGGAACTCCCATATCAAGTGTACAACTCAATATAACTCATGGAATAATTTCAACTATACTTCTTCCTAGGTCTTTTCATCACCAAGAATGCTACCACTCCATGATGATTTAAACATAGTGTCTCCTTCTTTATATTTCCTCTAGATAATACTAGGAAGGAATAGGGACACTCTAGAAGTGGTAATTTGCACATCAACCCTACATTTTTGATAATTTACAATTTTTACCAAAATTGGTGCACAAAGCACTATCATTTATTCAAACATATTCTAACTTGGAATTTAAGCTTTCCGCAAGCCACCACTTAGCATAATTCTTTCTCTACTAATGTTTAAAACATGTAAGGTACATTCAACATGTGACATTTTGCAATATAACCCCTCATCTTGGGTAAATTTCACTTTACACCCAGACTATCATATAATGCACAAATAGTCTGCAATTAAGCTCAAACTTGAAAATAAACTTCACAAAGAGTCTTGATTACTTTTCAGAAGATTAAAACAGGTTTGTATATAACATACTTAAGAAAAACTTCTTGGGTTAGGCCATAACCTAGGTCAGGGGTGTTAAATCCACTCCCAAATTTACCAATCTACCTTTATCATGATTTCTTCCTCAATGTTGTGGGTAATCGATTAGGGAAGACCATTAAGATTGATACCAATACCACAATGTAATTACGGGGCCAGTTTGCAAGACTGGATGTAGAAATTTCTATTGGAACTATTCTAGTACCCTCGATTATCATTCCAGGCATGAAATATAATTTTCAATATGAAAATATACCATACATATGTATGAACTGTGGAAAAGTAGGGTACACTAATAAAGAGTGCCTATTTGGGAATTAGACTATCTCTACAAAAAATATCAACAATTATGGTTCTAGTAAATAGGAGTAAGATGTTGTGTTCATGCTAGTGTATTCAGGAGATATACATGCATGGCCTTTTTTTAAGAAACCAAGGAAGAAATTAAAAGAGAGAGGGAATGATGGAGGAAATGGGAATATAGAAAAATAGAATAGATTCCAGAACATGTACGACTCAGAGGATGATGAAGTCAGGGAAGTTTCACAAGAATGTTTTGTTCGAGAAGAACAATATGGAAAACACATCGATTGGATGGAGAGGAAGAAAACCACGTGAAACAACACAAGAAATAAAGAAAAAAACTCGTAGACCAAATCCAATGAGTACCAGAAACAAAAAGAAACTACAATGAAGGAAGCTTCCCATAACACCCCTGACCTGGGTTATGGCATAAACCTGGAAGTTTTTCTTTATTAAGTTATTTATACAAAATTTTAATCTTTTAAAAAGTAATTAAGAGTCAAGGAAAGTTTAATTTTCAAGTTTGAGCTTATTTGCAAACTGTTTTTACATTATATGATAGTTTGGGTGTAATTTGCAATTTTTTGAAAATGAGGGGTTTATTGCAATATGTGACATTATGAACATGCTTCAAGTGCTTTATCATCATAAGAGTGATAATGATGCTAAAGTTTGGCTTGTGGAAAGCCTAAGTTCCAAGTTGGAGCTTATTTGAATAACGCTTGTGCCTTGTGTACCAGTTTTGGTGCAATTTGCAATTTACCCAAAATGTAAGGTTGATATGCAGATTACCACCTATAGAGTGTCCCTACTCTCTCTTTGAATCATATAGAGGAGAGAGAAAGAAAGAGGCACCATGGTTGAATCATATTTGAGTGATGGTATTCTTAGTGATAAAAAGACCAAGAAGAGTTGTAAAGTTGAAACTCTAATTGAGTTGTATCGAGTTGTAGAGCTTATATGGGAGTGCCTATCAGTCAAGCAGCCATAGAGGAGGTCCGATATCATTTTTTCAACTCTTGGACTTTGCTATGAGCCAATGTACCTTGAGAAAAGGGTTGATCCAACCTAGCAAAGTATGATGTAATCAATATACTAGTGAAGATGAGAGAGAATCTCATACTTGTGCGATAATCATTTAATGTGGATACATTGATACTCCTAGTATGTGTAGAGCTATGAATCAGGGTTATGATTCTTGATAATATGAACTTGAAACCCTAATCATCTTGAAACCCGAATCACCTTGAAAGGGAAACCCTAACCCTAATAATGGGAAGGTTGTATTTCTCTTATATTCCATGGTGATGTTATGTACTTGATATTGTTTTTATTATGAAATACTAACCATGCATGTATCATGAGATGATGAGCATAGCCAGGTATGAGCTATAATGTTTCATATGATATAGATTAAATGGGCCTTGTGAGCCATGTGAAATACTTCTACAATAAGTATAATGTATACCTGGTATGAGGACCTAGAGGTAATAGTTACCTGATAAGAGGTGACAATGTTCAGTGATGAACTAAGGGTTTGAATACCCATATCTAGCGATCATGATGATGATAATGTTAAGGGATGAGAATTCAAAGTAATTTGATAAGCGAATGAGATCCCGAGTGTTATGCATTCAATGTTATCCAAAGATTATAAAAGTACTTTATAAATGTATTACACCTTTCTTTGTAGCATCTGTTATAATGCATGCTTGTAACTTGGTTGATGCTAAAAGATATTGTAATGCACCTAATTAATCAAGTGGTACCTTATCATGTAGTTTCCCTAGCCATAGATCCATTTGGTGCATGATTTGCTTAATGGTGAAATCAGTTTAACTCAGAGTGCATATTTTTGAATATGTGGGGGTGACAAACGAACATATCATTCTGTCTAGATAGGGATTTATGTGTGATCTCATGAGGAATACCATGGTTGTTGTGTGATTTCCCTGATGACAATGTACTGGGGATTGATGTCTGATCTCCCTGAAGAGTGTGCATGTTGCGAATGTAGCTCTATAGAGAAGATGTCGCTATACCCTGGCAAGCTAGTTGTAGTTTGACATGATGTCACTGCCAGTGGTATCATACCGACGAAGATGGGTGTGGTCTTGGAATCTGACTCTTCTATTGACCTTGTATGGTACTGATTTCGACTAAGCGGTGGTCGGTTGGAGCATGAGTGGTATACCTCATCTCCTCTAGGCATAAGTGTGATTGTAAATATGTAATCAATTGTGTAATGTATCTTCTTAAGGATTGAATACGGGAACATGGGTTGATGTTACATTACTTTTATACATATTAAATAGATAGATGTTATATGTGTTCTTCGTATTCCCTATAAAGTGAATAGATGATTTATTGGTGTATCATAGATAGTTGCATTGCTTTAAAAGATGATATTGCTATGTTCTCCTTATAAATAATGATTAATCTTGATTATTAATATAAAAGATCCTTTACTCAATTTTATACTATTTACTTGTGATAATGATATTATTGGCAGAGAGTTATATATCTCTCTTGGACTTTCGTCTCCACCCATTGGTCCCAACATTTTTAGGTGGATGTAGACGAGGAGGTAGACACCGTACTGCAGAGGAAGGACAACAACAATAGGGACAAGAGTAACATATCAGGTTGAGTGTGATGTCTTTCGTGTCTTGTAGATAGTAGTCCTATGTGTCGTCTCAGTACTCTCAGGTCCTTGGGAGTTAGTACATAATGGTTTAATAAATGATCTGAGATTTTGGCTTGTATTCCTCAAGGTTTATGTTGCTTATATATATGTTTGGGCAAAGCAACTGGTATATTATATCCTCGAGATGAGATGGTACAATGTATGTACAATGTGAACCATGATGTATATATTTCCTTGGTTCTTTCTTTAAGAGTTTCCTGGAAATGGATCTCTTTACAAAAATGATTTTTAATTTTAGTGATTTTTGTTAATCTACTGCTAATGGTTATTCCACGTAATCACTGTGGCGATTTGTCTATTGGTTTGATAGCGATCGTCACACTGCCAGATAGACCTCAGGGAACAATGAAGATAATGAAAACCATTGTTTAATGAATATGATAGGGGATGATATATATAAATGGATCAACTTCGACATTGATGCCTTTATAATGTAAGATTTTATGCCAATGAGTCTAGTATATTGAGAAACTCAAATAAAAGTAGAACATCCAAGTTGGAATTCACTTGTGAAATAGAAAGAAGGTGACCCCACCATACAATAATAGAGATAACACTAGAAAGCAAGGGAAATAGTCTCATCAGGAGGACCTAGGGAATGATCTTGGGGGGAGAATAGGAGGCACCACCCCAAAATTTTTAATTATGATAATTATGTGTTGGAACAGGGTGTTCTGGATAAAGATACCCAAAACATGGTTAAAGAGCTAGTTAGCAAGTATTGTGTCTCAGTGTTGGCTATTGTTGAACTGTGTATAAGTGGAAAATAAGATACTCAAATCATCAAATTGTTGGTCTTTGTGTTGTGTCATCATGTCAAAGATAAAGTGTTTTCAGGGGGAATATGGGTCCTTTGGAAGGATAGTGTCATCTCTGTTGACTTCATGCAATCTTATAAGAAGTTTGTCCATTGCAATATTGATTACGAGGCACTAGTGATGTTCGTCTATATTAGCACACAATGGTCTGGTACAAGACTACTATGGAACTGGCTTTGAAACCATCATTCAGGGTGTAGAGAAGCTTGGGTTGAGTGTGGGGACTTTAATGCCCACATTTACCTACATGAGAAAACTAGAGGCAAAACTCTAGACTCGTTGAGTTGTAGAGATTTTGCCAAAGCTATAGGTGACTACGATCTTGTAGAGATACAAAAGAAAGGGCCCCTCATGACGTTTAAGAGGGGCCTTCTCCAAATGAGACTGGTTTGGGTAGTGGGTAACTAGAAGTGGGTGGATAAGTTTAACAAATCAACTATGCAAATCATTAAACACATCTTATCTAATCATGCAGGAATCCTTATATCAACATCTTCTGAAAATACAACACATAGATGAAGAAGAACATGGGACCACTGCAAATAACACCCACAATTCTAGGAAGTTCTCAAGAATTATTTGGATAACATGAAGGAGTTTATGGAGAACTCTAAATTTCTTATGAATGAAGCCATGAAATGGGACCAAAAGGTAAGAATCGAGAAGTGGAAAAGGAAGAAAACATTTGCAAGTCAATTTGTTATCATCACAAAAGCAATTAGCAAAGAGATATGATCCGAAAATTAAGAACGTGATCATAGATATACAAGATCATATTTTGGAGGAGATGAGACCAGAAGAAATGGATTTGAGATAGAAGTCTCACTGTGAATGGTTGAAGTTGGGAGACAACAATAACCATTTCTTTCATATGTGTGTTAAAGCATGTCACCTCCATAACAAAATCACAAGATTACAATATGATTATAAGGAATGGATATCCAATAAGAGGGTATGTTCTAGTATGCTCTACAATCAATTCTAGGGCTTATTAGATAACACCAATTTGGGAACCCGCTCTATCTCTGTGTCAAAATATACTGGTTCCTTTCCAAACCTGACCTAGGAGCAGACTCGTTTGATCGCCACAGTGCCCACTATGGAGGATATTAGAGATACATTCTTCTGAATGTTTCCCTTGAAGGCTCTAGGGCCGAATCGCATAGATGCGTGTTTCTTCCAAAAAAATGGCGTGTGATTAAAGAATGCCTCAAGACATGCATTCAGAAGCACTTCACGGGTGGACTACTAGAGGAGAACATTTTTTCTAGAGGAGAAGGTTGTTGATTCAAACACATTATAAATCTCTAATCTCCTATAATAGTTTCCACCCTATCTCTTTGAATAATATGTATATCAAAGTACTACGTAACATCATTGTGCACAAGATTAAGCCCTTCCTAGATGACTAGATATATCCTATCCAAACAAGTTTCATTCCAGGAAGGAGTTTGCACAATAACGTGATCCTTTTGCAGGAAATTATCAACTCCATGGATAAATGCAAGAACAAACGCCCTTCAATGGAGATAAAGATAAATATATCAAAGGTGCATGAAAAACTAAGATAGGATTTTACTTAGATACCCTATAATAGACAACAAACTTGAAAATATCACCCATGTCATCATGTAGATACTCACATCAGAATAGTCATCCATTCTTTGGAATGTTGAATCTCTCAAGCTATTCAAAACAACACAAGGAGTAAAGAAGGGGGGTCCCTTATCCCCATATGTCTTTTTCCTGTGCATGGATAGGTTGAATCAGGATATTCCAAAGGATGTGCTAGAAGGACGATGAAAACCAATTGTGTTTATTAACAAAAAATAGTATTCTCACAACTATGCTTCATGGTTGATTTCATGTTTTTTGGAGAAGCTTCAATGGTGCAATCTAATTGCATCATAAAATATATGCACAATTTTAGAAAGAATCTAACCAATAGAAAGCCCAAGAGAATCTTCAATCTTCTTCTCTAAAACACACTAAGCTCCATTGATAGAGCAATCAGGAGGAAGCTTTGCATGCCGCAATTTCAGGATGTCAGGACACATATGGGCATTCTAATTGTACATAAATGTAATGCTAAGGCCATCTAACTTGAGCTAGTAAATAGGTTTCAAGAAAAGGTGAACAATTGGGAAAATAAAATCAATCTCTTATAGATCGAGTTATGCTTTCCAAAACATCCTAAAACCCTAAAACAATTCACATTATACAATCATCTAATCTTCCACTATCTATGTGTGGCAAGCACGACCAAATCACTAGAAATTTCATGTGGAGTGGCCAATTGGAGATAAAATCAACTCCTTGTATCATGGAACAATATAATGGAATCTCCCTGGGAGGAGGGACTAGGCCTACCTACAAACAAGGAGTTTAATGCAGTGTATTTAATGAAGATAGTTGACAATTTTTTGGGTAAAATCAATCACCATATGGAAACCATTGTCCTTGGCAAAGTACAAGAGGTTGGAATCTTTTCGGGGAGTAGGATTTATGACATGGGGGGATTCAGGAACTTCTCCAACAAGAAAAGAAACTAAGAGCAGTGTCAACTACAAATGGCCACAACCCAATGATATGGGATGATGAATGGTTGAGAACTGGCCTAACCCCTACTATGAAAGTAGGAGTACTAATACCAAATGGACTAAAAGATTTAAAGGTATCAAGCCTTGTGATTCCAGAAGACCAATGGGATGAGGAATTCATAATTCATTATTTTAAGGAAGACACCTTGAAGGATGTTCTTCTGCAACCTACACAGAGGATTAAACTGGGTGAGGATGATTTGTCCTGGGTTCAACACCCTCATTGATGATTTTTAGTAATGGAAATGTATAATACCCTTGTTTAGAATAAAGTGTCAAAATCTACTGGGGACTGGGATATCATTTGGAGGCAACACGTCAGACAACACATCAAGATATACATGTGGGTACTGCAACATGACAAATTACTCACAAATACACTGAGAAGGACGAGGAAGACGATTAATGATGAAAAATACGAGCGATGTGGAGGGACAGAAGAATCATGTCTCCATGTTGTTCGTGATTTCCACACGATAAAGGTGTTATGGAATGTGCTTCAGCCACAATCGATAGCAGAATTCTATTGGATAGGCAATGCTCTGAACTGGAAAGAAAAGAAAATGGTACACCATGGAACGAGGCCCAACTAGAGTAGCATATTCATAGTAACCTATTAGAAGTTATAGAGGGCCAGAAATGCCTTCATATTTGACGAGCTAAGACTGAGTATATGAGAGCTTGTCATTGAAATATGACGTTATATATAGTCCATTGATGACTCGAGAACTGGAACTCCTCAGCATCATCAGATATCTCAAATTTTAAGGTGGAAACCAATTCAGGAGGGATGGTTTCAAGTTGTAGCCAATACTACTATTCACAACCTTCAAACACAATGTGTACACGTTTTCTAGTTCATCATGCTCAAGGTCAATGGATTACAGGAGGTGTCTACATACATATTGAAGTCACTGGAAGGAAAACTGCTTCCTATATTAAGAGGAATGCATGCAATAGTCAGATGTGAAATTATCAATCACTCAAAACTAGCAATAGACTTCATCTGAAATACATCTCCTATTCCCATAAAGTATAAAGCTCTTGTCAAAATAATCGACATGTTTAGGATGAAACTTCACACTATGAACATCACAAAGATAGGGAGAGAGGCAAATGGATCAGCTGATAAGCTTGCAAAGTGGTTTCTAAAAGTCTAGGTGATAGCTTTACAACAAACAATTTCTCAGATGTGTTGTAGGACTTGATTGCTATTGACGAAGAAGGAACTTGATGAGGAAGTTAGGGAACACTTGATTTACCAAAAAAATTATGACTATATTGTACATATATATAACTTGTGACAGTGCACAACTGCAATAGAGAGCAAGAACTTGGTGTCTAGTGTTGTTTCTATAACTTTGCATTAATTAATCAAGAATAATATAGTTAGTTTTAGAGGACTGGGGCTCCAATATAGATAGCCCTTCTAAAATATACCCAGAAAACACCACTAGAATCCTTCTTAACCTACAAAGGCTTCCAACCTAGCCATGATCTTCAAAAGATGAAATTTTATTCATGATTTCTCTACAAATGCATTCATTTTATCCTTCTATTATGAATACATAATCCTAAAATTTACCTTCCTCTTTTGCTTCTTCCTCACTATGCATTCAAATTAAACTTAGTATTCCCTTCTTTTGGTCATTTTTTATAAATTGAAAGTCATCAATTATGAATTACTTCTATTTTTAAAGGGCTCAAGCTCAAAAACATAACATGGGAACTCTATCTATTTAGTGTACAGAAATATAGTAGTAAAATAATGTGATATTCACCCTTTTATTGTCAATAATTATTATAGGACATATTTGTACAATTATGATAGTGTAAATTTGTAATAGAGGGCAAGAGCTTGGTAATGCAAAAATGTATGTGAACTACGTGTGAGGTTTCTACACATAAGACATAGTGTGATTCTCTAAATAAGCATGTCCAAGTCTTTCAATACTTTTCATTCATCTTACTTTATTATCACATAAATTTATTAATTTTGTAAAAGTTATGGAAGGAAGAAAGATCAAACTATTGAAGAAGAAACATGTCCCATTGTCACTTGATCGTATACCATATATGAATGCCTTCTTTCAATTTCCTTTTAAATATGTGTAACCATAAATGACAAACAACAGTTTGTGAATAGAACCCTACTTCAGAATTGAGAACGAAACTCCAATTGCTTGTGTTAAAAACTGTAAAATTCAACCAATGCTATGACTTCTTAGTGTTGCATGAATCCTATTGGAAAAATATAGTATTACCAAAAAATAACTAAACCTTGTTGTTCATTCTCAAGAAATCCTTGTACTTTGTTAAGTTCCAACTAAACCTTTCTCCAATATTTTGTTAGTTACACAACTTAAACAAAAGAAAAATATAAAGTAGATTGATGAAGAGGCCCACTCAACATTTTTTCTAACTAGACGATGCAATCATTAACTAATGTCTAATTAAACACAATGGTTGGTTGAGGATAGAGGCCCACCTACATTGATTAAATTATTATCTTACTTTTACTCAAATATTACATGCCATGTACTAAACAACTGTCTAGTGGGCCTCTTCATCCAGCCATTGTACATTTATCTTTCACTTGAGACATATGACAACAAAAACTTTTTGTTTGTTTGATAAAATATTAGTCGAGATGGGGTTTATTAAAATTTAGGAAAGTATGATGGGAATTAGGTCGTGATAGAAAAACTCCTTAAATGATGTCATACAAGTTTCATATACTTTAACTAAGAAACTGACATGGCCGGTCTTGCAGACAAAATAATGTTAATATCTAGTCATAGTTTGCAGGAATATAGATTCTTTAAAAAGAATTCAAACATTTTATGAACTGGCCATGACTTGTCCATTCTAACCTCCTCATAAATGTCCAAGTACTTATAATCATCTAACACATTGTCAGCATATGATCAATTGTTTATTGTAATCCTTTGCAACCTATTACATCATCCTTATAGAGTTTCAAGTGAATAATGATATTTTTCATTGTATCACAACTATAGATAAATTGTTTCTTGAAACCCTTCACAATCTATCATCACAAAATTATATATGAATTCCAAGTGAATGATGATATTTTCTTTGAATCAAACCTATGTATGATATAGAAACAAATTAAAAAATCTCCAAACAATTTGTTATCTGATTGTAAATGTGAAGGCATTAATAGATTTAGTTTCCATATAAGGGAGCTAGGACCATCCAGGTATTGAATTAGAACTCTAAAAGATTCCATTTTTTTGAACCCCTCACCTAATGAATTCATAATCCACATAACATAATCCACATGTCATTTAGTCCTCTCATATAGGTCAGCATTTTCAGTAACCCATGTTTATCTTCTTGCTTCCTGCATTAGAGAAAACTAATACCAACCCTATACTCTCTCAATAGGTATGATGGATAACATGTGGCAAGTATATCTGAACTTCATACATGCAAATTTATTAGGCTTGTGTGTTTTTCTAGTTCTGTAATTTAAGAAGTATCCTCCCTCTTTTGTAAAGAAAACCAAATTGAATAGTCTACTAAGAGATTCCATGTCACTTTAAGAACATATACAAACCCTCAAGATAATAATTCCTACCTGAACACTTTTTTAGATAATAAGTTCAACAATAAGTGACTTTGAATTTCATGTATCAATCTATAAATTCTATGAAGAAAATAATGCATATTCCTATAGGTTCAAATAAATATAGTTATATCAAGAAACTACTACATTTGACATTATATGATTTATCACATTCGTAAACATAGTTATTCTTTCAATGACCAACTTTTCCAACCTACTAAGAATTATATTCTTTTCTTTCTATTTGTTTAAATTTTAATATGTACTTTGCCTTGCAAATGGAGATTTCCTCAAAGTAACTAGGGCACTCTTGACAAGAGAGAAATTGAGAATCCTCAACAAAGTTAACTTTTTTTTGTCTTGTCTCCATCAGAACCTTGAAAACAATTTTGTTAATAGTGATTCACACTTCCACAAACTTACAGCAAAATATCCAAATCACCATCCTTGTTGTTAGAAATTATGAGGCAATAATCGATGAACACACATTATGAGGACATAATCTATGAACACATACTAAACTGATGAATCAATTTCTGACGTAGTGAATTGAAGAACAATTCAAATGTTTATGGAATCAACTTATTAAGTTCACATGATAAGTGGCCTCTTTTCATTACTCCTCATAGAAACATTTAGTTTTATATGAATGTTGTGTGAAAAATGATGCTTCTACACATTCATTTTTCAGTCTCATGCTTCAATAGAACAACAAGTTTCAATTTAAAATTCTTTAATGGTTTTATTCTTGCATAAATCATAAATAAAAAGAGTGTTCATCAAGGGTAGAACATGTGTGAAAATATAGTTATCCACATTTTCAAATATACATATCATTAAGCATAGATATGATCTATTGTGTTAAGACCATAGAAGGAGAATACAAAACATGGGTCAATCGGTTAGTAGTTCTACTTCATTTTCAAAGAAGAAGGTGGGACAAACCAATACCTTATATCTTTGATCATTATAGAGTTATGTTTTAAATATGAGATACAACTAATTGTTATATAATTTTCATAACTTTTTAAATAATAGCAAACCCCATGTGATTGAGATACTAACCTCTCATGTCATTAAGTATTTTTCTTCATGTTTAGAGCAAAGTGAGTGTGGTTCCAAATGTAAGTAAATTAATTATCAAAGGACACTTATATGCAAAAGGGATATTTCATAGTAAAAATTGATCTAATGCAACAAAGCCATAGATTGCATAAAACATTTCATTCATAAATTATACATCTAAAAGTGAAAAAATACTTTCATGAAATCTATGATCTAGAAAATAAATAACATATGTTTTCTCATACCCTCTATTGTATTAGTTCTTTATTATACAACCTCTTGACTATAATTCAACAAAAAATATGACTGTCCAATGTAAGATATTTGTTGAAGCAAATCAAAGATAAAATATTTTCTTTTAATGTGAAAGAGATGGTTTTCCATAAAAATGAAAAAAATAGATTGTACATAAACTAGATAAACATATAACATGTACACATGTGACTATATGGACATAAGTCACCACCTATATTTGACATACTCAAAAGATGCCTAAACAAACTATCTATATTTCAATAAGAGAACAATGATTGGGGCTAAGGAAAAGGGATGGTAGAAATTTTCAATAACTTTTTTTCCATAAATGGGTAAGATGATGTAGTACCCAAGTAAATGGTTTAGTCCATGAAATTGATAAAATATATTTAATTTCCATCCATACAATAAGAGAAATGCAAGTAAGTAAACTAAATTGATCAAAACCCCTAAAATCACAGGGTGAAATTTTTAAAGAGTTAGTGCATAATCTACATACATGTTAGAATAAAATTTATAATAGGACTTCTTATTTGAGATTGTAATAAGTAATTTTTTTTATTCATTAACTAATGCATTATTACTTATGAAATTAAACTATTCAAGAACAAATCTTCATTGCTTCTAGAGATATGAAAAGTAGTCATCCTAAAAAAACCTTTGTTGATATAAATGTTTCCATGTCCTTAAATATTTATACTTTTGAAGACAAATAATAATAGGTGGGTGGGGTCAATTTTGATATAGATAAGGGATCCATGTTCAACATTTGGGACCAATATTATGATAGAATTATATATGCGCATCTAATGCATTATCACCATTGTATAGCACTATCTAGTGTTTGATGATTATGTTGGTATGTATGCCCTCAGAGACAATCATGGGATGATTGCTGGGATGCATTAAGATTGATTTGATAAGAATCAAAGGCAAGCTTCCAATTCTTTCTGGTTCAATCATATGAGATAATGATAGAACATATTGAATGTCTAGAGAATGAAAATTCTCAATGACGTATGTTTTTAGGTAAAGGACCTGAACGATGAGATCATACGGATGCTAAGAGTTTGTCCATTCTTATTATGTCCCTAGTCAGATGTCATTGTGGAAGGTAGATAGACAACAATGACACACAAGACTAGATTGTGGTGTTGGTTGATGACAGAATCTCGTTAGTCATGATATGGAGATATCAACCCAAACACATAGGTACTTGTTAGAGAACAATTATATCGGACAGACCCACTGTGAGTTTGAAAGATGGAACCATGACATGGTAGTCACAATTAATTCTCACAGTGATGGTGGTGAGTGTGATTCTTTGACCTGAAATCACTACACTCAACACATGTCATTGGGTACACTTTGACATCATCAAACACAGTCCTAAAACATGGGTTGTTATAAAGGTGATGATTGGGTGGCTTTGACACATGGGGATTTTGAGGGGTGAGTGATAGATATGGGATTTGTCCCTCCTGAGGGTGTTTTATATCCATGGCCACATGATGAGTAGGATTGAGATAGGTGTGCACACACATGTGTGAATCAGTATGTGATATTGATGTCATACATATCTCCTCCAATCTACTCTGAGATCAAAAAAGTGAATGGACGTTGATAGGATGAATGTTCCATGCCTTGAGTTCATTCAGGATATCAGAGACAAAGGAATTATACATTCACTGTAACACCATTCATGAATTGTAGGATTGAAAGTTGTTCTCCAACTTTCTATTTCACTTGGGTAGAACTGATGTGCGACTAGGCACCGCTCTTTGCTTGTGAAGTCATAAGTGTTATGGACTTTCACTATCAACGTGAAATGGGCCTGCAGGGTCACACACATAGGATTTAACCTGGAAGAGGATTCTATCCACAAACGATGTTAAGATTCATTACTAAAGGAGTTTTATAGTTCAATTAAACACTCAATCAATTGGTAGCTCAATATCACAGTGTTCTAGGTGTTGGACTGATTGATTAGAGTATCACATTGATTGAAACTGCAATTGACTGATTTTGCATATTCTGCACTCCCAACCGATCGGTTCATATGAAGAACTGATCGGCTTAGCTTGATGAACTGATCGGCTCATTTGGTGAGTCGATCGACTCAAGACAGGCTGAACCGACCAGTTCAAGGGTTGAACCGATCGGCTCAACTAGTCCAACCGAGCAAGTTGGGAAAGTCAGAAGACTCTTTTTGCAAATACATATTTGTTTCACTTGTACAACTTTGATTTGGACAAGGACTAATATTTGATTTGGAGAAGGACTAATATTTCATTAGTTGGAAACAAACATGGAATGTCAATTCGAGTTGGAATAGGACCACGAACCGATTGGCTCATGTTTGAACTGATCGGCTCAGGTGCCCCAACCGATCGGTTCAGGTGTGAAACGATCGCCTCAGGTCCCCAACCGACTGTTTCATGCTTGAAACGATCGGTTTAGCTGGCGCAGTTGGTTGTTTTATGGAAAATCTCAAATCCTTCTACTACTTTAATCCCGCATTGCTCGGGGTATAGAACCTTGTCCCATGAACCTCCTATATATATAGGGGTATTGGGGGTTTCTCAGGTACAATAACTCAGAACACCAGTTTCTCTGCAAAGTTGTCGTTCTCTCTGGTTGTGGTAACTGAGAGAGCCCGAGCAAGTGCTACCTGATAAGGGAGGCACAACAAGGGAAAGACAACTATTGAAAGGTGAATGGTGGCAGTAGAGTGTGTCGGTGACTAGTACGCCAACAGAAGGGTATGACTCCTTTCGGTGCCTTATGTAACAAGGCGATCGGAGTTCCGGGTGGTCCATGTGGACTACTTCAGAGGTGGGAGACTTCTTCCGCTCGGAGGACAGCTGTCAATCCTAACAGTCCCAGTGAGACTAGGAGCTGCATAGACACCGTCCAAGACCGGAGGTGAAGACCGTGCAAGCCACGAGGTAACATCATCAAGCAAGCGTCGGGACAAGGTATGTCTCTACAAGGCATCCTTCCTATTGTATAGATGTTGATGCGATTCCTATATACTGGGTTCGGGGAGAAGAATTTTTTTGTTTCCGCTACCTTCTCTATCTCCCCTTAAAACCCAACAGTGATATCAGAGCCACAACAACTGCTCTATACTTTAGAATTATCAATGTGATCGATTTTGGTTTGTTGCCTTTATTTATTGCATACGATGTGAATAAAATTGGCTTTATGCATGTCCAATCCTAAATCCACAAATCCCAATATACATATTTGATATGTAATATGAATGCACTTGATACACGTTGCCCTTAAATGAGTTTTGTGGTGGATGTCTAGTGTGGTTATGGACAATAAACTCTATGTATGTGTGCTTGGTTGAATGTGGTTGCTTGAATCTCGGTCTGCGCAACGATTCCCTACCTCCTTATTTCTGATGTAACTCGAGATAACTTGAGATTTATTTCCTACCTTTGCTCCCCCCTAATGTAACTCAGGGTTTCCCAATTCAAATGTAAATAGGATAGAACTTTTACTTCATGTTATGTCAAAGAACGACAGACAACCTGAAAACAACTGAGATGATCGATTCAAGGCATGAACCGATCGGTTGGTGTTGCAGATGACTGATTCAAGGAACGAGATGAGCAGGTGGTGGCCCTGAGGAGATGCATGATGACCAGTGAACTGATCGGCTGGTGAAACTAGTCGATCAGCTAGTGGAACCCAACCGACTGGCCTGATGGCGAGCCAATCAATCATGGAGATGAGTTGAGCAAACCTAGAATGGAAAAGCACAGAGTTCATCTTGTACAGGTTGCATGTGATATGGACCTAGATGACCATGATTTCTCTTGGCTCGAGGAATCACATTAGGATGGCCATAATCATCGCTTTTATCATTCCACATGTTTTCTATGGGATATAGCATGTATATGATACTTAGTATGTATTGTGGTGATTGGATATGAATATGTACCTATAAAACCAAATCCCTCATCTAAATATTAAGTCTCATACGCATTCCATTAGCGGCACACATAAAAAACTTGATCGACCAAGTGTAGGTTACGCCAAAACGTGGTGCACCATCCATCTTGCGGAAGTGTGAAGGGTAGACATGTAGGTTCTACCAAAGCAGGGTGCATGTTTACCATGTCGGATTTTGGGATAGACTTAACTAGTGATTCTTAGAGCGTCTAAGCCCAGAGGCATGGAATGTTCATGGCAAGGTGTTGTGCACGTTCATTCATCAAGAGTTGCATATGATGCAATTGGCATGATGGCCTACCTAAATAGTCAAGATTATGGGCGATCAGCCAAAGCTGACTCATGACTTGATGAAATAAGGATCTTGACCCACTAGAAGATTGTACATTGCAATCTTTCAAATTGATGATGAGAGCTATCAATTTTAACAAAAATAGTGGGAGTGATAATTAATTAAAGTCCTAATTATATCATCAACCTTTCAAATCAATCAAATAAGTCAAAATTGAGTTTTGGACTAAATTGCATATATTTCCTTTTGTAGAACAAATGAAAATAAACAATAATCATTTTTCATTGTGATCGATCCTTGAAAAGGACAAGCTGAATGGGACTAACTTCACGACTAGTTTAGGACATTGGGAATTGTTCTCACTCAAGAGTGAAAGCTCTATGTCCTGGATACTCCAGCTCCAGAGGAACCTGCTCCTACCGCACCAAAGGAAGAAAGGGATGCTTATAAGAATCATTCTGAAGATGCCATTGATGCAAAGTGCTTGATGTTGTGCTCAATGAACCACGAGTTGGAGACACAACATGAGAACATGGGTGTCAATGAGATGATTCAACATCTCAAGAACATGTATGAAGATCAAGAATGGTAAGAGAGATATGAAAGAAGGAGATCTAGTTGGTCCTCACACGCTCAAAATGATTGGGTATGTGTAGAACCTGAAAAGACTGGGATTTCCCCTGAGTGAAGAGTTGGCTATTGACGTGATATTGCAATCATTGCCAGAATCCTACAGTCAGTTTGTGATGAACTACAACATGAACAACTTTGACAAGTTGTTGATAGAGTTGTTGGGCATGTTGAGGACAATCGAGGCACAGATTAAGAAGGACAAGCCTAAGTCAGTGATGATGATCAACAACAAGAAAGGCAAGTCCAAGCGTAAGGGCAAGGGCAAGGTTAAGAAAGGTTCTGATGCTAGCCAGCAGCCCAAGTCATCTTCAACTCTCAAGGCCAAGGTAGGCGTGACCAACAGAGGCAATTGCCACCATTGTCAAAAGCCAGGAAATTGGAAAAGGAATTGTCAATTCTATTCGGAAGAACTAAAGAAGAAGGAGGCGATAGACGTATCCACCTGAAGGTTTCATGAAATAAATGTATAACTCATTTGAGGTATATGATACCAAGATATAAAGTGTAAAGCACCCAACAAATGGCACAAGTGTTTCCACCATAGATAGGAGTACTTTAGTTTATTTTCAGCCTTGAAGGCATGTAATAGAGTTATGAACTGCTATTTCATATTTTCCAATGGATAGAAACACATGATTTTTGCATATTGAATGACAATGATAGCAATTAATAAAGTTGATGTTTCAATTTCAAAGATATGATCTTTATGGCAATGTCGTGTTTATCTTGTGGTACTTGGTATGCATAAGATAAAATGATACCTAAAAGTTATTGATAACTCAAACAATCAAATTAGCATAACTCATGAGAAATTCATTTCTGGTTTCCATATGATGGATAAGTCTAGACTCTTTTTGGTTAGAGAACCAGTAAGAGACATGAATCTCTTGGACATGATAAATCTTCACTAGTCATAGTGGGAGATTGATTATCCTATTAGGTATAATACATGTGATGTATTTACATACCTATTGGACTTAATAGTAGTACTTCAAATGGTGTTTAGAGAAATACCAATATGAATATCTTGAAGTGTTCAAGAATATCATCGATGACGTGCAAATTTGGTAAAGTGCTAATTCTTGATGAGATCAATGAATGAAATACTTGAACCAAATGTTTGAGATCCTTACGAGTGAGCTTGTGATTAAGGCATGGTGATGTCTAAATCAAAAGGAGTCATACTCTAATGAGTTATAGGATGATTATCAAATAACAAAGTTCTTCTTAAATAAAGAATACCCTACACTAGTAAAGGATATTAAGAATCACAAAGTGTTGTGAGTTCTCAAATTCCTTAACTGATACACATCAAATATCTATATGATGAGTTGGTCATATGTGAAAACTACTAGAGGGGGGGGTGAATATAGTTTTATAGAAAGTTTAACAATTAATTAATTAAGCAACCACAAAGAAAAATATTGGACAAGGAGACACAAGGTTTAGAGTGGTTCCAACTATAGCAAATACTATAGCCGTCAGTCCACTACCCGGTTGCTTACCCAACCGGGATTTGAAAAGAAATTTATTTTATTACCTCTCAAGGAATTACATAAAATACAATCTCTTTTCCCTAAACCCTTCAAGCAGCCTTCACCTAGAAGTAATCGCCCAACTCGAAGCAGCCTTCCCTTGAAGTAGATGCACCAACTCCCGTTGCACCAGCCTTCTGAAGTAGCTTCCCGTGCGATAGCCTTCTTGAAGTAGCTTGAAGTCCCCTTCTCCTCTGAGAAGTCAACCCTCTCCAATCCGCAGCCTCCAACCCTGGGAGTAGCAAGGAGAGTACAAAAGATAACAAGGAACAAGAAAGAAAAAGGAAATTACAACTTATCCTTTAAGCCCGAGGCTTGATATGCCTAGATCAAGCGTAAGATCTCCTAGCCAAGTATGTGAACTTGTAATTGCTGTGGGTAGGAGAATCTAGCCTATAGGACACGAGATTGAGCTAAAGAGAATGTAGGCCTATGATCACAGTGCTCAAATTTGCTTGCAAAAGATTGCTCAAGTATGCTCAAGTGTATTCTCAAGTGTAACAAGTGAATTCTAGTGTCCTATGGCTTGTCCTATTTATAGGAATGGTCTAAGTATGCTTAAGGACGTTCTAGACAACTTCTATGGGTTTCTAAGTGCTTAACTAGCCGTTAGGTACAAAGTTGTTGCTTTAACAACGGCTAAATAATTTATTCTACAGTTGCTGTCAGAGATCATCTCGGTCGAGGAATGGTCGACCGAGACACCTACTCGGTCGAAGTTTTGTCGACCGACAGGCTCTCTGGAACAAGTGATTTGCAACGTCTTTCTTCAACTACCAACTAACTTGTCTGTTGTGTCTAACGGCTACTTTGGATCTTTCTCGGTCGAGAAGATGGTCGACCGAGAGTGTCTCGGTTGAGGAGTTTGTCGACCGAGAATGATCCTGTTTCAAGGTTTCAGTTTAGGCACTAATTATATGTGAGAGTGTGCAAAGGTGATCCTAATTAAATGGAATGACGTGTCTAACTATGGTGTTTGGCTAGGGAAAATCTAATGCTTGATTTACATGCAATTCTAAGTACTTGTACATTATATATTTGTACAAGTTTTTACAACAATGATTACATTGCATGAAAATATAAACATTTTAGCTTGGGGATTTTCCCTAGTTGCTTTGCCATCCATCTTAGTCCTGCACACTCAAGTAGCTCGTTAGATTAATAAGAATGAAATGTTTGTCATCATCGAAACAAAGGGATTTATAATAATATCCAATTTATCCAACAATATGATGAGTCAACAATCTAGATGATATTGAGGAACCAGATTTTGAGTTATGGTTTATGACCATTACATCCTAAATGACTTCCATGTGAACCATAAGGTATGACCTTGATGGTAGCACCCATTGGGATGAAATCCATACGTGTGAATGAGTCTTAAGCGTTAAGACACATGGATAACATTTTGAGAAGGATGATTCTTGTTGATTGCAACTTAATGACTAAGAGATTTGGCATACGGATACTAAAATTGCATTCCTATGAGGAATAAAACAAGGATGTGTACGGGACACAACCTATAAGGTTTATGAATCCATTAATGCAAATAAAGTCTATAAGTTACAATGGACTAATCAATATGATTGATTAATTACATGCAACTCAGAGCTAAATCTTTATTTTGATGATATAGTCAAAGGGTATGACTAATATGTCAAAGATAAAGAAGGGATCTATGACTTAGTGGGAGCATATTCACATTCCCCATGTCGATGTGAAATGAGATGTTCTAGAATGGAAATCAAAAGTGGAAATTATCTTTAGGGAAGATAGAGACGTTTCCTATGTGATAGGAATAGAGATCTATAGAGATAGTTCTCGAAAACCTCTTGACTTGAAAAGAGAAAGCATACATTGGAAATCTATACTTAAGGGTTCAGTATGCACAGATTCAATGGGAGAAAATGTGTCCATGTTACATGGAGTTAGTATCTCATGGCCAGGTGACCAATTCTTATGAAGAATGGGAACACTAAGAATAGATATGGATCCATCATGTATGTAATCATCCCATTATCTTGCATGTATGGACATTTTTTTTCCTAAGCTAGGGTACATATCAAGAAGAAAATGCATTCATCATCTTGTATGTAGGACATGACAATATGATGTGCTCATCCTGATAACTCATATGTGGGACATGACGAGTGGATGTCTGTCTAGTTTCAGTAAGGGTTACTGGAATACCATAAGAACTTGATAAGTACTTGAGAAGTACTAGTTCTATGGAAATAAGGAAGGGTTCACTGTAAAGAGTTACACTGATGTAAACTTCTGAAAAGGATAGAAAATTAATCACAAAATATATATGGGATATATAAAAGTGAATGTTTGTTGATAAATGGAAATGTTCCAATAAAGCCATTTAAAAGGAAAAGTCGTGTAGTGGATGCTATATGGTTCTGGAAGTTCATTAGATGAACTTATAGATATTTCGATCTTTGATGACAAGTCAGGAGTACTTGTTCATTCAATGTGGCTAAAGGTTAGCAAAGGAATACTAGATCGCATATTACGGCAACCCCATCTCATACGTGTGACGTACATCGAAGAGATGAGAGACATGCAGTTAATACTGACTTTGGCAAGGTGTTGCCATAACAGACTATGTTAGCACTAGAGTATAGTAACATGTGGGACATGTTTGAAGATCACTATGAATATGATTCAAGGGTGATTGGCTCACAGTGCAAGTAGGAGTCTGTTGGTATGTATTCCCTGAGAGCCAATCATGGGATGATTGGTGGGATACAATAAGATTGATTTGATAAGCATCAAAGGAAAGCTTCCAATTCTTTCTAGTTCAATCATATGAGATAATGATAGAACATATTGACTGTCTAGAGAATGACAATACTCAATGACGTATGATTTCAGGTTAAGGACCTGAACGATGAGATCATATAGATGATAAGAGTTTGTACATTCTTATTATGTCCCTAGTCAGATGTCAATGTGGAAGGTAGGTAGACAACAATGACACACAAGACTAGATTGTGGTGTTGGTTGATGATAGAATCTCATTAGTCATGATATGGAGATATCAAACCAAATACATAGGTACTTGTTGGAGAACAAGTATACCAGACAGACCCATCGTGAGTTTGAAACATGGAACCATGACATGGGAGTCACAGTCAGTTCTCACAGTGATGGTGGTGAGTGTGATTCATTGACCTAAAATCACTACACACATGTCATTGGGTACACTTTGACATCATCAAACGCAGTCCGAAAACATGGGTTGTTATAAAGGTGATGATTGGGTAGCTTTGACACATGGGGATTTTGTGGGGTGAGTGATAGATATGGGATTTGTCCCTCCTGAGCGAGTTTGATATCCATGGCCACTTGATGAGTAGGATTGAGATAGGCGTGTGCACACATGTGTGAATCAGTGTGTGATATTGATGTCATACATATCTCCTCCAATCTACTGTGAGATCAAGAAAGTGAATGAACGTTGACAAGATGAATGTTCCATGACCTGAGTTCATTCGGGATATCAGAGACAAAGGAATTATACATTCACTGTAACACCATTCACGGATTGTAGGATTGAAAGTTGTTCTCCAACTTTCTATTTCACTTGGGTAGCACTGATGTGTGACTAGGCACCACTCTTTGCTTGTGAAGTCATAAGTGTTATGGACTTTCACTGCCAATGTGAAATGGGCCTGCAGGGTCACACATTTAGGATTTAACCTGGAAGAGGAGTTTATCCACAAATGATGTTTAGATTGATTACTAAAGGAGTTTATTAGTTCAATTAAACACTCAATCAATTGATAGCTCAATATCATAGTGTTCAAGGTGTTGGACTGATTGATTAGAGTATCGAATTGATTGAAACTGCAATTGACTGATTTTGCACAGTCTGCACTCCCAATTGATTGGCTCATATGATGAACTGATCGGCTCAGCTTGGTGATCCGATCAGCTCAGTTGGTGAGTCGATCATCTCAGGACAAGCTGAACCGACCGGTTCAAGGGTTGAACCGATCTGCTCAGCTAGTCCAACCGAGCAAGTTGGAAAAGTCAGAAGACTCTTTTTGCAAATACATATTTGTTTCACTTGTACAAATTTGATTTGGACAATGACTAATATTTGATTAGTTGGAAACAAACATGGAAAGTCAATTCGAGCTGGACTAGGACCACGAACTGATCGTCTTAGATTCCCCAACCGATCGGTTCAGGAGTGAAACAATCGGCTCAGGTCCCCAATTGACCGTTTCTTGTTTGAAACGGTCAGTTCAGCTAGCGCAGTTGGTTGTTTTGTGGAAAATCTCGAATCCTTCTACTCTTGCTTTAATCCTGCATTGCCTGGGGTAGCGAACCCTATCCCATGATCCTCCTATATATATAGGGGCATTGGGGGCTTCTTAGGTACAATAACTCAGAACACCAGTTGCTTTGCAAAGTTTTCATTCTCTCTTGTTGTGGTAACTGAGAGAGCCTGAGTAAGTGCTACCCGATAAGGTTGGCACAACAAGGGAAAGACAACTGCAGAAAGGCGACTGGTGGCAGAAGAGTGTGTCAGTGACTAGTACACTACCAGGAGGGTATGACTCCTTCCAGTGCCTTGTGAAACAAGTTGATCAGAGTTCCAGTTGGTCCATGTGGACTACTTCAGAGGCGGGAGACTTTTGCCGCTTGGAGGACAGTTGTCAATCCTGACAGTCCCGGTGAGACCAGGAGCTGCACGGACGCTGTCCAAGACTAGAGGTGAAGACCATGCAAGCCGTGAGGTAACGTCGCCAAGCAAGCCTCAGGACAAGGTATGTCTCTACAAACCATCCTTCCTATTGTATAGACGTTGACACAATTCCTTTATCATGGGTTCGGGGAGAAGAATTTTTTTGGTTCCGGTGCCTTCTCAATCTCCCCTTAAAACCCAACACATTATGTGACACAAGTCTAGTGTGAAATATATTTATATGAGAAATGTGTAATTGAACAATATTGCATAATATTTTCTAGTGTGACACGTAGTAAACTTTAAGATTATGAATGCATGTATTTACAAAACATCAACTGATGCAACTACTAGTGATGCATCTATTGGTTAGCTCTTTTTTGGATGAGTTAATGAGTTATAATTCTCTATAATACCATCAAGTTAATTTGTAAATTGTCAAAAATAAAATGTTATTCTATCTTTTAGCTAGATATTATACCAATAATGCCTCCCCTTGCTGCTCGTTTAACACTGCCAAGAGGATTTCTCTTAGTCATCACTATTATTTGAAAACTTTAATATGATAACCTTCCTTTTTATTATATTAAAACCTTCACCATGTTAATATAATAACAATTATAAGACTTTTTTTTAAAACAACTCAATATCTTTAAAAGCAAGCCATACAACATCTACAAGATAGAAATCTCTCATCAAATAACCAAGCATCACCTCCCTTTGAAGAATGACATAGCACAAGACTCAGATTGGGATGTGATAGGTAAATTTAAGCACCAACCAACTCTCGTAGTGGTCGTCTAAAGCAGCTATCTAGATGGAAGCCATCAATCTGCATGAGCCTTTGGTCATATGGGGGGGGGGAGTTTGCATAGCTTCTTATAGAAATCACCATCATGAAGAAACAGAAGACCACATATAAGGAAGAGAGATCGCCTGAAAACAACAACACAACACAACACCAACAATCTACACTACATCGCATATCAGCAATACGTGACATCTACACACAACAACCCAACAAGACTGAAAGAAAATAAGCAAAGAAACACCACACATATGAAATCCTTCAAGCAGGTGGAATGCACTACCTGGGAGCCGCTGAGAAGGGGGCCAAAACCACAAAGGTAGAAGCACATGGAGCATGATGGCCCTGACAAGTGCAGAGTGAGGGTATAGGGACCAGGGAACCCCACCACCACCTGGACCACCTCTGTGGCCCCTACATGCTCAAGTGTCGCTTGAGTGGATGAGCACGAACATGGGTGGAGGCATCGTCAACAACATAAACCCCCACTTGAGCTCCTATCCTTTTTGAAGCACCTGGGGGCACCCAACTCACCGGCCGATCATTCAAGGCGTCGAGCACACCTACAAAATGGGTACAAGAGGGAAGAAGAAGAGAAAGCTCGTCTGTTGTGAGCCACCACCCAAGGAAAACCTAGGTAGGAAAGCACTGCGGTGCAATGAGAGAGGAAAGGGGAAGAGCACCCAGGGGGAGAATGTCGCACCCATCCGACAGCCAAAAACCTCCCCCCCCCCCACCCCCCCCCCCCACTCGAGCAAAGGGCTGCCACTGGAGGAAACCTAGTAGATTGCCAGAGGAAAGTTGGTCTGCTACAATATGTATTTTATTGTTCCATATATGTTTTTTTTAATATGATAAGACTCTATTAGTATTATGGTATTTTATTAATTTCTTTATGAGCATAAATTTTTATGAACTTTTTTAACCTATTAAAAAGAGTGAAGATTTTTCTACTTCTAGTCCATGATCACATTCTATACCACATTATCATGTATTTGTTATATCCAAATCTTTGTCTCATGTAGACCGTTTTGTTCTTGGTTGTACTTCTCCTACTTGTATTCATATCTATTTATTTGAGTTTTGTTTTTGTCTTTGAAAATAAGATTTTGAAAATAAATGAATTTGGTGGAGTTGCTATCGTATTTTTATGCAGTAAAACCAAGAAGGTCATGCTAGGATGACTCGTTAAGGATAAAATGTAGGTCGATCGGTAGAGCACTTAGATCACGGTGCTCGATTATGGAATGTGAAAGGGTTGTGAAGTCGGTATCCCAATCTGCTTGTCCAGAATTGTATTGCGGAGGTGATTTTGAGCTAAAATCAATGGATAAGCCCACTAGAGAAGGGTGGCATCACATATATAATCTGATGAAAAGTAAATAAAAAAACAATGAAGCAACATGCTTTCTTTCTCTAACTTTAATGGGATTCTACATACAACTTCATTAGGGATCCTCCATCGTGAGAAAAAGATGACGAGGGGTGTTCACTTTTGGAGGTTGGAGGTCGAGGATGATTCCCTAGGCTTCACGAGAGAGGTTCTCTTGTGAACTTTTTCAAAGATTGGAGGTGGAAGGACTCATGAGTTTTTACGAAAGAGGTTCTGTCATGAACTTTATCAGTAATCTATGGTTCTGGGTTGCTTTCTCGACTATGCTCTAGGTATTTCTGTCATTCTCTCTACCTGACTGATTGGTGTCTTTTTTTCAAGAGAGAAATTGTCTCGTGACTTATTAGTGGGAGTTTCGTTGCTTCCCTCCTATATGAGTGGGCAATGTGGAGATATTTTGTGACTCTCATTCCCAACGAGGGAAATTTCTTCATGATCGTGACTGAGTGATGGGTAATTAGGCCTTGACTGACCAAGTCTAGTTTTTTCACAAGAAAGAAAATGTCATCTCTATTTTTTCTAAACTATATTATTAGTTCTTTACTGTGAAGATATTTTCTGAACTCATGTTGCCTATGAGAGAGTGACTCTCTCCATAGTGGGCCGAGTCTTGGACAATTAAGTCTTGACTGAACGCAACCCATTTTCATGAGAGATGATCTCTCGTGAGAAATATGTACAACAAGATTGAGAGAGAAAGTGTTGACTGTAGTACGAAGATGCAACAAACAACATTAAATAATATTAAATTCCTCAAGAGGAAATATATATGGCGATAAAAATTATTAATAAAATAATATTGTCACAATGGGCTATGGTATTTAATGAAAATAGAATAATATTTAATTCATATTCTTCAAAATTATAAATAGGGCATCACGACTAAGTTAAAAATGTGAAAATAATATCACTTTGATACCATATTAAAACATGATAATATTTAAAATATCTCAAGAATAGTCATGTATGGTGACCTATAAAAGAATAATCTTAAATGGCTTGTTTTGCATGCTGAAATGGATCCCCTAGTGAATTGGATGTTTTGGAAAAATGATAGATGATAGAGATAAGATGTACAATAGAATTAAATTGATCAAGTCTAAAAAAATGTGACAGTCATTTTGTCAACTCCAATTGTAGTCATAATCCCTCAGGAAGACTGATTAAGGATCTAAAACTATTCCTCAAATTTTTCTTTTGGTTTGATTTAATTGTCCTCAGGGAGATTCATATAACTTTATTGAGGGCATGAGTTTTTTTATTGAGTCTGCTATATTGATCTTGTTTCTACATCCATTGATTTCAAAATTCATGCTTAAATAAGAGCTATGATTATAATGAAGGTTGTAATGTGATAGTAATATAGTGAGAACTCATGAAGAAGAATTTTTTTTATTTTTAGGACATCAAAATATCATTGAATAGATGGTGATAAAAATTGAGTGTCAACATTTTTCCCCTCTCAAGGCAAGGATCAAAAAATGGTTGGCGAATCCACCCATGGTAAGAGTTGATGGCTTGAGTCAAGACTGGCACCCATTTTTTTCAAAGAGCACTCTCAATTATGAGAATTCATTTACGCACATAGAAGAAACCGACAGGCCTCATGAAAAAGACTCGAACCAGTATGCAGTGCCACATGTTGCCTAAGAAACATAGGGCTTGAAATAAAAACTTGGAATGATAAGTAACAGACACAAGAAACTAGGGTTCAAAATAATGAGAATGTGTGGAAACATCAATTGAAGAAAACCCTCCACGTCGAATAATAGAATCGAAAGATGGCAAAACAAGTTGTTATTACAGTCTAACTGCTAGCACTTTAAAAGATATTAGCCTGCTAGACAAAATATACCTGAAGCATACCTTTTCAAACATGGTTTACGGATGTATTTTCCAAACACAATGACAAAATAGAGAATTCTAATAAAGCATACCCCGAGACTGACAAATAAAGAGGTCTCGTGAAGCTCAGTGGCCTAGTTTTATCTTAGTCTCAAGTCAATGCATTGTGATTTCATGAGATATGATCGCTCGTGAAAAATTTTATTTATTTATTTATATGAGTGATGTGTGCTCATGAGAAGTGGTCTCACGTGAAGTTTTTTTATGAACATATCTGCCTTTGTTGTAGTGCACCATATTTTCATGAGAGGAGGTCACTCGTGAAAAGTTCTTTTTTAGTTTTTTACTTTTGACGATAAAAGGTCCCTCATGAAACCATTGTATTTTCAAAAGTATATTTTTTCACGAGAGGAATTCTCTCATGATAATTTTTGTTACGAACAACACTTCCTTGGGAGTAGTGCATCATGTTTTCACGTGAAAGTCTTTTTAAATTTTCAGGATAGTAGTTCTCTCGTGAAACCATTGTGTTTCCAAAAGTATATATTCACTAGAGAAGTTCTCTCATGATAAGTTCTTTCTCGAACATTCCCTTAGGTGTAGTGCGCTATGTTTTCATCACATAAGGTCTCTCGTGAAAAGTTTTGTTAATAAGTATCATAATGCAGTGTATTATGTTTTCATGAGAGGAGGCATCTTGTGAAAAGTTTTTGACTCAAATTTTATAGAAGCACCATTGCCTTGAATGCAATTTACTGAATTTTCACTAGAGGAGGCCACTCATGAATTTTTTTTGACAAGTTCTCACGAGAGATGATATCTCGTGAAATATTTGTTTCTCAAAAGTGCATGTTTTCAATAGAGAAGTTCTCTCATGAAAAGTTTTTTTTACAATTTTTCATAAGAGAAGGTTTCTCATGAGACTATTATTTCTCAAAAGCATATGTTTTCATAAGAGGAGTTCACTCGTGAAAAGGTTTTTTACAAGCTTTTACAAGAGAAGGTTTTTTTGTGAAACCATTGTGTTTCTACGCGAGGAGGTCTCTCGTTATTTTTATATGTTTTCACGAGAGAAGGTCTTTCGTGAAACAATCACATTTTACAAGTGAATATTTTCATGAGAGAATTTTTCTTGTGATAATTATTTTTTTAATTGAAACAAACCTCCCTTCATGACGGTGCATTGTGTTTTTATAGAAGTATTTTTGTGTTCTTGTTGTTGTTTGTTATTATAATAATAATAATTATTATTATTACTAATACTAATCATAATAGTAATAAAATCAATGTACTAGATTTAGAGCACCATTTTTTATGGGAGAAGCTATCTCGTGAAAATTTTACGTGTGGTGTTGCATTGTGTTTTCACGAGAAAGGGTCTCTCGTAAAAGTGTTTTTTATGTATTTTTAAAAGAAAAGTTGTCTCATGAGTGTTTTTTTTACATGTCTTCATGGGAGAAGGTCTCTCATGAAACTAATGTATCTCAAAAGTGTAGGTTTTCATGAGAGAGGTTATCTCATAATTTTTTTTAAAAGATTAAACACACCTCCTTTCATGGTGGTGCACTATGTTTTCACAAGAGAAGATATCTCATGATTTTTTTTGTGAAGAGTTCTGCCTTGGGTGCAATACACGGTGTTTTCATGACAAAAGTTCTCACGTGAATAGATTTTTTTAGTTTATGTTCCCAAAGGATTTCCTATAATTATTCATTTACGATTTGATAACAACAAAGGCACATAAGGCATGGGGAGATTCTTCAAATAAACATGGACAAGTCTTTCAACGCTTTACATTCATCTTAGCTTATTATCACATAAATTTATTTATTTTGTAAAATCTATGGATCAAACTCTTGAAGAAGAAGCATGTCCCATTGTTTCTTGATCTTATACGATATATGAATGCCTTCATTCAATTTCCTTTTAAATATGTGTAACCATAAATGACAAACAATAGTTTGTGAATAGAACCCTACTTTGGATTTCAGAACGAAACTCCAATTTCTAGTGTTCAAATCATTCCAAATTAAACCATGAATGAATTCTCAATGTTGCATGAATCCTATTAGAAAAATAGAGTTTTACCCAAAAATCACTCAACATTGTTGTTCATTCTTAAGATATCCTTGTACTTTGTTATCTTCCAACTAACCCTTACTCCAATAGTTTGTCATTTGTACACCAAAAGAAAAATATAAAGTAGATAGATGAAGAGGCCCACTCAACTTTCTTTTCTAACTAGATGGTACAATCATTAACTAGTTTCTAATTAAACGCAATGATTGGGTGTGGATAGAGACCCACCTACATTGATTAAAATATTATCTTACTTTTTCTCAAATATTACACACCATGTACTAAATGACTGTTGTAGTTAATGTATAGCACATATGTTTGAACTATTAACAAGTAACTAGTTGGATATACATTAATATTTACCTGACTTCATCATGGAAAATCAAGCATGGTTCCAATTTTATCCATTCATATTTTTTTCTCAAAAAACATTAAAATATCGACGAAGCCTATAAATAAGATCAATAGATTTAAGTCAAAATCGATGTTTTTTTTATTTAACCCGATCTCAATAAGTTGACTCTTTTTATATATAGATCAATAATAATTTTTTATCATGTTTGGTTCGTAAACACCAAATATAGCACAAACCCTAATTGTTATACGTAGACTATGCATGAAGCTCATCATTTATGTTCAAATCCTATGATTAAAAATTATACTTGAATTTCCAAGAATAAATTTTAAGCAAAATAATATATATCACACAAGTTCCTAGTTTATTGAGCTAATCCTATGAGCTATGCATGAACTTCTATAATCTTATAGTCCATAACATGGAATGCCATAAAAACAACAATAGAAAAAGATAATAAGTTAATCATTGAATGTGGGCCTCTATCTCCATTGATCAATTTCATTCTATTGAAGTATAACTTATGTTGATGGGTTCCACTATGTCTGATAAATGTCTAGTGGGCCTCTTTATCCAGCCATTGGATATTTATCTTTTAGTGAAGACATATGACCATAAAGACTTTTTTTTTGTTGGAAAAAATATTCAAGCAGGTCTTGGAGATAAAACAATGTTTATATCTAGTCATAGTTTACAGGAATAGAGATTCTTTAAAAAGAATTCAAACATTTTATGAAGTAGCCAAGACTTGTCCAGTCTAACGTCCTTCTAAATACCCAAGTACTTAAAATCACCTAACACATTGTGAACATATGATCAATTGTTTCTTCTAACTCTTCATGACCTATTAAATCATCGATCCTTATAGAGTTTCAAGTGAATGATGACATTTTTCATTATATCGCAACTATAGATCATTTGTTTCTTAAAACCCTTCACGGTCTATCATCACAAATTTATATATGAATTCTAAGTGAATGATGAGATTTGTATTGAATCAAACCTATCTATGATATAGACACAATTTGAAGAATACCCAAAAATGTGTTATCTGATTGTAATGTGAAGGCATCAAAATATCTAGTTCCCATATAGGGGAAGTAGGACCACCCATGTATTGAATTCAAACACTAATAGCTATAGTTTTTTGAAACCCTCACCTCATGAATTCATAGTCCACCAAAATAATAACCCACTTGTCATTTATTCCTTTCATATAGGTAAGCATTTTTAGTAATCCATGTTTAACTTCTTACTTCTTGCATTAGAGAAAATTACCACCAACCCTCTCTCAATACGTATGATGGATAACATGTCCCAAGTCTCTCTGGACTTCATACTTGGAATTTTATTTGACCTGTGTGTTTTCCTACTTCTTTGATTTAAAAAGCATCCTTCCTCTTTTGTAAAGAAAACCAAATTGAATCGTCTACTAAGAGATTCCATGTCACTTTAAGAACATATACACACCCTCAAGCTAATAAATCCTACCTCGCCACTTTTGTAGATTATAAGTTCAACGAAAAGTGATGTTGAATTTCATATATTCTATGTTTTTCCTTTTGGAGAAAATAATGTATATTCCTTGAGCTTCATATTTATATAGTAACACCAAAAAACTATTGCATTTTACATTATATGATTTATCACATTTGTAATTGTATTTATTCTTTCAATGAGAAACTTCTTCCAACCTACTATGAATTATATTATTTTCTTTTTATTGGTTTAAATTTTAATCCCTACTTGACCTTGCAAATGGAAATTTCCCCAAAGTAACTAGGGCACTCTAGACAAGAGAGAAATCGAGATCTACAATAAAGTTACCTTTTTTTTGTCTTGTCTCCATCGGAACCTTGAAAAAAATTTTGTAAATAGTGATTCACACTTCCCCAATAAAAGAAAATATCCCATCCCCATCCTTGTTGCTAGCAATTATGAGTAGATGATATATGAACACATACACTAAACTGATGAAACAATTTTTGATGTAGTGAATTGAAGAACAATTCAAATGTTTGTGGAATCAACTTACTAAGTGCACATGATAAATGATCTCTTTTCATTACTCCTCAATAGAAACATTTAGTTATATATGAATCTAGTGTGAAAAATGATGATTCTACACATTAGTCTTTTAGTCTCTTGCTTCAACAACACAACAAGATTTGATTTAAGAACTATTTAATGGATTTATTATTTCATATAACGTAAATAAAAAGAGTGTCCATAAAGGGTAGAACATTTTGTGAAAATCTAAATATCCACATTTTCTTATGTACATATGGTTAACCAAAGATATGATCTACTGTGTTAAGACCTAAAAAGGCGAATACAAAACATGGGTCAAATAGTAAGTAGTTATTATTCATTTTCAAAGAAGGAGGTGGGACAAAACCAAAATCTTAGATCTTTGATCATTATAGAGTTATGTTTTGAAAATGAGATACAACTAATTGTTGGATAATTTTCATAACTTTTTATATAAAAGGAAACCCCATGTGATTGAAATACTCCCCTCTAATGTCATTTAAGTATTTTTGTTCATGATTAGAGCAAAGTGAGTGTTTTTCCAAATGTAAGTAAATTAATTATCCAAGGACACTTGTGTGCAAAAGGCTTGTTTCAAAGAAAAAAAATGATCTAATGCAAGAAAGGCATACATTGCATAAAGTATTACATTCATAACTAATACATCTAAAAGTGAAAAACTACTTTCATGAAATCTATGATCTAGAAAATAAATAACATATGTTTTTTCATACCCTCTGTTGTATTAGTTCTTAAATGCACAACCTCTTGCCTATAGTTCAACAAAAAGTATGACTAACAAATGTAAGAGATATATTGTAGAAAATCATAGATAAAATATTTTCTTTTAATGTGAAAGGGTTGGTTTTCTATAAACAATGAAACAAAAGTACATTGTACATAAACTAGATAAAAAATATAACATGTACAAATGTCACTAGAGGAACATAAGTCTCCACCTATATTTGACATGCTCAATAGAAACCTAAACAAACTATCTATATTTCAATAAGAGAACAATGATTGGGGCTGAGGAAAAGGGATGGTGGAAATTTTTAGTAACTTTTTTTTTCTATAAAAGGTGCAATGATGTAGTACCCAAGTAAATGGTTTAGTCCATGAAATTGATGAAATATATTTACTTTCCATCCATAATGTAAGATACATGCATGTAAATTAACTAAATTCAACAAAGCCCCTAAAGTCATAGGGTGAGATTTTATCAAGAGTTAGTGCATAATCTACGTACACGTAAGAATAAATAATTTATTACGGGTCTCGTCTTATTTGAGATTTCAATAGGTAATATATTTTTTTGACTCATGCATAATTACTTACAAAATTAAACTATTTATGAACAAATCTTCATTGATTCAAGATATATGAAAATTAGTCATCCTAAAAAAACCTTTGTTGATGGAAATGTTTCCATGTCCTTCAATATTTGTACATTTAAAAACAAAAAATGATAGGTAGGTGGGGTCAAATTTGATATAGATAAGGGATCTGTTTCAACGTTTAGCAACAATATTATGATAGCATAATATATGATCATCTAATGCATTATCACCAATTTATACTACTATCTAGTTTTTGACCATTATGTGACACTATTCTAGGGTGAAATACATTTATATGTGAAATGATTAAGTAAACAACACTGCATATTGTTTTCTACTGAGACACATTGTAAAATTTAAGATTTTTTTTAATGCATGTATTTACAAAACATCAACCGATGCAACTACTAGAGATGCACCTATTGACCAGATCTTTTTTGGATGAGTCAATGAGTTCTATGTCTCTATAATACCATCAAGTTAATTGGTAGATTGTCCAAAATAAAATATTATTCTATCTTTTTGCTAACTATTATACAAATAATGCCTCCCCTTGTTGATCATTTAACAACACCAACAAGTTTTATCTTAGTCATCACTATTATTTAAAAACTTCAATATGATAACTATTGGGTTTTAGGGGAGACAGAGTAGGCAGCGGAAACAAAAAATTTTCTCCCCCAAACCTAGCAAGAGGAAACGCGTCAACGTCTATATATTAGGAAAGGATGGTTTGTGGAATCATACCTTGTCCCGAGCTTGCTCGGCGACAATACCTCACACAATGCGCGGTCTTCAACTCCGGTCTTGGACGGTGTCTGTGCAGCTCCTGGTCGCACTTGGACTGACGACATCTCCTCCTACCGGACTGTCAGATGACAGTTGTCCTCCTGAGCGGCAGTGTCCTCCCGCCTCTGTAGTAGTCCACACGGACCACCTGGAACTCCACACTCCTTGTCCCATAAGGAAGTGGAAGGAGTCACACCCTCCTGTTGACGTACTAGTCGCCAACACGCTCTCCTGCTGCCAGTTGCAACTGCAGTTGTCCTTCGCTTGCTGCACCTCCCTTTTGCGGGAAGTACTTGCTCGGGCTCTCTCTCGGTTACCAAAACCAGTGAGAACGACAACTTTGCAGAGCAACTGGTTGCACTGAGCTGTACTTTGAGAAGCTTCCAATACCCCTATATATATAGGCGGGTCATGGGACAGGGTTCTCAGTCCCCGACAATATGGGACTAAAAGCAGGAGTAGAAGGGTTCGAGATTTTCCACAAAAAGCAACCAACTCGCAACCTGAACCGATCGGTTCACAAGTGAACCGGTCGGTTGGGGACCTGAACCGGTCGGTTGGAGCACCAACCGATCGGTTGGGACCCATGAGCCGATCGGTTCACTTCTGATCCGGTCGGTTCGTGGTCTTGGTCGTTTCCTGATTGACTTTCCTTCTTTCGTTTCTAATTGGTATTGAATGTCAATCCTTGTTCCAATCAAATTGGGCAAGTGAAATGCAAGGAAAATTCTCACCGACCTGACTTTCCCAACTTGGTCGGTTGCACCAGTTGAACCAATCAGTTCAACACTTGAACCGCTCGTTTCACTCTGTACATGAGACGATCGGTTCAACACTTGAGCCGACCCGTTCAACAACATCAGCCGACCGGTTCAACACTTGAGCCGATCGGTTGGGAGTGCAGGTTGTGCAGAATCAGTCAATTGCGATTTCAATCAATATGATACTCCAATCAATGCGTCCAACACCTTGAACCATATGATATTGAGCCATCGACTAATTGAGTGTTTAATTGAACTACTAAACTCCTTTAGTAATCAATCTAAGCAATGCTTTGTGGACAAAACTCCTCTTCCAGGTTAAATCCTATGTGTGTGACCCTGCAGGTCCATTTCATGTTGGCAGTGAAAGTCCATAACACTTATGACTTCACAAGCAAAGAGCGGTGCCTAGTCACACATTATTGCTACCCAAGTGAAAGTAGAAAGTTGGAGAACAACTTTCATCCTACAATCTGTGAATGGTGTTACAGTGAATGTATAATTCCTTTGTCACTGATATCCTAAATGAACTCAAGGCATGGAATAGTCATCATGTCAACGTTCATTCACTTTCTTGATCTCAGAGTAGATTGAACGATATATGTATGACATCAATATCACATACTGATTCACACATGTGTGTGCATGCCTATCTCAATCCTACTCATCAAGTGGCCATAGATATCAAACTCCCTTAGGAGGGACAAATCCCATATCTATCACTCACCCCTCAAAAGCCCCATGTGTCAAAGCCACCCAATCATCACCTTTATAACAACCCATGTTTCAGGACTGTGTTTGATGATGTCAAAGTGTGCCCAACGACATGTGTTGAGTGTAGTGATTTCAGGTCTAAGAATCACACTCACCACCATCACTGTGAGTACTGACTGTGACTGCCATGTCATGGTTCCATGTGTCAAACTCACGGTGGGTCTGTCTGCTACACTTGTTCTCTAACAAGTACCTATGTGTTTGGTTTGATATCTCTATATCATGACTAATGAGATTCTATCATCAACCAACACCACAATCTAGTCTTGTGTGTCATTGCTGTCTATCTACCTTCCAGAATGACATCTGACTAGAGACATAACAAGAATGTACAAACTCTTAGCATCTGTATGATCTCATCGTTCAGGTCCTTAACCTGAAGGCATACGTCATTGAGTATTGTCATTCTCTAGACATTCAATCCATTCTATCACTATCTCATTTGACTGAACCAGAATGAATTGGAAGCTTGCCTTTGATGTTTATCAAATCAATCTTAATGTATCCCACCAATCATCCCATGATTGGCTCTCAGGGCATACACACCAACAGACTCCCACTTGCACTGCGAGCCAATCACCCTTGAATCATATTCATAGTGATCTTCAAACATGTCCCACATGTTACTGTACTCTAGTGCGAACATAGTGAGTTATGGCAACACCTTGCCAAAGTCAGTATAAATTGCATGTCTCTCTCATCGCTTCACTGTACGTCACACATATGAGATGGAGTTCCCGTAATATGCGATCTAGTATTCCTTTGCTAACATTTAGCCACATTGCATGATCAAGGATTCCATACTTGTCATCAATGAGTGGAATATCTATAAGTTCATCTCATTAACTTCCAGATCCATATAGTATCTACTGTTGTTCTCTAACACATAGATACTCAACATTTCCTTTTAAATGGTTTTATTGGAACATTTCCAATTATCAACAAACTTTCACTTTTATACATCCTATGTATATTTTGCGATTAATTTGCTGTCCTTTCGGAAGTTCGCATCAATGTAACTCTTTACATCGAACTCTTCCTTATCACCATAGAACTAGTACTTCTCAAGTACTTATCAAGTTCTCATGGTATTCCAGTAACCCTTACTGGAAGTAGACAGACATCCACTCGTCACGTCCCACATACGAGTTATCAGGATGAGCACATCAAATTGTCATGTCATACATACAAGATGATGAATGCATTTTATTCTTGCCATGTCTATACATGTAAGATAATGGGATGATTACATACATGATAGATCCATATATATTCTTAGTGTTCCCATTCTTCATAAGAATTGGACACTTGGCCTCGGGATACTAACTCCATGTAACATTGACAAGTTTTCTCCCACTAAATCTGTGCATACTGAACATTTCAGTACAGATTGCCAATGTATGCTTTCTCTTTTCAGGTCAAGAGATTTTCGAGAACTATCTCTATAGATCTTCCTTAAAGATAATTTCCACTTTTGGATTCCCATTTTAGAACATTTCCGTTCCACATCAATATGTGAAATGTGAATACACTCCCACTAAATCATAGATCCCTTCTTTATCTTTGACATATCAGTCCAACCCTTTGACTATATCATCAAAGTAAAGATCCAATTCTGATTTTCTTGTACTCAATCAATCACATTGATTAGTCCATTATAACTTATAGACTTCATTTGCATTAGTGGATTCATAAACCTTATAGGTTGTGTCACGTGCACATCCTTGATTTATTCCTCATAGGAATGCAGTTTTAGTATCCATATGCCAAATGTCTTAGTCATTAAGTTGCACTCAACAAGCATCATCCTTCTCAAAATGTTATCCATGTGTCTTAACACTTAAGACTCATTTGCACTTATGGATTTTATCCAATGGGTGCTACCATCAAGGTCATACCTTATGGTTTACATGGAAATCATTTAGGATGTAATGATCATAAATCATAACTCAAAATTCGGTTCCTCATATTCATCTAGATAGTTGACTCATCACATGAACAACTTATCACATAGATAATTGAGGTGTATCTGTCAAGGATATAAGAACTCACAACCCTTGTGATTCTTAATGTCCTTTATTAGTGTGGGGTATTCTTTTATTAAGAAGAATTTAGTTATTTTGATAATCATTCTCTAACTCCTTAGAGTATGATTCCTTTTTGATTTAGACATCACCATGCCTTAATCATGAGTTCACTATGATACACTATCATAATCACTCAAAAGGATCTCAAACATTTGGTACAAGTATTTCATTCATTGATCTCATCAAGAATAATACTTTACCAAATTTGTACTTCATCTATGATAATCTTGAACACTTTAAGATATTCATATTGGTATTTCTCTAAACACCATTTGAAGTATTAGCATTTATTCCAATAGGTATGTAAATACATCACATGTATTATACCTAATAGAATAATCATTCTCCCACTACATTAGTGAAGATTGATTAATCATGTCCAAGATATTCATGTCTCTTACTGGTTCTCTAACCAAAAGAGTCTAGATTTATCCATCATATGGACACTAGAAATGAATTTCTCATGATTGATGCTAATTTGATTGTTTGAGTTATCAATAACTTTAAGGTATCATTTTATCTTATACATACCATGTATTACAAGATAAACAAGGCATTGCCTCAAAGATCATATCTGTAAGATTGAAACATCAACTTTATTAATTGCCATCATTGTCATACAATATGCAAAAATAAAGTGTTTCTATCTATTGGCAGTATATGAAATAGCAGTTCTCAACTCTATTTCGTGCCCTTTAGGCTGAAATGAACTGAAAGGTACTCCTATCTATGGCAGCAACACTTGCTCCAATGATGGGTACTTCTTTCTTGGTCCTTTGACAAAGGCCATCACCTCTTTGCGGATATTGCATATCATATATGACATATCCATATCTTGGTATCATATACCTCGGATAAAGAAGCGGTTCATTTCATGATACCTTAGGTGGAGATCTCCATCCCCTCCTTCATCTTCTTTTGTTCTTCCAGATATAGAGGGCAATCCCTCATACACCCTTTCCCCATGTGCCTTGAGGCTGAAGATGGCTTGGATTGCTGGCTAGCATCAGAACACTTCTTTGCTTTGCCCTTGCCCTTGCCCTTAAGACTTACCTTTTCTTTCTTTGTTCATCCTTGCCTCTACTATCCTCAACATGTCCAACAACTCTGTCAACGCTTGTCAAAGTTTTTTCATGTTGTAGCTTATCATGAATTGTATGATCCTCGCAACATTTGCAGTATCATACCAAAAGCCAACTCTTGGCTTAGATGGAATCCTTCTTAGTCAGGTCTTTCCACATACCCAATCACATTGAGTGTGTGAATACCTTACTGGATCTCCTTCTGTCATGACATACTAGGACAGTGTCTTGGAGACATCATATGTCTCATGTTGTCTCTGCAACTCATAGTTCAGGGAACACAACATTAAGCACTCCTCATCAATGTCATCCTCGGTATGCTTCCATAATCATACTTTCAGCCATTGATGTGGTGGGATTGAGTTCATCTGGTTCTGGTATAACTAGGACTTAGAGCTTTTGCTCTTTGAGAACACTTCTCATCATCCTAACTAGTCATGGAATTATTCCCATTTAATTTGTTGGTCTCAAAGACCGATCACAAATAAAGTGATTTGTTGATTAACCATTTATTTTAACAAAAGGAAATATATGCAATTTTAGTCCAAAACTCTTTTGACTTATTTGATTGATTTGAAACTTTGAAGATATAATTAGACCTTTAATTAATTATCGCTCCCACTATTTTACTTCAAATTGATAGCCCTCACCATCAATTCGGAAGATTGCAGCGTACAACCTTCTAGTGGGCAAGATCCTGAAATCCTCTAATTCAAGGACCAGCTTGGGCTGTCACCCACAACATAGATCTCTCAGGTAGGCAACTCTTGCCAATTCCATCATATGCAACTCTTGATAAGATGTCATATACAACTCCTTGCAATGATCATCTCCATGCCTCAAGGTGCTAGATCCTATCTAGGTCACCTTGTTAAGTCTGACCCAAAGCAAACACGATGAATATGCACCCTGCTTGGGCAAACCCACACATTCATCCTTCACGCTTCCACGAGATAGACGGTGCACCACTCTTGGGCGTGCCCACACTTGGTCGATCAAGCTTTTCACGTGTGTCACATTTGGAAGGCATCTAAAACTTAATATTTTAATGAGGGATTTGGTTTTATATACATATACATATCCAATCACCACAATACATAGTACGTATTATATACATGCTATATCCCACAGAAAACATGCACAAAATGATAAAAAGCGATGATTATGGACATCCTAATGTGATTCCTCGAGCCAAGAGGAATCACAGTCATCTAGGTCAACATCACATGCAACCTTTACAAGATGAACATATGTGCCTTGCCATCCGAGTTGATCAACTCATCACATGAATGATCTGTACTCTCTAGCCGGTCGTCTGGGTGCCACCAGCCGATCGGTTGGCTCCTCCAACTGATCAGTTTGCCTAGTCATCGTGCATCTCATCATGTCCGCCACCCGCTTGTCTCACTCCTCGAACCGGTCATCAACCGATCGGTTCACTCCTTGAACTGACCGTCTAGAACGTCAACTGATCGGTTCACGCCTTGAACCAATCGTCTGGGCTGTCGTCTTGATGTCCGCCGGTCTTCGACATAACAGGAAATAAAATATATCCTATTATTACATTTCTTAAAAGGAGAAACCCGAGTTACATTCGGGGGGATCAAAGGTAGGAAAGAATCTCGAATTATTTTGAGTTACATCAGGAATAAGAGAGGGAAGATCGGTGCACAGACCGAGATGCAAGAAACCACAAACAACAACACACAAATAGGGGTTTATAGGCCATAATCACACTACACACATCCACCACAAAACTCGTTTAAGGGTGACGCGTATCGAGTGCATTAATAATACATATCATATATGTAATTAGGATTTGTGGATTTAGGATTGGACGTGCATAAAGCCAATATTATTCGCATCGTATGCAATAAATAAAGGCAACAAACCAAAATTGATCATATCGATATTCCTAAAATATAGAGCAGTTGACGTGGCTCTGATACCACTGTTGGGTTTTAGGGGAGACAGAGAAGGCAGCGGAAACAAAACATTTTCTCCCCCAAACCCAGCAAGAGGAAACGCGTCAACGTCTATATATTAGGAAAGGATGATTTGTGGAATCATACCTTGTCCCGAGGCTTGCTCGGAGACAATACCTCACACAATGCACGGTCTTCAACTCTGGTCTTGGATGGCATCTGTGCAACTCCTGGTCGCATCTGGACTGACTCCTCCTCCTCCTACCGGACTGTCGGATGACAATTGTCCTCCTGAGCGGCAATGTCCTCCCGCCTCTGTAGTACTCCACACGGACCACCTGGAACTCCACACTCCTTGTCCCACAAGGAAGTGGAAGGAGTCACACCCTCCTGTTGACGTACTAGTCGCCAACACGCTCTCCTGCTTCCAGCTGCAACTGCAGTTGTCCTTCCCTTACTGCACCTCCCTTTTGCGGGAAGCACTTGCTTGGGCTCTCTCTCGGTTATGAAAACCAGAAAGAATGACAACTTTGCAGAGTAACTGGTTGCAATGAGCTGTACTTTGAGAAGCCCCCAATACCTCTGCGAAAGTACTACCTAACCTCTCCTCATCTCTCCAGGTCTTCATACCTCTGGGAAAGTACTACCTAACCTCCATGGTTCGTTTTGCCTACAACGTTTTGGCCTGGGCAGCCCTCAGGCATGGTTCACTTTCCTTGGCCATCAACGCCGGGAATTGGACATGGGGTCGAGGGCTTCCTACACCATTAGGAACTCGTTGATGGCTCGGTAATCTTCGCTATGTCAGTGTGAAGGTAACTTGTAGTTCAACTACTTTTTTTGTTAGGAATTTCAAGCTTTCCCCTTTTGTGCCCCTTCTGAGTTCTCGACGGCAGACATGGCTTGAGGCCATAGTCGCCTTAAACCTACCGATCCCTAGGCTTGTTGAGTTTGGTCTTGTATGGGGAATCCAGTGAGATCATTTCCCATTGAGGTGATGCCCTTAATCGCAAGTTTGCTACTCAGATTTAAGTTTTGTTTTGTTGGCTTTCTACTGTATCGAAGGTAGAAGATGAATTGTGTTCGAAAGTCTATTCTGCCCTCTATTTTGGTCCTTGTTTCGTTGTTTTTTCATAGGGGTGTTATGGTCTTTTCATATTTGTCTTTCTCCTCTGACTTGTGTGCCTGACTTAAGTTGACTCGCTTCAGTTAGCCTATTCCCATTGGTCCAACTCAGCTTGCTTTGACGCCTATAAGGATTTCTCTGCCTACATGGATTTTCCTAAATTTTTGATTGGATGGTTTTTGTAAAATTCATAATAAATAAGTTATAGGTCATAAAAATATAATAAAAGATGTTTTGAAAATAGAAAATTATAATCTATCTAATGATACTAGTTTCATCAAAAAATTCCAAACTAATTTCTATGGTGATATTTAATGTATCTTCTTTAATGGATATTAACTTGTAAAATTCAAAACTACATATCTATAAGTTAGAAAAATATAATAAACTATGTTTTGAATCCTGATAACATAAACTAAAATGTGGCATAGTTTTCATGACCTAATTCACACCTTAATAAAAAGGTGGTTTTTGGGGTTTGCTTAATGAATATGAAGTGCACTCAAAATCTACATATGTTCGTTATAGGTGCTTTGGAAACCTAGATTTGAACCTAGCTCTGACTTGGACTTATATGGGCTCTAAAGTTGAGGTATGTTGTATCCCCTATTACTCTATGTTGAGCAATTCACCTATACTTTCATTGTCTTGTTCCTATGGACAATAGCCTATACACATTGCTCTTTTCTTTTGAAATCATGGTTCTTGTGAACTATATTGTTTGTGGTATTCTTGGATATTCTCTTGACTCTTGTCTAGTACCTTGGTGCATGACAGTCTTATATAATTATATGTGCCCACTTTGAAGTGGATGTTTATATGTTTGTGTTGTCCATTGTGTGATGGCAACATTGTATAATTATGACTATACTTTTTACTTGCCTCTACATTTTACATGCTATGTGATTCAATAGCACTAGAGTAGTGTAACTTACATTGGATTTTGGGGCATTATTCCCCTATTATTTATTGAGGAGAGTGGTAGTATCCCATTCTCTATACCAGAGTTTGGCAGTATTCCATTCTCAATTTAATATATATTTGGGAGATTGGCAATATTCCTTTCTCTATCAGGTTTCAAATTTATGAGACTTGGCCGACATTGTATTTATATTTTTCTAGGGCTATGTTTATCTCACATGCATGCATGATATTGATGATTGCGGGGTGTGTGTCCTACTTTCTTTATGTGCCAATATTGCACAAACTTTATTGTTGTTGTTTATGGAAAGTATCTTCTTCTATGATGATGATGATTCATATCATTTATGCCATGTTTGGCTAGTCCTTGTCTTTTCTTTGGGAAGACTTTTATACTTGTTGTCCTTTATTCCAATTTTATTTCTCAATTTTCTTTTTAGTTTGTACATACCAGCCTTTGTTGATGTCTTCTCTTTTCCTCTTCTTGTCGGGGTATGCTTCAAACCCTAGGTGAAGGATATGGTGGAAATGGATTTAAATTGAGAAGTTAAATCTTGGAGACAATCTTGATTTGGATTAGATTTTTCTCTACCTGGATCCTTATGATGTACTCTACATGTAAGTTTAAGATGTTCCTTTGTAACCTTATGAGAAATTAAATATAGTCAATGTTTCTATTCTGCTTCTATACTTTGGTTGTTTTGTATACCATAAATAAGATTTGAAAATTTTACACCCACTCCAACATATCTTTTAGGTGTGTTTGGACAGGAGGTTCTATTGTTCAAATTTTTAGTAGAGAGGTGGTTTCACCTCTTTACAGATGGTGTCTTGTGACATATCGAAATGTAGCTACACTGGCTCTAGAAACCCTAACTCCATGATTAGTAGGATAGTTTTCTTGGTTCCTTAGTTTTGACAAAACAAGTTATATATGTAACCCCACATGCTTGTTGTTATTCTAAAGAGCATACAATGATCATCTAATGAATAGTTCACATGTTTGAACACTAATGAATATATAATGCACATAATATGAGTAATTCATATATTAATACTAATAGTGGGTATACATGATACTAACCATGTCTTGGACCAATAAACCCTAATGATATGATGAGAAAGATAAATGTAACATAATCTTGGACTTAATGCATGCTAATAAGTTATAGGTGAAGAATAATGATCATGTTGACCTAGACTATAAGTTGTAATAATCTAACCTTAATCTATACATCCTTAATGACATTCTTGATAAATTAATGACATTTGGTGCCATAATCAGATAACATACTTTAATACTCATAAATGATATATAAATTCCTAATCATAAATTAATAAGGTCATCGATATGAAATGCATATCACCTTGTTCTCGAATACACACCAAATTAATAACCAAATCATGACTTGGTAGGTGAACCAAATCATTAATAGATAGTATATTCCACTTTGTTTACTAAAATACATGTAATGACTTCAATATGGATAGGAAGTAATTTGATTCACATAAAAGTGCATAATCAATAAGAAGTGAACAAATATGAGAAAATGATTAATGATGACATTAATGTGAAAAAAATGTGACACTATTTGTATTAATTGTAAAAAATTGGATAAAGTATCTTATTTCAGAAAAAAATAATCTGATATAATTAAATAAGGTGATAATGGAGTCTTAAAACAAATTATAAAGATAATGATAAGATATAATAATGCATTTGAGATAATTGAGTAAACTATAATTGTTCTAAAACTCGTAATGAGGTAAATGAGAAATATATGAGTTTTCAAGAATAATAATGAAATATAACTATTTTGAATATAATGAGACATGATTAAAAGAATAATGAGGATGATATAATAGCATAATGAATATAATATTAATAGTCCTAAAATGTCAACTGTGTTATATCTAATAAAAAGAAATCTTAATAGTGGAACCCTTAGTGATCCATGAGAACCTGACCTATGTGGAGTTGCTTGAGAAGATTCTAAAATCCAAACTTAAGGAGTTGAAAAACAAGGAGTTTGAGTAAGTGAACGCTTTGGTGGAAGCTTTATGGAAACAACCTGGGAGTTTAGTGTTGGGATGATGCATACTCACCCTACTCTTTTTGTATAAGATTTTGAGGATGAAATCCTTTTTAAGGGATGAAATGTTGTAACATACTAAATCTTAGATTTAATCTCCATATAATCCTTTTTCCCAAGTTTACCTTTCATTTCTTTCCTTGATGTCCTTGATGTCTAATTAGTGGAATTTATTGTGGTATTCTGAACATTTATTCACTATTTGCACCAATAAAAGGGTTTATGCACAAATACCTCAATGAAAGTGTATTTAAGGACCTTATTTAGGTGTTATAATCCTTAATATAACTTTGTGATGTGATTTGAAAACATTAAATGAGCCTAAGTTTCAAATTTGGTTCAATTTGTATGTTGTTTGAGCAAGATATGTAATTTTAGGTCATTCTGGACGATTATACAATTTACCCAGTTGGGAGGTTTTATTTTGCAAATTATCACCTGCATTATAATCCTTATATATTTCCTTACCATTCTTGAGTTTTAGAACCGTGGGGAACCAAGTTGCACCTTGGTTTGAAGGTGTTTCTCTCCAAGGGCATTTTAAGAATTACCCTATTTATAAATGAGCTTATCTTTAAAAGATATCCACCAATGGGGTTATTTCTTCGATTGGAGGATGGTGGGGATGGACTAGAAGTGTCCATCGGCTATTAGAATTGACATTTTATATAGAAGAGGTCTATATGAGTTCTCCTCTTGCATGGCCATGAAGCCCTAGGTTAAGGACACATGGAAAGTCCCATAGACACCTCATGATTGCCCCCTTCTTTATAAAGACATATCTACCCCTTCCCACCAACCAATTGGAAAGCACTTACTCTCCCTCTCTTTACACCAACTTATAGCATCATTCCTACTTTGTTTTTACATGAATGTTTTGTCCCAAGGTAAAAGATAGTGCTTACCTTGGTGAAGAAGGTTCCTAGGGTTCCAAATTTGCTATATTTAGAGTTTCTAAAACTTCTTCTTGGTGATTTTGACCAAAAATAGTAAGTTTTCTCCTTTCCTTCCCTATTTCCATGTTGTTAGTCTTCCTACCACCTTGTTAAAGGTCGAAACTATGGCCTTCTATGGTGAAACCCCACCTAGAGCCCTTAAACACCTCATCTCCATGTTCTGTTGCTAGGGTTTTTCACCTCTAAAGTGGAGAAGGTGCTTTTTGCTTGAGATAAGAGCTTTGTTTGAGAAACCAACCTCTCTATCTTGGGAACCTATCTACTTGAACCTGTCCACCTTCCTAGAGGTGATTTTTATAATCCTCTTCTCATATATTGCTTACTACAAGCTTAAAACTCATTCTTCTATGTTTAAAATCGATAATCTCCATCTCTATTTACCATGTTCTTCTAGGGTTTTGGCTTCTTGTTGTTTTACCTTCCCTATAAGATCTAGTTTGGTTACCTATGCATCTTCAACCCTGATCTTGGGTCAAATGGTGTTTTCTATCTTTCTCTCTTTCTCTCTTACTCTCTCTCACAAGGATTTCTGACTTGTCATTTCCTGATTGGTTCAAATAGAAAAATTCATATATTTTAATCCACTTATCCAAATTTGACAAATAAACATGTTTTGGAATTGGAAAATTAATCTATATCTAATAAAATTATTTTCAAGGTATGATTTCGAAGTTTGACGAAGGGTGATTTTGGAAATGAATTTAATGCATAAAATTCATAAAAATTATATCTTAATAATCACAACTCCAAAATCAACATAAAAATATGTTTTCTTGGTCAAGAGAACCTAATAAGTTCATTGGTGAGGTTTTTAGAGTCTAAATCCGAGTTTTTCTGAAACGGTGCTAAAAATAGGGTTTCTATACATTAATGTGCATTATTTACTCTAATACATGTTAATACATTGAAATAGGCAAAGAGGAACTTAGACTCAATTAAAGTGGTGAAAGTTAGTAATTGATATAAGTAAGATAGGTATGTGCATTATCACACCCTAAGTTGGGATAATTGCAAACCAAACCTATATTCCCTAATGATGCACTATTTGAACCCTATTTCCTCTATTCATGATTCTTTTGTTATTGCCTCAAAATTAGTAATGATATTCTTTTTCTTGGGTCTTGTACCCCACTAACATGTTTCAAATATATAATTCTTTTACTTGCCATGATTTCTTTTCTAGCATGTTGATTTTAAGGACTATTTAGCTATAGTGGTGGTACTTCTGTACAACCACTCATAGATAGGGCATGTATTAATTCACCCTGGGGAATGTGTTATTCTCCCCCATAAAAATGTGTAGGTGACTAGGAATGTATTAATTCTCACCTCACCTATAGGTTGAGGTTCGGTAGGTACCTCAAGCCTACTTAGTTAATGTAGTCAATATTAATCATGCATGCAATTCCTTTGTTATGGCAAGCATCTATTTTGATTATGCCTTATACTCTTGTTCTCTTCATTTTATGATGAAATCTTAACCTTTACTTTCATGCTCTTTGAATAGGTGGTGAAAAAATGGAGTGTCAACAGTTTTCCCTTCTTAAGAAGAAGCTTGAAACATGGTTGATGAATCCATCGATGGTAACAAGTGATGGCTTGAGTTAAGACTAGCACCCATTTTTGTCAAGTAACACTCTCAATTATGAGAATTCATTTAGGAACATTAGAAGAAATTGGTAAGCGTCATGAAATAGAGTGGAACCAGATTACAATGCAATGAGTTACCTAAGAAACTTAGGGCTTCAAATAAAAACTTAGAATGATAAGGAATGATAATGACAAACTAGGGCTCAAAAGAACAAGAACATGTAGAATCATTGATGAAGAAAACCCTAGAAGTCGAATAATAGAATGAAAATATGGGGAAAATAAGTTTTTATTGCATCTTGACTGGCAACACAGTAAAACATATTATCCTGCTAGGTGGAACATACCTGAAGCATACCTTTTCGAACATGGTTTACAAATGTATTTTCCAAACATAATGACAACATAGAGAAATAAAATGAAACTCAGACTGAGACAATGAGGAATAAAGAGATCTTGTGAAGCTCATTGGTCGAGTTTTAACTTAGTCTCACATCAATGCACTGTGGTTTCACAAGAGATGGTCGCTTGTGAAAGTTTTATTTGTTTTTTTACAAGTGATGTGTGATCATGAGAAGAGGTCTCTCGTAAATTTTTTATTATGAACATCACTACCTTGGGTACAGTGCACCGTGTTTTCACGAGAGGAGGTTCACTTGTGGAAAAAAAATAGTGCTTTAGTTTCTATGATTGAAGGTCCCTCATGAAATCACTTTTTTAAAAGTATATGTTTTCACGAGATGACTTCTCCCATGACAAGTTTTTTTTTAACATCGCAACCTGGGGTGCATTGCATTGAGTTTTGACGTGAAAGTTTTTTTAAATTTTCACAATAGAAGTTTTCTTGTGAAACCATTATGTTTTCAAAAGTATATATTATCAAAAGAGAAGATCTCTCATGATAAGTTTTTTCTCAAACAACATTACCTTAGGTGTAGTGGACTATGTTCTCATGAGATAAGGTCTCTCATGAATAGTTTTTTTTACAAGTATCATTATGTAGTGTATCATGTTTTCACAAAAGAAAACCTCTCGTGAAAAGATTTTGACTACTTTTTTAATGAGAACCACTACCTTGAATGTAGTGTACTAAGTTTTCATGTGAGGAGGTCTCTCGTGAATTTTTCATTGACACGTTTTCACGAGAGAAGAGATCTCATGAAATCCTTATTTCTCAAAAGTATTTGTTTTCACAATAAAGTTCTCTCATGAAAAGTTTTTTTACATGTTTTCAAGAGAAAAGGTTTCTTGTAAAACCATTGTTTCTCAAAAGTGTATGTTTTCATGAGAGAAGTTCTCTTGTGAAACCTTTTTTTACAAGTTTCTATAAGAGAAGGTTTCTCATGAAACCATTGTATTTTAACAAGAGGTGGTCTCTTGTAATCTTTTTATAGTTTTTATGAGAGAAGGTCTCTCTTGAAACCATTGCATTTTACAAGTGATATGTTTATGAGAGAAGTTCTCTTGTAATGATTCTTTGTTTAATTGAAACACACCTCCCTTCTTTTTTCACGAGAATCGTTTTGTTGCTATTATTTGTTATTATTATTATTATTATTAGTGTTATTATTATTATTATTATTATTATTTTCATGAAAATCATTGCATTGGTTTTAGAGCACCGTGTTTTCATGGGAGAATCCATTTCATGAAAATTTTATGTGTGGCACTGCATTGATTTTTCACGAGAAGGGATCTTTCATGAAAGTGTTTTTTACGTGTTTTCAAGATAAAATTTGTCTCATGAGTTTTTTTAATATGGCTTCATGAGGGAGGTTATCTCGTAAAGAGATTTTTTTATGAAAGGTTGAACACACCTCCTTTGGTGGTGGTGCACTATGTTTTCAAGAGAGAAGGTCTCTCATGATTTTGTTTTTTAAAGAGTTTTACCTTTGGTGAAATACATCGTGTTTTCACAAGAGAAGTTATCTCAAGAATGGATTTTTTATATTTTATTTTTGCCAAGGATTTCCTATAATTGTCCATTTATGATTGGATAACAAAAAAGGAAAACCACTCTTCGTTATATAAATGGGAATCAAAGATCATTAGGGCATATCTTTTATACGAGAGAAGACCCATGGGAACTCTGCCTGATTTTTATGAGGGAGGTTCTCCCATGAATCTAGCGGTGTGTCATGAGCGGTGATGATTTTCTTCCTGTACTAGTTTCTGACAAGGGATTATCTCATGAATCTACCAGCATGTCACGAGTGGCATTGATTTTCTCCGTATATCAATTTCTAACGAGGGAAGTTACCTCATGAATTTGACGGCAATTTATGACAACATTGACTCTTCTCCTTGCACCACTTTTCGTGAGGAAACTTCTCTCATGAATTTGGTGGGGTGTCATGAGCGATATTGACTCTTCTCCATGCACTACTTTTAACGAGGGAAGTTCTTTCGTGAATCTGAAAGGGTATTTATGAGAGGTGTTGACTCTTCTCCTTGTACTACTTTTGATGAGGGAAGTCCTCTCATGAATCTGGCAGTGTGTCATGAGCAACGTTGACTCTTCTCCATGTACCAGTTTATGATGACGCAAGTTCTACCATGAATCTGACAATGATTCATGTGGTGTTTACTATTCTCCCTACACCAGTTTCTGATGAAGGAAATTCTCTCTTGAATTCTGTTGCACATTATTCTTACAGACATAATAGAGATATTAGAGGGTTGTCCAGAGATGAAGGTGAACCAGGGCAACCTATCTATTGTTCATAGATGGATTGTCAACATGCAACCAGAGAAATTAATGAACATGTGTAGCTATGGGATCCATAAGTCTTTGATTGACCTAGCGTATCTCCTGATAGAAAATGAGATGATGGAGGTGGCTGTGCAAATTTTGGAATAAGGACACACATACCTTCCAGTTCGGGAATGTTGTTCTTATTCCTAAAATTGAAGAAAATGAATTGATTACTCTGTTGAAGTTGAACAAGTGATGGCCACCGTTCACTCAATGTTACCAATGGCACACAAAGTTAAGTAGACTTTTTGATATGAAGAAGAAGGTCACCGGCCTAAATCGCACGTCCAAAATTGGAGGCGGATTTGAGGTAGTCGAGCTTTTACATTTATAAACCCGAATCCTTCTAGGCCCCCACAACTTTGCTCACGGGGTTGAAGTAGTCATACCGGGTCGAACATAGGGACAAGGGGGTAGTGTTGAGAACCATATATCGACACGCTACACTCTGGTAGGTATAAAGAGATATACATTCTCGAAAGGGAATGGTAAGATATCACGAAATAAACAAGAAAACTATCTCCAAATGGAGCTACAAGAGAGATTTAAGGTTTTAATCATTTAGCAGTTTTTAGGGGTTTTCATGCAACAGAAGCAGAAAGAATAAAGACTAGAACTCAGGCAAGGTTCGGAGGATAAGACTGTAGTACAACAAGCGGTAGCGGTAACACCCTACACCCCTCCTCTCAGAGCGGGTACCTCTAACCTCTACATCAACACCCCTCTCGAGGTTGATGGGCTTCAGTTAGAGTGGAATGTTACAGAAAACAGCTCCGTTCCAGGCACTCTCGTACTCCAAATTTGGACCAAACGCTAGATCTGCAACACAACTCTCGAAGTTGTTGCGACGGGAAAATGGTTCGGTAGCTAATCGAAACGCGATACAAATCATGCAAGCTAGGGTTCGAATATTAAACAGAGCAGTCATCCAACATTGTACACCAAGCATAAAGCAACAAGTAATTGAATCTTTCCATTTCCATAAACATTTAAAAGTCTTAATACAATGCATAAATAAAGAATTAAATAACAAAATTAAAAGATAGGTGTCGCCTCCTTGATGTAGAAGGGCGACAAGGTGTTGTAGCTCTCCTGCCCGATATCGGTCAGAGGCCTAGCCCGATACAGAGGTGTCGGGCGACACACCCTCTCGGGCGGCACGCGCCGACTGGCGACTGCATCGGTCAAGGGCTCTGGCCGATATGCTCATGTCGGACGACACACCCTCTCAGGCGGCACGTTCGATAGACTAAGCGTATCGGGTTGATATCGTGTCGGGCTAAGCGCTAAGCATTATTGATGTCGGTCACTTGTGTCGGGCAGTGATGTCAGCCGGTATCGGCCCACAGTGTCGCCTGGGACGGTCCTAAGTGAACTGTCCCCTCCCTCTCGGGATGAGGAGAAGCTCACCTAGTGTCGCCCGAGACGAACACTGGGGCACGATACGGGTGCTCTCGGAGTTTCCTAGCTCAAGCTCTGAATGCGAACTGTTCCGAGCAGTGTGAGCCGTCTTTTCGGCTCCCTGTAGCTGCTATTTATAGTCAGCTGGTTGGTGGGAAGACATGGTGCTCGAAGCACCACGTAGCTCCCTTGTACACTGGTCGATAGAGAAGGACGACCGATACAAACATTTCTCGGCGCAAGGTGCTGGCTATTGGTCACGTGGCAGGCGGCACGCCTGCTGGTGGGTCGCTGTGTCACCCGACGAGCTGGTTCGTCGAGGCGGCTTTGACTCCCTGTCGGGTAGAAGGTGTGTGGGCCGGCACGTTCCTATCGTGCGTCATCTCTTCGTCGAGCATCTTTGTGTCGCCCAGCCCGTGTCGGGCAGAGGCTGTATCGGGCGTCAGGGAGGCCGAGACGGGTCTGGACTTATTCATGGGCCGGAATCGTCCTTATTACACAAAAGCGAGGAAAATTCTGTAAAAGATAGGAAAATCGGAGTAAGAGCATTGCTTTGCCAATTATTGCGAAAATGCTAATAAAATAGAGGAAAATAGCATAAAAAGGGCAGTTTTGATAACAAAATAAAGGGCAAAAACGTCACAAAAACTGATGTTATCAACTCCCCCAAACTTAGCATTTTGATTGTCCTCAATCAATATTTAAACTATATTTTTGTGATGTTTCTTTTTTCTCAGATAACTTTCAGGCCAAGAGGTAAAACAAGTGTAGTAATGCCTTCAGAGATAATGATGCTTCACTCAAACAAAAGACTACGTGTTTCCTAGGCTTATTATTTCAATAAAATTTTTCTCTACAGCTTCAGCGAGACTTTGTTGTATGATTCTGAAGTTAGCTTACGCGCCAAACAGCTTTATTTTTGGGGCAGAAAGTTGTGTATAGGGTAGGCTAAGGCTTTTTGGGTTTTTCATCTTGTTTCCCATTAGTCCATCCAGGTAAGGGTCTGTTAACGGGCAAGTGGTCCCTGCAGTCCAAGCCAGTTGGCTTTAGAGCGGTGATTTCACATCCTACGTACCACTGCCCCAGATCTACCATGCCTAAAGATGGGTACTTTTGGAAAACAAGAGGTGTATATATATATATATATATATATATATATATATATATATATATATATTTATATTGGGCACAACTCTCATGCTTTTATTCACACTCATAAGGCTTCTCTCTCTTTTTGGGATTTTTGTTGGGTGAGGGAAGACAAAGAGATTCTTGCTGTTTGGGCAACTTTTTCCTTCTCCATACTCATCTCGTAGTTGTTTGCGAGATTATTATATTTTTTAAATTTTTGACATGGAAAAGTATACTCTTTTGTTTGTTTGAAGCAGCATTATCAAAAAGATATAGCAGAACTTGTGTTACATTTAGCACAAAGAAAATAAACTTTGCAAAAAGTAACAACAAATTTTCATTATTATTACAACAACTTTGTACATATGCATAGAGGTGATATAGACAAAAGAATTTTTCAAAATTTTGGTATGAAAATGTATATGTACAAAACTAAAAGTGTATATGTACGTAAAAGAATAACGAATATGGGACAAAAAGAATGAAAGAACAAAGTGGAAGAGGAAGGAAATTTGTACCTCCCTCACTGGAACATGGTACCCCCTAAAACTTATTCCACACTCTGTCCCCAGAGTTGTGAAGTAGATAAGGTGAGGTGATGTTTATTCCAGTGAGGTCGCACCTGTGTTAGAGAGGAGCTCCCACACATATTCTCCTTGTTTGCTGTGGTATCCTATGTGTTGGAGCTGGTCAGGCGTCACTTCATTTGCCATCCACTCCAGGATGAAGATGCTGCAGTTGTTGGATAAGGCAACTTGCTGCGGACTGCGGTGGCAGAACTGGAGTCTGTGCCATGTGCCTCCTTGTATGTTCAGGAATGGATCGATCATCTTTGACATTTTGTCGTAATATTTTCGAACTATGCGTTCGACGGGTGTCAAAGGTTCCGATGTACACGACACCAGATGATTCTTGTTGCTGTCCGAGTTGTTGTAGAAAATGCCATCTCGTTGCCGAGTGTACATTGCCAGGAGCTTCCAGTGATTGTAATGCACGATCGATAGAAAGATAGTGCCTGCAACGCCATCCTTCAAATATTGCAGGAAGATCTGCTTCGCTCCAGTTTCGTTGGCGAGGCAGATATCGTTGAAGAGCATAGGGTGGTCTATGTATGTATGTTTTAGCTTTGGCTGTATATATTGGATGTAAGGTGCTGCAACCGATACAGTCAAGAACCCCCCTTCCTTTACCATGTCCCTTAGCTCATCTGCTAGGACTAAGACATCTCCTGCATGAAAAGCAACGTCTGATGGGGTTGAATCAGCAAGCTTCTTCTGGATGATGTCGACCTGCTCCTATGTGACAGTCGCACACGAAAAATGGTCAAAATTTTTGATTAGCTCTTCAGAAGCCTCGGGCAAAGCAGTGTCTTCCCTCCCGTGCACTTTCTTCAGGATTGCTAGTTGCTTTCCCGCCCCATGAGTCTCGGGAGCTATATCTTCTTCTTTTCCTTCTTGGCTGTTGGATCGTGAAAAAGAATCTTCTTCTGCATCACTATACAACAGCTCCTCTGGCACACCTGCATCCCAGAAATAGTGCTTGTCCTTGATCAGGAGCATGGCGTAGATGCCCCTGCTTTGATAGTAGCACCTATTCCTGAGGATTCCCAAATTACCGATACCATTGAGCGCTCCAATGGCCCCCAAGATGGTGATGGCGCTGTTTCCGCTCCCCTTTTCTGCTGGTTGGGGAAGGTTTCTGATAACGTAGTGGTTCCAAGGCCCTTGAAGACATTGGATTCCTTCCTTTAAAGCTCGTAGCAGGCGTATTGGCAGACGTCTCAGCACTCTGTCCTCTAGGCAGCTGAAATTACCCCCAAAGCGTGGTACTTCATCATCGCTGCAGCACAGAAGCTGAACGTCGCGGTTTCTGATGTCCGCCATGCAGAGAAACCACACGTTGTGATGCTTGTACGGGGCAAACACCAGATTTGGATTATGTTCTTCAACGTATTGCAACATGTCGACCACCGCACGGGAGTCTAAATCTCCCTTCATCAGCCTTCTCACCAAGGTCGGGGTGGCTGTATATATCTGTCTCCGACCTGTCCTGCTATCGATGTTCTCGATCATTGCGTTCTCCAGGACCCTGAACACTCGCTTGCCGACCACAACCGACATGCGGAACATCTTCTGAAGATCTCCCCGTCATAGGGAGAGGTAGCAGTCGCTCCAGACGACTTTTTCTTCATTACCCTACGACCTCAAGACCGAATTCAGCAGCTTCTGGTATGTGATCGTCAGGTTCCCAATGGCTCTTCTATCAAAATCAGCCATCTCGAATGATGGTATCTCGGACGGCTCACGGAATCTGTCCGCAAATGAGTGCTTTCCTCGGGGTGGATGTCTATTATTTATAGTGTAGACATCCCCCACTTCTCCTTCGGACTCGTCCGATGAGTCTCCCCCGATGTTGGTATTTGCGTTATCATCTTCCACTTCATTTAGGGGGATGTAGAAGTTGGTGTCTCCCAATCCCAAAGAGCTCTCCCGTTTGCTAGGGGACCCTTCGGTAGATCCTTGTTGCGTCCCCTCTCCGTGCGTTGATGATTGTCTGTTGGAGGAGGATTGGGAGGAGGACGATGTTCCCGAAGAGGAACCTGAAGAATATGGACTATGGTTCCCACTAGTAGGGGACGGCGACCGTCTCGGCTGCCTTTGGCGCGGATGATCGTCGCTCCTATTCATCCTCTCCTCGATCCTGTCGAGTCGTTGGAGGACTTGCTGCATCACTGCATTCAAGGCCTCCAATCCACTGGGTATGACCGCAAGAGTCAGCAGCTCGCTCTCTTGCTTATTCATCCTAGCCTCGTGGTTGTCCTGCTTATCTTAAAAAGATGCAAGTTTGTGTGTTAGGGAAGCGCAAGTAGTAGAGTTGGTGGTTGTTACCTCCCGCAGATTGTCGATTTCGTCTCCGAGCATCTTTCCAAGCGACGGAGGGGGTCCGGTGGGTCTCCCTTCTGTCATTGCGATATCTAGTCCGCGTGAAGGTCCACCTGGAGAGGTGGAATCTATGAAGATCGTTCGCGATCCAGATGACTTCAGGCGGGGCGTCGACGCTGTTTCAGGTGTCGCCGCCTTTCCTTCTCTTCTGACTGGGGACGGCCGTGGTGAGGGCGGACTTTGCTCCACCTCTGCACTATTGGCGGTCTCCTCGACCGTCGCAGGCGGGGACTTCGGCGGCAATGAGGGTGTCCTTTCGAACTCCCTTTTGATCTCCTCGGACATTTCGATGTTGTTGCTCCGCTGAGGCTCCTCTCGCGCCTCTACAACTTTAGAAATAGGTCTGGGAACTGCGGCCGTCTCTTGCACGGCAGATCCCGAAGTTTCTGTTCCGGTGACCTCGACGATCACCGGTACCTTCTCAACCGCCACCGTTGTTGCTGGTGCGGTGGCTGGTATAGTAGTGGCGACGACAACTCGAACAGAAGTTGTCGTCGGAAGTTTTGGAGTGGGCCTCTCTGTGGTCCTGGTCGTGGTGATTGTGGCCGTGCCATCTGCTATGGCTTTGATCTCGGCGGCAGTGAAGACCAATTTCTCGATGTCATAGTCGGCGCAGCGAGGAAGGGGAAGGAGTATGTCCGTCCTTGAAAACTTGTAGAAATACCTCCCCCTCTCCTTCCTGATGTTGTTGGTTCTCATCAGATATTTGGTATCGAACACCTCTTCGCCCGGCGTTCTTGTATGGCTGCGAGGATCGAATGGATACCCGATCCCCACTGCGATGAGGTTGATGATGCCGCCCATGCAGTATTCCTTGGTAGCGTCCTTCATCGGGTGGAACCTATTCATTAAAACATACCGAGGTTGATTGTTCGGCCCTAAATAATGTGCCACATGACGTGGAGCTCCTCCGTGTAGATGATGCTGGATTCGTTCTTGCTAAATAGCAAGCATGCCACTAGTTTGTGCACGATCCTCCGGAAATAGGAGTGCACCGCCACGACCTTCGCTCCCGGCTTGAATGAAGATTCGCCGGTGAGCTTCCCCCAGAACTCCACGGGGTTGAACCCGTCACCCTCAGTGATCCTTTCACCATTGTTCATCCTATTCATCTCCTCCTCGCTGGAAGAGAAGATTCTGTTTAAGTCCTTCTCGGAGATGGTATGCTCCGAGTTGTACAGCCTGACCTGAAATCTGTCTGGCCCGCCAAACTTTTCTCTCTCTGCCGCTGAATTCTTCACTCGGCAGAGGGAGGACATGAATTCCATGGTCAGTTTAGTGTACGAGGCCGTCCGTTTGAAGCAGATCTTCTTCAGTCCTGCCGCCGCAAGGACGCTCTTCAGCCTCTTCTCGATCCCAAGCTCATCAAATGAGACCCTATGGCGGAACCTGCTCGGCTTGTACTGCTTGGGCACCAACTCAGCATAGCGACAAGCATGCTCGTCGTCTCTTGGCTTGAAACTCTCCCGAAAGGTTTCTGGGATTTCTGCTAGTGGTGTTGGTGCGGCTGTGGGTTGTGCCGGTGTTGGTGCAAGAGTTGCAGTTTGTCCAACCCTCGCCTTCTTCTTTGCCCCCGATGTCCCAGCCTGTCCTGGGTTCGGGCGCTTAGGTCGGGCCGCCTGCCCTTCAGTAGCAGTTTCAGGATAGATCCTCCTGCCTTGCTCGTCAACTGGGACAGCGGTAATCTTAGTGCGGGCCATTTCTGTAAGTCAACAAAAGATAACACCCTGATTAACTAAGCTGGATTTTGAAAATATAATAAAGAGTAAACGTTTGGCCTGGTATAGTCTATACAAAACTGCCTGACACTCCTGTATCGGACGACACATTGGTTTCAAAGGTGAAGCCATGTTCCCGACACAGGAGATGGGTATCGCCCGGTACGTTTTCATGAAAGAAGAGCAGCGTGTCGGTCGATAATCAGAATCAGGCGGTGCGATGCAACATCGGGCGACACTGTTATCGCCCGACATGGGGTATCGGTCAACATGAATCAAAGATACTTTACATGATACCCATATCAGTCGATACACCTGCTCAGCGAGGAAAACTTGAGACCGATAAACTTTTAACAAGAAAGAAATCGAATCGGTCGACACGGTCTGTCGGGCGGCAAGCCTGTCGGGCTATACCTTGTTGTGATCAGAGCTTGTCGAGCGACACAAGAGGTTCAGCAGTCTTGCGCGACACGGGAGCTAAAGCACAAGATTCTCTCGCTTGACACAGGAAAGTAAAAGCAACAAAGCAAGGAACCCGACATGGTAAATCTCATTTTCCTTTTATAGTAAGTAAATAGTGAAACCCGGGACGTGCGTCGACCGATTGCTTCAAAACATAAGTCGGTAGCCCAACCGTCGGTAGGACTATTGCGCTTCACAAAGCCCACCGCCCGATAAGCGTGCACTCAAGGCGCCGGTTGAGTTGCCTCCTGCGATATCGTGAAGACAAAAATGTTTAAGCTGCGGCTGATGAGTAAAACATCATTGGCCTAGGACTAAGCTCCTGGCCTCAGATGGTATTACCCATCCCGAAAAGTAAAACTAAGGCGGTGGCCCATAAAACAAAAGAGTCAGTGCATGTGGCGCATACACTGTCTCGGGCCTTATTACATACCAAATGTTTGTAGTGTTTGTCTTGCAGGAAAGTAAAATGCAGTCCTATTCTAAGAAAGAAAAGAAAGCTCGGGTTGCCTCCCGAGAAGCGCTTCGTTTTTCGTCTTCAGCTGGACGTCTTTGGCCTTCTCTTCACCTTCTGCCTCTTCGTTCACTGCCCTGTTCTCTTTGCTGGTTCGGTATTTGATGGAATCTTTCCTGACGGGTTCTTCATGACTTCGGCAAGTTGAGCCAGCTGCTGGTCGATCTGGCGTTGATGCGTCTGCATGTCTGCCAGCTGAGCCTGCAACGAGTTCAAAACACCAAAATTTGATAGAGCGCTCTGGGCTAGCTGATTGTTGATCGTATCTTGTTTCTTTACAAAATAGAACAACTGCCCTACTACATTTGCTTGGCTAGCAGCCTGGTTCTGACCTTCTTCCTTGGAAGTTCCCTGGTTTTTACCCTGTCCTTGGAAGTTACCTTTATTCTGCGGGAAAGGGGCATTCCTGGCATATTGACCTGCTCCTCCCCTCTTTTCAAAAGCTTGGGTAGGCTTAGTCAAGTTATGCAGCTGGTGAGAGTTCTCCGCAGCATCCTTGTTTCCATAGTTGAAGCTTGGGTGGTCAGGTCTTCTAAAGTTTACAAAAGAAACATTTTCAGTCTCTTATGTCTCGGACTCTGTATCGCTGGTTGCCTCTGGCCGGGTGTAGACGCAATTATCCACCCCGTGACTGCCTTCTCCGCAGGTTACACATTTCATCGCTTTTTCTACATGTTTCTTTCCTTTACCTCCAGCCTCTCTCAACTGTTTCACATCTGTGGCAATCCTTTGAATCTGTGAGGTGATTGCCTCCAGCGCCTTTGATTCAATCGAGGACCCTTCTCCAACCTTCTTTATCGTCTCTCTATCAGACCGATCGAAATCAGCGTCGGCCATCAACTCCGCCATATTCTTGATGATCAACTCCGACTTCTTGGCCTTCTTCCCAGGAAATCACTGCATGCTGCTGCGTTCAGTGATACCCTATTTTCGGGGGTCAAACCATTGTAGAAGGTGGTTATGAGGAAACCCCTCTTGTAGTTGTGATGGGGACAATCCCGAAGGTACTCCTAGAATCGCTCCCAGGCATCATGCAGGCTTTCACTCGGTTTTTGCGTGAAAGAAGTTATCTTCTGCCGATTCCGGACTGTCCTTTCTGTGGGGTAGAACTTGTTCACAAAGGCATCAGCTAACGCCCTCCACCCGTTCAAGGATTGGTGGGGTACCCCAAGGTACCAGGACATCGCCTTGTCTTTTAGTGAAAAGATGAACCCCTTACAGTATATCACTTCTTGGGGGACCCCTCTCATGTTGATGGTATCACATATATTCTTAAATGCATCAAGATTATCATACTTGGAGTTCCCTCTAAAACTTTTATTCTAAATTATGGATATCACGGATGGCTTGAGCTCGAAATTGGTTGCATTGTAACGTGGGACTACGACCGAGCATCTGGAGTGGTTGGCCTTCGAGGACGCCAACTCCCTGAGTGTCTTCTCCTCTTCCTCAGAGTCTTCACTGTCACTATCCTCCTGGTGTCGTTCCTGCTCGTGGTTTCTTCTGTTTTGCCAGTGGCGACATCTGTTACGACGGTGATCTGTCTCGGATTGATCCCTTTCTGGATCTTTCGGCTGGTCATTTTCGTCGTATCGGTCGTCGTCGTCAGGAGGAGGCGAGTTTTCCCTACCCCGCCCTGGGCGTTCACCTTCGGATGGGGGTGGCTCAACTCGGGGAGGCATGACAGCTGGAGTAGATGCTCAGATGAATTGGGTATCCTCTCCTTGAGGTACCTACATAATTATTCACAAAGAAAATCGAGTTCATAAAATTTATTTTAAAGCAAAGTATAATGCTACGAAAAGAAAAAGGAAAAAGAGTGATAACAAGCTTATCTCTAAGCTTGAGGCACAGGAGTGTAGTTAGTGGATTCAGTTTCATCTTACAGTACCGCTATTGCCTTGTCCCCGGCAACGGTGCCAAAAAGTTGACCGGCCTAAATCGTGCGTCCAAAATTGGAGGCGGATTTGAGGTAGTCGAGCTTTTACATTTATAAACCCGAATCCTTCTAGGCCCCCACAACTTTTCTCACGGGGTCGAAGTAGTCATACAGGGTCGAACACAGGGACAAGGGGGTAGTGTTGAGAACCATAAATCGACACGCTACACTCCGGTAGGTATAAAGAGATATAAATTCCCGAAAGGGAACGGTAAGATGTCACGAAATAAACAAGAAAACTATCTCCAAATGGAGATACAAGAGAGATTTAAGGTTTTAGTCATTTAGCAGTTTTTAGGGGTTTTCATGCAACAGAAGCAGAAAGATAAAGACTAGAACTCATGCAAGGTTCGGAGGATAAGACTGTAGTAAAACAAGCGGTAGCGGTAACACCCTGCACCCCTCCTCTCAGAGTGGGTACCTCTAACATCTACATCAACACCCCTCTCGAGGTTGCTGGGCTTCAGTTAGAGTGGAATGTTATAGAAAACAACTCCGTTCCAGGCACTCTTGTACTCCAGAATCAGACCAAATGCTAGAGCCGCAACACAACTCTCGAAGTTGTTGCGACGGGAAAATGGTTCGGTAGCTAATCGAAACGCGATCCAAATCATGCAAGCTAGGGTTCGGATATTAAATAGAGCAGTCATCCAACATTGTACACCAAGCATAGAGCAACAAGTAATTGAATCTTTCCATTTCCATAAACATTTAAAGGTCTTAATACATTGCATAAACAAAGAATTAAATAACAGAATTAAAAGATAGGTGTCGCCTCCTTGATGTAGAAGGGCGACAGGGTGTTGTAGCTCTCCTGCCCAATATCGGTCAGAGGCCTAGCCCGATACAGAGGTGTCGGGCGACACACCCTCACGGGCGGCACGCGCCGACTGGCGACTGCATCGGTCAAGGGCTCTGGCCGATACACTCATGTCGGACATCACACCCTCTCGGGCGGCACGTTCGATAGTCTAAGCGTATCGGGTTGATATCATGTCGGGCTAAGCGCTAAGCATTATTGATGTCGGTCACTTGTGTCAGGCAGTGATGTCGGCCGGTATTGGCCCGCAGTGTCTCCCGGGACGGTCCTAAGTGAACTGTCCCCTTCCTCTCGGGATGAGGAGAAGCTCACCTAGTGTCGCCCGAGACGAACACTGGGGCACGATACGGGTGCTCTCGGAGTTTCCTCGCTCAAGCTCCGAATGTGAACTGTTCCGAGATGTGCAAGCCGTGCGAGCCGTCTTTTCGGCTCCTTGTAGCTGCTATTTATAGTCAGCTGGTTGGTGGGAAGACATGGTGCTCGAAGTGCCACGTAGCTCCCTTATACGCCAGTCGATGGAGATGTACGGCCGATATAAGCATTTCTCGGCGTAAGGTGCTGGCTATTGGTCACGTGGCGGGCGGCACGCCTGCTGGTGGGTGGCTGTGTCGCCCGACGAGCTGGGTCGTCGAGGCGGCTTTGACTTCCTGTCGGGTAGAAGGTGTGTCGGCTGGCATGTTCCTGTCGCGCGACATCTCCTCATCGAGCATCTTTGTGTCACCTAGCCCGTGTCGGGAAGAGGCTGTATCGGGTGTCAGGGAGGCCGAGACGGGTCTGGACTTATTCATGGGCCAGAATCGGCCTTATTGCACAAAAGCGAGGAAAATTCTGTAAAAGATAGGAAAATCGGAGTAAGAGCATTGCTTGGCCAATTATTGCGAAAATGCTAATAAAATAGAGGAAAATAGCAGAAAAAGGGCAGTTTTGATAACAAAATAAAGGGAAAAACGTCACAAAAACTGATGTTATCAGAAGGTTGTCAACATGTTCATGGATGTTGATTGTTAGAAAATTATGATTGGCATACTATGGAATAATTCAACCAAAAATCACCATTTGAATAACCAAAGAGATGTTTTTTTTGGTATGAAAGCTCATGTGTATTTTTATATTTTTGAGAAAAAGGGGGAAAGAGAAAACATAATAAGTGCCTATGAAACTGTTAATTGATCAAACTTAGCAGGTGATGAACCTAGCTGTAAACAAAACAGAAGAAAACACTAAAACCTGTCTGCACAAGAAACTAATTCTTTAGAAGGAAAAAGGTACTTTGTAACTTAAGCCATTGAGCTTCTATCCTCGTATATTTGTTCTCATGAACACGAAGGCTCCTTTCATGCCAGAGAGTATAAAGAATCAGTAAGGCACATAGATGGGCATCTTTACTCAACCACTTGATCAAATCATCAGAGTAGCTCAGAGTAGTACCAAAAGACTGACCTTTTGCCCATAACTCCTTAGAATAAGGGCAATTGAACAAAATATGAACAACATCCTCACAATCATTTCTGCATAGAAAGAAAATAGACGAGGCAGAAATGCCCAACTTCATAATATAATTAGTTGTTAAAAGTTTGAAATGTGCAAACTTCCAAGCATGAATCTGAAAATTCCTTGGGCACGCAAACTTCCAAATCCATTTAAAGATATCAGAACTGAATCCTTTCTCTCTAATAATATCATATATGAGAGAGAAACTAGGAGAACAAACACCCATAAGACTAACAATATCATTGCCTCCAGAAAAGATATAGTTATCCTTTAACATTTTCAGAATAGGGCTATTTCTTCTGTTATGCAGAATATTCCAAGAGTCGTCCTTAATTATGTGGCTAAGAAGCGCATCATTAGGAAGCCCAAGGCTGAGAGCCATCTTAGGGCCAATAACATCCATCAAGAACTTGTTACCAGGTAACCAAGGGTCACCCCACAAACTAATAGAATTTCCATCACCAATAGAAAACTTAAGATGAGGAATCAGTAAATCTCTAACGCAGATCAAATGATTGATGAGCCAAGAATTAGAACTTTGCACATTAAGAAGCCAAACCGAAGTCTTGTGAAAATACTTCCCATGAACCCAACGAACCCAAAGGCTATCTTTCTTTGCAGCAAGATTCCAAAAATTAACAATGGAGGCAGATTTAATAGAAGACCTCATAGAAGTGATACTTAACCCCCCTTCATCCTTTGGACAAATAATTTCTTTCCACTTCATAAGATAAACACCACTTTTAGCCTCAGAGCCTCCCCATAAGAATTTTCTACAGATTTTCTCAATATCATCAGCTATAGAACAAGGAAAAGGAAAGACAGAAGACCAAAACCTTTGAATAGCCATAATAGTACACTGAATGAGTTCCAACCGCCCAGCTATGGATAACAAGTTAGATTTCCATCCATCCAATCTAGCTTTAGTTATATCCATTAAAGGAGCATAGAAATTCTTCTTAAGCTTACCAATAAACAAAGGAACTCCAAGATATCTCGAAGGCAGGGATCCTTCATCAATTTTAAGGATGGCTTCCATCTCCTTCTTATCCATATTACAACTATAGAAAAATGAACTCTTTGAAGGGTTCAAACATAATCTAGTCAAATTTTTAAGATCTTAAAATAGAGAACTAATATTCTGGGCATTATGAGCATTAGCCTCAGAGAATATCATCAAATCATCACCAAAGATAAGATGAGATACATTGAAATTAGCAAAAGCTCTAAGAGGAGAAATTATCTTATCATCAATAGCCTGCTTCATCAAAATGGAAAAGCACTACATAACAATCACAAAGACGTAGGGAGCAAGAGAATCACCTTGCCTCACTGCATTACTAGGACTAAAGGAGTCAAGAGGTACTCCATTTAAGAGAACTTGATAAGAGGTAGTGAAAAAAATCACCTTGATCCAAACTAACCAACATTGAGGAAAGTTCATCTTTCAGAATAACAAAAAGCAAGTCCCAATTAATGGAATCATAGACTTTTGTAAGGTCCACTTTGATACACATTCTAGGACTACCATGTGTCCTATTGAAATCATGAATAATTTCATTGGAAAGCAAGATAGCATCTTTAATGCTTCTACTCTTCACAAAAGCACACTGATTGGGGCTAATGAGAGAGGGAAGCACAAGTTGCAACCTATTAGTCAAGATTTTAGAGATGACCTTGTAAATGACGTTGCATAAGGATATAGGATGCCAATTCTTCAGATCCTCACTACCATTGCTCTTTGTGATAAGACATATGAACATATTATTTGCCTCTCTAGGCAGTCTACTAGTTCTGAAAAAGTCAAGAACAGCAGGAATAATATCATCCTTAATATCTTTCCAAAAATATTTTAAAAACATGCCATTAAACCTGTCTGGACCTGGGCTTTTATCAATATATAAACTCATAAAGACATCTTCAACCTCCTTAGGAGTAACAAGCTTATACAATGACATCTTTTGAATCTCATCTAGATGAGGAAACTCCAACTGATTAAGTTTAGAAATATCCACTTTCTCATTCTTGTTGAAAATATCTCTATAGAAGTTGTGCACAAAACCTTTGAGAACATCAGGGTTAGACTCCAAATTACCATTTATGTTGACGCATTTGATAGTGTTCCTATGCCTTCTAGTTCTTATAGAGGAATAAAAGAACTTAGAGTTCATGTTACCTTCCTTCAACCATCTAACCCAGGATTTCTACCAGAGCAAGGACTCATACTAAACATAAGTCTCCTTCACCTTTTTCTGAGCAGTAACAACATCATGAATGAGACTCAAATCAGTAGGATTACTATCAAGAGCATTTTGAATGTGATTTGATTCAGACTCTAGGATTCTAAAATTGTCAGCCAGATTACCAAACTCCTTATTCCATTGAATAAGAGCATCTCTGGCACTTTTGAGTTTGTTATAAACAATATAAATAGGGAAACCTTCAACTTCATTTCTCCACGCATCAATCACAATATTGTTATAGTTTTCCTTAGAGCACCAAGCATTGATAAATCTAAAAGGGCTTCTAATAACCTTCCTTTTCCCCAAAGTAAACTCAATAAGTCTATGATCACTCGTAGAAGAAGGATGAGCAATGGCTTTAGCTTCAATGCAACACAATAAGAAATCAAAATTAAACAAAATTCTATCAATATTAGATATGGCAAAATTTCCCCCTTCCTGATGATTATCCCAGGTATAGAAAGATTGATCTGTATCAAGCTCGAATAAACTAGTGCAAGTCAAGAAATCATTAAAGTCATCCATACATTTTTTGAAGAAGGATCCTTACTAATGCATTCACCATCTTTCCTAATAGTATTGAAATCGCCAATTAAACACCACGCGTAGGTAATAGAGTTAGACAAGCATTCAATGTCCTTCCAAAGCTTAGATCTATCATAATCATCATTGTGGCCATAGACACCAGTCAAGGGAAAGGACTCATCATATATAGAAACATTCATATGCACATAATGATCTGACTCGACAATTTTGGTGATAGTACAGACGTCCTGTCTCCACAAAATAAGAACTCTACCCAAAACATGGGACTCATGGTTAGAAATCCAAGAGAAACTAGGAAAAAACTTGTTAAAAAGCTTTTGAATCTTAAGTAACCTAACTTTCATTTCAGATAGAACAATGATGTGGGGATTCTTCCTGCTGACCTCTTCCTGGACTTTGAGGATCTTATTATTAAGACCTCTCACATTCCAAGCCACGATAGTCAAGGAAGAACTATCCATTTGAATTGTTTTCATCCAGTACTTCACTGGGCAAATGGCCTTCCCCTAACTTATTGAATCTGTTATTTGGGATGGCCTTTTGGTCTACAATCTTCTTTGTATCCTTTGCTTTCTTTTTATTTCCAACAACTTTAAATTCAGCTTCGTTTCCTTTGTTAGCTTCAGGAGGCGTATTATCAGGCGTAATGTCAATCACCTCATCTACATTAGATCTTCTACTTTTTTCTTCAAACTCTTTAACTGCCTTCTCAAATGCTTCCCTCTCCTTTTCATAAATATCCTCCAACTTATGACTGGGATTCACAACAGAGTCGCCTTCAAAACCTTCCTCAGATAGAGGTTTATCAGTAATGATGTCTGCATTGATGATAATAGAATTTTCCGACGAGGATACAGATGTAACTTTCTCTTGAACCATTTTAGGCACCCAGACCTTCTTGACAGCTTTCCCACATTCCCCATGTTCGAATAGTCCACATGAGTTACACTTATCTGGTTTCCACTCATACTCAAAATTGATCGTTTGAGTAGTACCTTCATCAGAAAAGAGTTCCAACTCCTGCGGAAAACCAAACTCTGCCAGGATTAAAACTTGAAGCCTAGAAAATTCCATCCTCTTGCACTCACTTGTGAACCTATCCGTACATAAAGGAATTCCCAAATAAGATCCAATACGATCAAACATTCATTTATCCCATAACTCCAGATTAATGTTATGCACACGAACCCAGATAGGAATATCTGATAGTTTGAATCTCGAGATAATATCTTCCGGTTTCCATCTTAGAAGAACAACCAGCTTCCCTTTGACATTCCAGATCCCACCTTCCAAAACATCTTCAAGGTCTTGGCTCTCAGAAAATCTGACGATGAAGAAACCATTTCCTCTACCAATAACCTCTATATTCCCAACAATCTTCTGTTGGTATGTATGCCCTGAGAGCCAATCATGGGATGATTGGTGGGATACATTAAGATTGATTTGATAAACATCAAAGGCAAGCTTCCAATTATTTCTGGTTCAGTCATATGAGATAGTGATAGAACAGATTGAATGTCTAGAGAATGACATTACTCAATGACATATGCTTTCAGGTTAAGGACCTGAACGATGAGATCATACGGATGCTAAGAGTTTGTACATTCTTGTTATGTCCCTAGTCGGATGTCATTGTGGAAGGTAGATAGACAGCAATGACACACAAGACTAGATTGTGGTGTTGGTTGATGACAGAATCTCATTAGTCATGATATAGAGATATCAAACCAAACACATAGGTACTTGTTAGAGAACAAGGTACCGGACAGACCCACCGTGAGTTTGACACATGGAACCATGAGATGGTAGTCACAGTCAGTACTCACAATGATGGTGGTGAGTGTGATTCTTAGACCTGAAATCACTGCACTCAACACATGTCGTTGGGCACACTTTGACATCATCAAACGCACTCCTGAAACATGGGTTGTTATAAAGGTGATGATTGGGTGGCTTTGACACATGGGGCTTTTGAGGGGTGAGTGATAGATATGGGATTTGTCCCTCCTGAGGGAGTTTGATATCCAAGGCCACTTGATGAGTAGGATTGAGATAGGCGTGCGCACACATGTGTGAATCAGTATGTGATATTGATGTCATACATATCTCCTTCAATCTACTCTGAGATCAAGAAAGTGAATGAACGTTGACAGGATGACTGTTCCATGACTCGAGTTCATTCGGGATATCAGTGATAAAGGAATTATACATTAACTGTAACACCATTCACGAATTGTAGGATGAAAGTTGTTCTCCAACTTTCTACTTTCACTTGGGTAGCAATGATGTGTGACTAGGCACCGCTCTTTGCTTGTGAAGTCATAAGTGTTATGGACTTTCACTGCCAACGTGAAATGGACCTGCAGGGTCACACACATAGGATTTACCTAGAAGAGGAGTTTTGTCCACAAAGCAATGTTTAGATTGATTACTAAAGGAGTTTAGTAGTTCAATTAAACACTCAATCAGTTGATAGCTCAATATCATATGGTTCAAGGTGTTGGACGCATTGATTGGAGTATCGGATTGATTGAAATCGCAATTGACTGATTTTGCCCAACCTATGCTCCCAACCGATCGGCTCATGTGATGAACCGGTCGGCTGAGGTGCTGAACCGGTCGGTTGGAGTGTCCAGGCCGATCGGCTCATGCCCAGGTTGAAACGACCGGTTCAAGAGTTGAACCGATCGGCTCAACTGGTGCAACCGACCAGTTGGGAAAGTCATGTCGGCAAGAATTTTCCTTTGGTTTCAAATTGCCCAATTCGATTGGGAATACATTGGTATACGATACCAATTGAGAACGAAACAAGGAAAGTCTTTTTGAGCCGGATTAGGACCATGAACCGATCGGTTCAGGGCACCAACCGATCGGTTGGAGTGCCCCAAACGATCGGCTCAGGTCCAACCGATCGGCTCAATGGCCGAACCGATCGGTTCAGTTGTGAACCGATCATTTCAAGTTGCGAACCAGTTGCTTTTTGTGGAAAATTCTCGAACCCTTCTACTCCTGCTTTAGTCCCGTATTGCCGGGCATAGAGAACCCTGTCCCATGACCCGCCTATATATAGGGGTATTGGGGGCTTCTCAAAGTACAACTCAATGCAAGCCGGTTGCTTTGCAAAGTTGTCGTTCTCTCTGGTTTTGGTAACCGTGAGAGATCCCGAGCAAGTGCTTCCCGCTAAAGGGAGGTGCAGCAAGGGAAGGACAACTGTAGTTGCAACTGGTAGCAGGAGAGTGTGTTGGCGACTAGTACGTCAACAGGAGGGTGCGACTCCTTCCACTTCCTTGTGGGACAAGGAGAGTGGAGTTCCAGGTGGTCCGTGTGGACTACTTCAGAGGCGGGAGGTTTCTGCCGCTCAGGAGGACAACTGTCATCCGACAGTCCGGTAGGAGGAGGAGTCGTCAGTCCCGGTACGACCAGGAGCTGCACAGACACCGTCCAAGACCGGAGTTGAAGACCGCGCATTGCGCGAGGTATTGTCGCCGAGCAAGCCTCGGGACAAGGTATGATTCCACAAACCATCCTTTCCTATTATATAGACGTTGACGCGTTTCCTCGGTATGGGTTGGGGAGTAATTTTTTTTGTTTCCGCTGCCTTCTCTGTCTCCCCTAAAACCCAACAGTGGTATCAGAGCCACGTCAACTGCTCTATATTTTAGGAATATCGATATGATCGATTTTGGTTTGTCGCCTTTATTTATTGCATGCGATGCGAATAATATCGGCTTTATGCATGTCCAATCCTAAATCCACAAATCCCTAATTACATATATGATATGTATTATTAATACACTCGATACGCGTCGCCCTTAAACGAGTTTTGTGGTGGAGGTGTGTAGCATGATTATGGCCTATAAACCCCTATCTGTGTGTGGTTGTTTGTGGTTTCTTGCATCTCGATCTGCGCACCGATCTTCCCTCTCTTATTCCCGATGTAACTCGAAATAATTCGAGATTCTTTCCTACCTTTGCTCCCCCCGAATGTAACTCGGGGTTTCTTCTTTTAAGCAATGTAATAATAGGATAGATTTTTTATTTCCTGTTATGTCAAAGACCGGCGGACATCAAGACGACAGTGAAATGATCGGTTCAAGGAGTGAACCGATCGGTTGACGTTCCAGACGGTCGGTTCATGGAGTGAACCGATCGGTTGATGACCGGTTCGAGGAGCGAGACGAGCGGGTGGCGGACATGACGAGATGCACGATGACCAGGCAAACCGATCGGTTGGAGGAGCCAACCGATAGGCTGGTGTCACCCAGACGACCGACTGGAGAGTACAGATCATTCATGTGATGAGTTCATCAACTTGGATGGCAAGGCACATATGTTCATCTTGTACAGGTTGCATGTGATGTTGACCTAGATGACCGTGATTCCTCTTGGCTCGAGGAATCACATTAGGATGGCCATAATCATCGCTTTTTATCGTTTGTGCATGTTTTCTGTGGGATATAGCATGTATATGATACGTACTATATATTGTTGTGATTGGATATGTATATGTATATAAAACCAAATCCCTCATTAAAATATTAAGTGTTAGATGCCTTCCAAATGCGACACACGTGAAAAGCTTGATCGACCAAGTGTGGGCACACCCAAGCGTGGTGCACCGTCTATCTCGTGGAAGCGTGAAGGATGAATGTGTGGGTCTGCCCAAGCAGGGTGCATGTTCATCGTGTTTGCTTTGGGTCGGACTTAACAAGGTGACCTAGATATGATCTAGCGCCTTGAGGCATGGAGATGATCATTGCAAGGAGTTGTAGATGACATCTTATCAAGAGTTGCATATGATGCAATTGGCAAAAGTTGCCTACCTAAGAGATCTATGTTGTGGGTGACAGCCCAAGCTGGTCCATGACTTAGAGGATTTCAGGATCTTGCCCACTAGAAGGTTGTACGCTGCAATCTTCCGAATTGATGGTGAGGGCTATCAATTTGAAGTAAAATAGTGGGAGCGATAATTAATTAAAGGCCTAATTTTATCGTCAACTTTTCAAATCAATCAAACAAGTCAAAAGAGTTTTGGAATAAAATTGCATATATTTCCTTTTGTTAATATAAATGGTTAATCAACAAATCACTTAATTTGCGATCGGTCTTTGAGACCAACAAATTAAATGGGAATAATTCCACGACTGGTTAGGATGATGAGAAGTGTTCTCAATCAAGGAGCAAAAGCTCTAAGTCCTAGTTATACCAGAACCAGATGAACTCGATCCCACCACATCAATGGCTGAAAGAATGCTTATGGAAGCATACCAAGGATGACATTGATGAAGAGTGCTTGATGTTGTGTTCTCTGAACTGTGAGTTGCAGAGACAACATGAGACATATGATGTCTCCAAGATACTATCCTAGTATGTCATGACAGAAGGAGATCCAGTAAGGTATTCACACACTCAATGTGATTGGGTATGTGGAAAACCTGATTAAGAAGGATTCCCTCTGAGCCAAGAGTTGGCTATTGGTATGATACTGCAAATGTTGTGAGAATCATACAATTCATGATAAGATACAACATGAACAACTTTGACAAGTGTTGACAGAGTTGTTAGACATGTTGAGGATAGTAGAGGCAAAGATGAAGAAAGACAAACCATAATCTTTGATGTGATCAAAGGAAATGTAAGTCTTAAGGGCAAGGATAAGGGCAAAGCAAAGAAGTATTCTAATGCTAGCCAGCAATCCAAGCCGTCTTCAGCCTCAAGGCACATAGGGAAAGGGCGTATGAGGGAACTGCCCTCTATATCAGGAAGAACAAAAGAAGATGAAGGAGGGGATGGAGATCTCCACCTAAGGTATCAGGAAATGAACCGCTTCTTTATCTGAGGTATATGATACCAAGATATGGATATGTCATATATGATATGCAATATCCACAAAGAAGTGATGGCCTTTGTGAAAGGACCAAGAAAGAAGTATCCATCATTGGAGCAAGTGTTGCTGCCATAGATAGGAGTATCTTTCAGTTTATTTCAGCCTAAAGGGCACGAAATAGAGTTGAGAACTGCTATTTCATACTTGCCAATAGATAGAAACACTTTATTTTTGCATATTGTATGACAATGATGGAAATCAATAAAGTTGTGTTTTCAATCTTAAAGATATGATCTTTGTGGCAATGCCTTATTTATCTTGTGATATTTGATATGCATAAGATAAGACGATACCTAAAAGTTATAGATAACTCAAACAATGAAATTAGCATTAATCATGACAAATTCATTTCTAGTTTCCATGTGATGGATAAATCTAGACTCTTTTGGTTAGAGAACCAGTAAGAGACATGAATATCTTGGACATGATTAGTCAATCTTCACTAATGGTAGTGGGAGAATGATTATCCTATTAGGTATAATACATGTGATGTATTTACATACCTATTGGAACAAATGCTAATACTTCAAACGGTGTTTAGAGAAATACCAATATGAATATCTTGAAGTGTTCAAGATTATCATAGATGAAGTACAAATTTGGTAAAGTGTTAATTCTTGATGAGATCAATGAATGAAATACTTGGACCAAATGTTTGAGATCCTTATGAGTGATTATGATAGTGTATCATAGTTAACTCATGATTAAGGCATGGTGATGTCTAAATCAAGAAGGAATCATACTCTAAGGAGTTAGATAATGATTATCAAATAACTAAATTCTTCTTAATAAAAGAATACCCCATACTAATAAAGGAAATTAAGAATCACAATGGTTGTGAGTTCTTATATCCTTAACAGATACACCTCAATTATCTATGTGATGAGTTGTTCATGTGATGAGTCAACTATCAAGATGAATATGAGGAACCAAATCTTGAGTTATGGTTTAAGACCATTACATCCTAAATGACATCCATGTGAACCATAAGGTATGACCTTGATGGTAGCACTCATTGGATCATATCCATAAGTGCAAATGAGTCTTAAGTGTTAAGACACATGGATAACATTTTGAGAAGGATGATGCTTGTTGATTGCAACTTAATGACTGAGACATTTGGCATATGGATACTAAAACCACATTCCTATGAGGAATAAAACAAGGATGTGTACGTGACACAACCTATAAGGTTTATGAATCCACTATTGCAAATGAAGTCTATAAGTTACAATGGACTAATCAATGTGATTGATTGAGTACAAGCAACTCAAAATTGGATCTTTACTTTGATGATATAGTCAAAGGGTTTGACTGATATGTCAAAGATAAAGAAGGGATCTGTGATTTAGTGGGAGCGTGTTCACATTCCACATGTTGATGTGAAATGGAAATGTTCTAGAATGGAAATCCAAAAGTGGAAATTATCTTTAAGGAAGATAGAGATATTTCCTATATGATAGGAATAGAGATCTATAGAGATAGTTCTCGACAAATCTCTTGACCTGGAAAGGAGAGAGCATACATTGGCAATCTGTACTGAAGGGTTCAGTATGCACAGATTCAGTGGGAGAAAACTTGTCCATGTTATATGGATATTAGTATCCCAAGGCCAAGTGTCCAATTCTTATGAAGAATGGGAACACTAAGAATAGATATGGATCTATCATGTATTTAATCATCCCATTGTCTTTCATATATGACATGGCAAGAATAAAATGCATTCATCATTTTGTATGTATGACATGACAATATGATGTGCTCATCCTGATAACTCGTATGTGGAACATGACGAGTGGATGTCTGTCTACTTCCAGTAAGGGTTACTGGAATACCATGAGAACTTGATAAGTACTTGTGAAGTACTAGTTCTATGGAGATAAGGAAGAGTTCGATGTAAAGAGTTACATTGATGCGAACTTCCGAAAGGACAGAAGATTAATCGCAAAATATACATAGGATGTATAAAAGTGAAAGTTTGTTGATAATTGGAAGTGTTCCAATAAAACCATTTAAAAGGGAAATGCCGAGTATCCATGTGTTAGAGAACATCAGTGGATACTATATGGATCTAGAAGTTCATGAGATGAACTTATAGATATTCCGGTCATTGATGACAAGTCTGGAATCCTTGATCATGCAATGTGGCTAAAGGTTAGCAAAGGAATACTAGATCGCATATTACGGAAACTCCATCTCATACGTGTGATGTACAGCGAAGAGATGAGAGACATGCAATTTGTACAGACTTTGGCAAGGTGTTGCCATTACTCACTTTGTTGGCACTAGAGAACAGTGACATGTGGGACATGTTTGAAGATCACTATGAATATGATTCAAGGGTGATTGGCTCGCAGTGCAAGTGGGAGTCTGTTGGTATGTATGCCCTGAGAGCCAATCATGGGATGATTGGTGGGATACATTAAGATTGATTTGATAAACATCAAAGGCAAGCTTCCAATTCTTTCTGGTTCAGTCATATGAGATAGTGATAGAATAGATTGAATGTCTAGAGAATGACATTACTCAATGACGTATGCTTTCAGGTTAAGGACCTGAACGATGAGATCATACGGATGCTAAGAGTTTGTACATTCTTGTTATGTCCCTAGTCGGATGTCATTGTGGAATGTAGATAGACAGCAATGACACACAAGACTAGATTGTGGTGTTGGTTGATGACAGAATCTCATTAGTCATGATATAGAGATATCAAACCAAACACATAGGTACTTGTTAGAGAACAAGGTACCGGACAGACCCACCGTGAGTTTGACACATGGAACCATGAGATGGTAGTCACAGTCAGTACTCACAGTGATGGTGGTGAGTGTGATTCTTAGACCTGAAATCACTGCACTCAACACATGTCGTTGGGCACACTTTGACATCATCAAACATAGTCCTGAAACATGGGTTGTTATAAAGGTGATGATTGGGTGGCTTTGACACATGGGGCTTTTGAGGGGTGAGTGATAGATATGGGATTTGTCCCTCCTGAGGGAGTTTGATATCCAAGGCCACTTGATGAGTAGGATTGAGATAGGCGTGCGCACGCATGTGTGAATCAGTATGTGATATTGATGTCATACATATCTCCTTCAATCTACTCTGAGATCAAGAAAGTGAATGAACGTTGACAGGATGACTGTTCCATGCCTCGAGTTCATTCGGGATATCAGTGACAAAGGAATTATACATTTACTGTAACACCATTCACGAATTGTAGGATGAAAGTTGTTCTCCAACTTTCTACTTTCACTTGGGTAGAAATGATGTGTGACTAGGCACCGCTCTTTGCTTGTGAAGTCATAAGTGTTATGGACTTTCACTACCAATGTGAAATGGACCTGCAGGGTCACAGACATAGGATTTACCTGGAAGAGGAGTTTTGTCCACAAAGCAATGTTTAGATTGATTACTAAAGGAGTTTAGTAGTTCAATTAAACACTCAATCAGTTGATAGCTCAATATCATATGGTTCAAGGTGTTGGACGCATTGATTGGAGTATCAGATTGATTGAAATCGCAATTGACTGATTTTGCCCAACCTATGCTCCCAACCGATCGGCTCATGTGATGAACCGGTCGGCTGAGGTGCTGAACCGGTCGGCTGGAGTGTCCAGGCCGATCGGCTCATGCCCAGGTTGAAACGACCGGTTCAAGAGTTGAACCGATCGGCTCAACTGGTGCAACTGATTAGTTGGGAAAGTCATGTCGGCAAGAATTTTCCTTTGGTTTCAAATTGCCCAATTCGATTGGGAATAACATTGGTATACGATACCAATTGAGAACGAAACAAGGAAAGTCTTTTTGAGCCGGATTAGGACCATGAACCGATCGGTTCAGGGAACCAACCGATCGGTTGGAGTGCCCCAAACGATCGGCTCAGGTCCAACTGATCGGCTCAATGGCCGAACCGATCGGTTCAGTTGTGAACCGATCATTTCAAGTTGCGAACCGGTTGCTTTTTGTGGAAAATTCTCGAACCCTTCTACTCCTGCTTTAGTCCCGTATTTCCGGGCACAGAGAACCCTGTCCCATGACCCGCCTATATATATAGGGGTATTGGGGGCTTCTCAAAGTACAACTCAATGCAAGCTGGTTGCTTTGCGAAGTTGTCGTTCTCTCTGGTTTTGGTAACCGTGAGAGATCCCGAGCAAGTGCTTCCCACTAAAGGGAGGTGCAGCAAGGGAAGGACAACTGTAGTTGCAACTGGTAGCAGGAGAGTGTGTTGGTGACTAGTACGTCAACAGGAGGGTGCGACTCCTTCCACTTCCTTGTGGGACAAGGAGAGTGGAGTTCCAAGTGGTCTGTGTGGACTACTTCAGAGGCGGGAGGTTTCTGCCGCTCAGGAGGACAACTGTCATCCGACAGTCCGGTAGGAGGAGGAGTCGTCAGTCCCGGTACGACCAGGAGCTGCACAGACACCGTCCAAGACCGGAGTTGAAGACCGCGCATTGCGCGAGGTATTGTCGCCGAGCAAGCCTCGGGACAAGGTATGATTCCACAAACCATCCTTTCCTATTATATAGACGTTGACGCGTTTCCTCGGTATGGGTTGGGGAGAAATTTTTTTTGTTTCCGCTGCCTTCTCTGTCTCCCCTAAAACCCAACATCTTCCAGATCTGAGTAAAATAGGATTCAAGGGTAGGAAGATGTGGCTTGAAACCCATGATATAACCAGCTAGGCAATTCTTCCATCTTTCTGAGTTCTTATCAACTTCCTTCTTTGGGTAGAGCAATTTACCTTCCTTAACCGTGATTTTCATTTTCTCCAGTAGAGTATTAGCATTCTTCTTCTTCGGAATATGGAAGAGTTCACTCCAAGATTTCCTATCGAGATTTGGATTGCCTGCTTCTACATTGTTTACCTGAATAGCACAGGAGGACGACATAGCACGAAATCGCCAATGGAATCGCCTACGCCGCCACCTTTGCTTTTCTCCGCCATTAACCAAAGAGATGTTAGGGTCACTTTCATGCTTTTGTAGTGGTTTTGTGTGGTGCCTTGTTTTTGGATGAAGAAAAATGATGTGTCAATGCTAACATTCTGGCTAGGTTTCTACCAACCAAAAGAGAGAAACTGTCATCCATTGGATATTGAGTGAATTATATCATTTTCTTGATGTAGCCAGAGACACATGTCACATGTCTGGATCGTTTTGTGTATTTCAAGTCTACTTTGGCATGAGGCTCGAGTCTGATTCATTTGCAGTCATTTGTAATCCCAATCATAGTCTTCCACAAAGCTATTTGGAGAGTTACGACATGAACAACTCACCACTACAGAGAGGGGTGAGATAGTTATGTGGCTTGCAAATCATGAAGATGATGATGTTCGTTGGAGATGGATGGGCAGTGGGATAGACACATCAACATATGGAATCTCAATGCCTACTTCTAAATTTGATTATCCTTCTTAGCTTTGTCAATATCAAAGGTATTATCATGTAATAGTATTGTGTCAATTTGGATGACATCAAGTGGCATATGAGATAGACAAGCTACATCACTATTATCAATAGACAAATGATGAAGGAGGCTACCATCTGACAACTAAGTTAGTAGGGATGTGGAAGAATCACAATAGGATGATGTTGAAGGAGTTACCAGTTGGATGGGAGTGAACACTAGAGTACCATATTCAGTGCCAAGCCTTCAAACATGTACTACTGGCTTGTGATATCAATGAACAACCTCATGATTAGGCATATTATGGTTATGCATCTCAACCATTATTTATTTATCTCATTTTATAGTATGGAGTGAGTTGAGTTAGGTGAGTCAACTTTGAAACATTAGTGGGGTTGATTTAGTGTGGTTTGTATTCAATATGTTTTTTGTTTCACCAAAGAACCAGTCTAGTGAAAGCTTAATATTATATTCTTATGTTTACAAAAAAGATGCTCGGTGTATGTCTTTTTTTGTTTGTTATTTTAGTTTTAGTTATTTGGTAGAACAAACCAATCTAAATATGAAAAATGAGATAGTGGCAACTTATTGAGACAAACTAGAGATCAAATCAAGTTTCTGATGCATTCAAGCTCATACCGCATGTCATATAGTAGGATATTGTTGCTTTGGCCTTGATGTCAAATATGGTAACTTGTATGGGTCATAGTGTGTAAGTTTATAGAGGTTAGAAACATGGAGTCAATGATGTGAGGTGCTTTGAACTAAGGTGTGCAGAGATGGAATATGTGAGCTAGGTAACAACTCAAGCATATTAAGAAAGATTGATGCTTTTTGAGCTATTAGTAGTCTTTGACTAGGCCCATACTTGTGATACTCACAGAGTATGACGGAGAAGAGTGATCAATGCCTCGTTGGTTCTGGACAATACAAGAACATATCCTTTGTTTGTGTTTGCAATTGTAGGGCATTGGTGCTCAAAACCTTAGGATAGGATATCGCTTCATTGGACCCGACCGATATCACACGAACATATCCATTGTTTATGTTTACAATTGTGGGGGCATTGGTGCTTAGAACCTTAGGATGGGATAACCCTTCATTGGAGACATATCTTACTATGGATTACATGTTTTTTCCCAACATTGATTTTCTACATGGCAAGTGACAATCATCATAATCTTAGATGTATTGTCATGGGTTCAATCAGTCTATCACAAGCACATATCTAACATAGAAGCAAACATATTGAAGGATATTGGTGCTGAGGACCTTAAGATGGGATTTTTTTAACTAAGGAGAGAATGAAAGAGAGTTGTTTCTCTTATCCTTTTTTAATTTCCCACAATCAACTCATCAAAGATGCTCAATATCTTTTATGATAGCAAAGAAATTCCAAGAATATGTAGCAAAAGTAATTAGCTAGCTCTTATTCATCCATACATGTTGGATATGTTATATCAGTGAGATAGTTTGAATGTTGTGTGTGTGGCAGTTAAGATCTTACGTTCCACTGCAAGGCTACTCAAATCTGAATTGAGGTTGTTGGCTTGAGTGAACCTTTTGAGAATGAATTCTCTGAGACCATGAAGGGATAAACTCATAATCACACGATGATCATCAATAGTGGACCCAATCAAGAGTTGTCTCTCAATGATTCTATCATGACTGAGATCTAGAATTGTTTATTCAACTGTCAATTTTGAAAATATGTTGCTCTTGTTTTGATTGTAGATCAAAAGATCCTATGTTTTATCATGTTTATTATATTTTCTTATAGTATTACTCTGAATTTGTGATGTTAACCATGAAATCTTGGTTTTGTTTGTGTGTTCACAAATATTTTTATTCTCGTTGCATTTTATGGGATAAACTATATGGATTTAGGATTAGGATAACAATTCTTTTAAGTGAGCTAGTGTAGCGCTTGTGTGTTAAGGTGATTTCCTATAATTATGGTTCATCAATACTACGACTTTATGTCATTTGTGTTGATGGGGGACTTGTTTACATCCCAATCCATGCCCTGTACACGTAGAGCTCCACCAGTATAGATGTCGTGTATGATTTAAGGTCCTTCCCATCTGATGTTGAATTTTTTATGTGTGTCAGGGTTGATGATGTCATAGATATATTTATTACCCTAAACCCACACTCCTAATGGATACACAACCAAAATAAAGTGGACATGGGAATTCATCCCTATAATGGATCACATAACATATGCATGAATAAAACCACAACCCAGAACAAGGTAAGAGACGACACAACATAAAAGAAACTAGACTAGTACCTAAAACAAGATCTTAATCCCACATGTCAACATGTAAGAATTCCATTTGCAACGCATTAGATATCATCAGAGTATGAGAAGAAAATTATCATAGTGGAGAGGAAGCAATGATCATAGAAAGATTCATAGTGTATATGCTACTTAGAATCATGAAATGGGTACACATTAGCACAACTGTGCTAAGTACGCTACAAAATACACAAACTCACAGGTTTAAGAAACATATATTCTAGGAAAAACATAATATGATAACAAGAAAGAAATAAACAACATTAAAGACTTTCTTATTAACAATCAAGTGTGTTTTAAATAAATTTCCATTATGCTAAACAACATTGCATGGCCATTGACCAGCTTCCTTAAAGGAAAGGTTCATAAGTGTGCTCAAGATTAGCTAGCAATTTCCTTTATATGTGAGGAACCTAAAGACCTAAGTCAATGAGCTAATACTATTTCAAGCCTTTTGCCCTTACCCCAAGAATTATGGCATGTGCACAAGGTTGTTATAATAGATAAGTTGATTTATGTTCAAGGTTTACTGAACATATTTCAAGAAAAAAAACAATACTAATCATAGGGAATGAGTAAGTCAAAAAAATATATACAATCAAGCAGTTTAAGTATACATACATACTAGAAAGTTCACTACAACTAGTCTGGCCAATAGGAAGATAAATCATACCTTGTTGAGTTTAATCATGCAAGATTGTCACCATTAAAGTATAGATGGGGTCTACTTGAGTTGGGGGTCATAAACATAACCAAGATACTGATTTGAAGTCATAATGTAGCAATGATCATCATTAGAGCAAGGTGCATACAAGGTTGTAGACTTAGTTATCAACATGAATACTAGATCACATTTCAACTCAAGATTAGGGAATTTAATCATCTAAGGGAACATTTATGATCCACAAGGTATTTCGGTGAACAAAGCATGATATGTTATTGGATTTAGGAGTTCAAATGATCATTTTAGTCATAGAAGACCCACATGTGATCTAGGGTTGAGATTTGACGTTAAAGTATACATAAAAAGCATTTTTCAAGGTTGAAAGTACATCATTTAGTCAAATTAGCTTGCTAGTATGAACAAGTCTGAATCTTGATACAAGATACATCAAAATTCACTGATTAGATTGAGCATGAGGATTTGAGGCACATTCAATCAAGTTCAAGCATTAAAGACGAGATGTTTAGTATTAAGAGCAAATTTTAGGCCATATAAGTAACATTAGTCCATCTAAGGGAGTAAAGATAAAGATAGTTCAAATCATGGAATAACTAGTTTCTCAAGTTACTGATTGAAGGCTAGCATCAAGTTGTGGGGCGTAAAGAAGCAAGCTTGAGCATTAGATGACATAAAACATGTAGAGAGGGATCAAAAGACATCATCTTTATAATATCGGTACAATTATGAACATAATTAGGTCATAAAAATAGATCCATTGCAAAGATCTAATTCTCTAAATGCATATTGAGATATTACAAGACCAAAATGACCCAAGGAGTGAAGAGATATGCCCTTTTGAAGTTCAAGCATGGATCTAGACAATATAGGGAGGAAGAGAGAGACAAACCTTTGAGTAGTGCCAGTGTGGCATGCTAGGGTTGGTCTACCCTGGGATACATAGGTGTGCTAGTGAGTCACAGGCCTGGGGTCAAAGGACCCAGTCAATAAGAGGGTTGGGAGAGAGAGAGCATTAACCCACAACTAATTTGAGTCATTCACTATTGGTCCACCATGGTCCATGCTTCATCCAATGGCACTACTATATCCTTCCTTCATGAGTACCAGGGTTGCAACCTCTATAGCCAGTGGTGAATAGCTTACAAGAACCCGAGCAAGGGAACGCCTATGGACTGCGAGGGGAACATAAAGGTGGTCGTCTGATTCTACCTCACCACCGTGAGGTTGATGAATGTATAAGACAAATTTGAGAGGAACAGTGGGATGAAAACCCAAAATCCTTGGGCGGCGACATCGCCAAGGTGAAGGAGGGAGAATAAGGGAGAGATGGATGTGTTAGGACATGTAGAAATGAATGAAAAGAGGGTGAAAATGATGTGGGAGACTCTTTAAAGGAAGTATGGTGACCAATTTGGCATCAAAGGGTGGGAAAGTAAGGGGTTGGTCAACCCCGACATCATGGCCCCTGACCATGGTGTATGGAGGAAAGAGACAAAATCATGGCTATTGGTTGGAACTTAGATCTTAGGATAATGGATCTGAGGGCCTAGTCCTCTCACCCAAGGATCTGGGCCCCACCATTGGTCCATAAAAAGTAGAATGAATTGTTGGGTCTAAGTGGAAAAGAAAAAGGGGGCGCCTCCCCTAATTGGTCCTTGCATCCACTTAGGCCCAGTTAGGGTAAAAAATAGCTAAATTCGTATTAAAATAAGGGTTAGGTAGAAAATTTCAAGAGGCTATATCTTTGGCTATTCTACATCATGAAATACATTTCATAACAAGGAGAGTTCATTGAATGGTTTAAATTTGGATTGCAAGTTGATGATACATAATAAGCAAGAAACATAGTTCAAAACTCAAATTATAGTCATATATAATTACAAAGTGATATTTAATTGAAGATAAGTTCTCAATTGAGCATAAAGTGACTAAAGGGCACCAAATAAAGGGGTGATGGAGGTTATTGAGTACATTAAAGCCTCTAATGATTAAAGATTGACATAATTTGAATGATAGGTAAAATTAAGGTTATCTCATCATCCTCACCTCAAAAGAATTTTTTCCCCAAAATTAAATCAAATCCTCAATCAAGATTGGGATTTCCATTTCATATCAAAAATTCATTCTGACATTCCATTAAAGTATCATAATTTCTTTCAATTTCACTCCAAAATTAGGCAATCCAGTATCAAGATCATAGCATAGTCACAATGATCATCAAATTGGAAAGATCATCATATGAGTCAAAAATATGGAGATATTATCATATAGATCAACAACTTGGAGAGATCATAATTTTAGGTCAAACAAATAGAGCTCTTGAATTGGGAGTACAAAATGACTTTCCATTCCAACATTTTAGCATCATAGCTCCTTCATTGGCCTAGGTGGGGTTACACATCAATGATTGTGTCACACCCCTAGTTTTTGAAACCTAGTGAGTACATGATTAAGTTATTGATGAATTCAATATATCATAAATTTATGATTACAATAAGGTTCCATCCAAATTTCATGATATTTCAAATTAAAGTGGAAAGGAATGTAGAGAGTGTCTTTTGTGCAATTGTGGCTACTTTGGTATTATCTTTGAAGTTTGGGAATTTGATATTTAATTTGTTGATATGAGGTGACAACCAAAGTTTTAACTATGAAGGGAATATGATGACTATAGCTGATGGTTTGAACCATAATCCTAGTTTAGGTCTTCATAATAAGCAAGTGAAGTTATAATAATCATCAACTGCATCATATGAAGGCTACACATGAGAAAATATTGATTCAAGTTTTGGTTTCGTATTTGAGAATATGATTAAGCTAATGGACCTTTTAGAAAATCAAGGAATAGGTCATGTGCCCCTGAAACCAACTCAAGCATTTTTAGGCTAGTTAACATTCACAAATGGTTCTGTGGAGTACAAAATTGATGATGAAGTATTGTATTCTTATAATAAATACTCAACACATTTTTAGTAGATGGATAATTGAGATATGATATTAGGGGAGAAATTTCAAATAGTTCTAATTTCTCTAGTTTCCTAGACAATTAAATTAGCTATAATCGATTATTTACTATAAATACATGTTTGGAGTGTCTAATCAATTAATTTTGACCTAACATCTTTCTAATGTAAAGATGATGAACATATAATGTTTATCCCAAAATTGGCGATCGATTGGAGCTATGGGGTAGACTATATAATTACTTTTATAAATTTGACTTTTATCAAATAAATAAAAAGTAAAAAAAAGGTGTCTCCAACGCGGACAGGAGAACAAGCATTGAAGAAACAGGGACCCGAATAGAGTTCATGAGAGGGAAGAACTCCTCGCCAGATCTGGGGTCTGATGGCTATAAAAGCCTTCCATTATAGGAGAATATGGTTGATCAGACCTATATCTAGGGTTTGAAGTGAACTGAGGAAGAAGAGAGGAAGATCGAAGAACATAAGCAGACTTGATGGGTGATGGAGGAAACAAGGGAAGTAGGTCAGGGATCTTCTCCTGGTTATGTTGCACCCAGAAATAGTGTTGCCCTTTGTAGGATAGCCTCTCAGAGAGGTTGGCGGTGCAACCATGTCCTTAGATCAAGGATCGAGCATGTACGAGGTCTTCCCTGTGAGTGATGTGTATACATGATGGAATAGGGGAGAGATCAATTTCCTAGTGGGCAAAGGAGACGCCATCCTGGATCATCCTGGCTGAAGCTGGGGCCACTGGTCATCTTGAGCCATTGGACTGATTTGAACGACCAAGAAGTTTTAACAAGGTATTATCTTCAAAAAATCACAACTCAAAGTATGGTTATTAGTTTTCAATACATAAGGTACTAATGGAAATCTCTTTAAGAGTTGTTTATAGTAAAAATATTTCTAGATTATCATTTTGATATCTACTATTTATTATATGTGGTTTATTCAAAACTATATGATTTTGATGTTTTGTCTTATAAAAATAACAAATAAGTTTAAAAATTCTTGCAAATTTTACTGAATGTGTATTTTGATATGTTAAACTATTTAAAGCCTGATCACTCCTATTTTAAACATTACTAAGGTTTTTGATGTAAACCCTAATAAAGGAATTATGGGTATTTCACCCAATGTTTGACAAGGAACCGATCAGAGATTTCTACTAAAACTTTAATATGCATTGTTCTTATTGATTATAATATTTTTCTGGAATTTGATGTGTATTTATATTAGTATATGATTTTTGAGCCTAAGTGGCCATTGTATAAGATAATTGTGTATGATTTGTGAGATAACATATGATTTATGAACTACTTGGTAAGGGAGATAATTTTAATTGTATTTTTCTCCAATATCAAAAGTAATTCAGAGATATTAGTATATCTTATCATATTCGATGCTTACTCTTAATATATGATATATGTACTCATATTAGTGCATAAGACGATTTATGGCTTCTTTAAGTATAAATATTATAATGGTTATATAATGTAAATTTTGATATACATTTAACACTAAGAGTTTTGTTGTGACTTATATTAGAGTTATGTTTTGTCTAACTAGAAACCCTAATCTAGTTTATGGGGTTAAGGAGACGGGGATTTGAGATTTAGAACATACACATGGACTTATAAAATTTTGCTAATGTCCAAGTAAATACATTGTGAACCAAGTGAATCCAAACTATGTTAAGGATCTCCTCAAAAAAGGTAAGTGGGCCATGCCTATTGAATTTCATTATTATTATGATTCAACATACCCATATGTAAAGTAACTTAAAGAATAAGTTACTTTCAGACATTTTTTTTAGCAATATGAACATCTTCATTCCTGAAAATCCATACGACATCTACACATAGGAAAAGTGATTCTAGAAGTACATACAACCAAGAGTAGGGCTATCTGATCCCCAAAACTCATATTGGAATGATAATAGAATGCTTCTGCATTGATCTCTTTTCCACTAGGCTCACATAAGAAACTTTTCATAAGAGATTCCTTCAACCTGAGCATAGATCAGAGATGATAAACCTGCAAATGAAAAATATACAGACCAGTGTCTTCCGCCATGTGCAGAGCCATAGATCCAATAGTAAATCTGAACAGAACAAATTGAGGCTAGCAAGAGCCAAGACTCGTAGCTCCCAAATAGAGAGAACAACAATGTCGACAAGTAGCAACATCAATGCCGATAAGTAGCGACAACAACGTCGATGAGCAGTGAGAAGCGGGCAGAAGAACCTGTCGCAAAGAAAACAAGAAAAAAATAGGGAGGCCCGAGAAGAAGCATGGGGGTGGGGGGTATCGACTGTCATAGGGACAGACGATCAGGGCCAGTCGCCAACTCTTTGATTCACCCCAGCGAGCCAAGGCACCGCCAGGGTACGCCGCCCAAACCACCAGCACCACATCCTCTAGATCGGAGACCGAGTATCACCGCTGAGAAGGACGGGTCCTAGATGAAAAGCAAGCAGAGGCCTCAATCGTCGAGGCACCTTGAGACAACCAAGGAAGAAGAAAGCCCAGGGGGAGAGGGAACATTGCACGCCGACAAGAAGCCTCCCCCCCAGTAGGGTCGGCGATAGGGCAAGCCCTAGATCACCCTAGCGATCGTGGGAGCGAGGGAGAGAGGATATCGCTGATGTGTTACTTTTAGACATTTAGTTATTAATGTGCATGTCATATTCAATAATGCTTCTATTAATCAGATATTATTAAGATGAACTATGTTGTGAGGATATCAAATTATAGATTTTAGATATTTAAGCTAATTTTAGATGCTTAGTATTCTTTGATCTTGTTTAGTTTATTTCTCAATCCTTTAGACACATAAGTCATATATTCAATATCAAAATTTAACGAAGTGGTCTATTAAATATGAGTTTTAGAATAAGACTTATTTAGACAACAAGAATCTAGATTTTAGATTTTAGATTTAGATTATCATTTAGAGTAGTCATAAATTAGATCCACATATGTAATAAGAATCTCAAATCCAATTTCAATTATTTAGTAATCAAGATACATATTGAGATTTAGATTCAGAGTTCAGATGCATGGATTAACAATATCGGAGGATGCATGGATTAACAATATCATTCATGGGACCGCCAACGTCGGTGATAAGATTCTACGTTGTGCGGGGTGTTGCACCATCTGGTACGCACACAACGACCTCATTCATGGAGGCAAACACATACCGCCTTAAGTTCTGGCCTCCCGGATCCGTGGCAGCTCTACGACAGTCCTCAACCTTCTGAAGCATGCCTCACTCACAATTGTGGCTCAACAAAGTCACCCCTCTCGGCCGTCCCCACACTAGTAGGTGGTGTTTGTTGACGCTGAGTTCCAACTCCACACGCTTAAGATGGGCATTGGAGTCCACGTCACTAAGGGCAATGGTGCCTTCTTATGGGGCCAAGGTACTTTTGGATATGCCACCTCAGGTCTGGAGGTAGAGATCACGTGCATCATCCTAGCTTTGTATGTTTGTGTCCAAAAAAATTGTCACTGGTTATCCTTTCTGATTCCTCTATGGCCATTGATATCCTCTTACATGGGGAAAGACCCGCATGCAAGTTCCAACCCTTAAGGAGAGAATACTGCCACATTCTCTCCTTACTGCCCAATCTCAAGCTTTCCTTCATTAGTTGAAAGCACAACTCTGTGGCAGATAGTATTAATAAACACTCCTTGTAGTCTACTTCTCAGTGTACTTTTTCTCATATCAAACCCGCCTGGCTCCCCACAGATATCAACATCCGATTTTCTGTAATTTGGCCCGAACTAGAGATTGGGGTGAATAATAACTAATCTCTATGGTTTCCAAAAAAAAAAGATTCAGAGTTCAGATTTAGATTTAATTCATAATTTAAGAGCAATGATTCAGATTAAGAATTTAGTTTACTAAGATTTTAATTTCTAATAGAAAATTTTAAATGTATCAGTTAAGTAAGAAAATTTTCTAAGATATTTAGACTAGATTCATATTCAGATTTAGATTTAGAATTCGTACATGCTCAGTTATCAGTATTCAATTTCTGTATAAGATAAGTTCAGATTCAGAATGCAGTAAGTTCAAATTTAAGATAGTTAAGTCAAAACCTTCACATCAGACAATATATGATAAGTCCTCATTTAGTTAGTCCTGGGACAATTTAGAGACATCTATTTCCAATTTAGAGGAATGTTTACTCCAATTCAGAGGTACTTTGGTACCAAGCAAGGGGTAGTTACACCAATTCAGAGACACCTCAGAGTCATTCAGAGGCATGTAGTACCAATTCAGAGGTACTTTGGTACCAATTCAGGGCGCAGTTATGCCAAGTCTGGAGGACTTATCATATAATGGTGGCCGCAAATCAGATAAAACAAATAAATAAAATACACAATGTTTTCGTATAAGTTTTCAACTTCTAGATCTTAATTTAGCTTTTAGTTATAGTATATTTACATTTATCTTATTAGAAATGTAATGCCACTTACTCTAACCTAGGTTTCCCTTTGTGCATGGCTGGGGGTGAGATGTCCGTATGTACAAAACTTCAAGAGATGGTCATGACAATATGATACAAAGACAACTTTAGGAAGTTTGCTTAGTGGGGCACTGTCTACGTGATTCATGATTTTAAGAAATAGTACATGTTTTAGTATCATGTATATAAACTTTACTATCGAGATTGATGTAGGTTACTTTTCTGAGAATATGATGAGAATTTATTTCATACACAGTCTGTAATGGTTTTTTTCTATTATTATTGTTATGTATATCATGTTTGTAACACTCCTAGTAAAAATAAATAGATTCCACTCATGCTATATGAAAATTAGGGTTTTACATATTGACATTTTATATTTCAATCATTTGAGACAAACATCATATTTTAAAATTGTGACTTCATACTCAAAATCAATGGAAGGTCCCACCCTAGTCCCCATGAGAGCTCATCCCTAAGTCATAATCAAGAAAATCAACATATTAATGAGTTCAAATTTTTGAGGTTTGGGAACATGTGTGTCATCAATCATATATTGAGGGTGGTTTCACAATCCAAATAGGGTGATCATAGGTTTGGAATCAATATCAAGATCATTAATGATGATTCAATATTTCATTATTTAATATCGAGAGTCAAGTTTGGACATCAAAGTCATAGTTCCAAACATTTTGAAGCTAGGTTTTAGATTCCTACTATAGACGTTATATGTGATCATTCATCCATACATAAGTCGAGCAACAATTATTCAACATTTTGAGCATTATAAAAGAAAGATTTTGAGATATCAATATCAAGTTTATTATCATGGTATTCAAAGTGGATAAATGATCTTAACCCAGGTCTTTCTAAGAAGTCGTCCAAAATCTAGAGTCAACATCATCATATTTCAAGATCATCATCCAATCGAGATTCAAGATTGAGTATCAGTATCATCATAAGTCTAACATAATAGAGACTTAGGTGAAGAAAACACAATCGGGTGGAAGGGGTTACCTTTCCAAACTATAAATAATCAACAAGATGAAAATTTATAAGCATACATAATGGGGATTTGACATAGGTTAGGGGAGTCATGAGTCAACCACCACCCAAATACAGCACAATAGTCTACATTAGTCATGAGTTATCAAGAATACCAAAATAGGAAGAACATAAATTACCAAATTGTAATTCATAAAGTCATGAGATCAGGATCCAATGTGTAATAGGGCAACCATAGTTTAATATTTTATAATATCAAGATCATAATCATGTTCCCTTCCTTTCATGTTCATGGTACATGTATATTTTAGAAATGGAGAAGTCAAATTGAGCACTCCAAGAATTAGAGCATAATCAGGAAAGAGTGAGATCCATGTCCATCACATTATTTGAAATACAGATTACCAAGAGGCATATGAATCAATAGGGAATATGCATCTTGTATAAGAGTATTTCATCATGATTTTGAGAGTCCAAGATCTCAATCATTCCTTGGCATGATCATGGTACATATCAAATAGGGGAAATTTTCCTTATCATGTTTGAGGTTTGGTCAAGAATAGGGCAACATGGATTCAATCAAATAGGGACTAATGAACTATGAGGTACAATGTACACATTCTCCTTATCTAATCTTATCAAGATTGTTATCATTTTACATCAATCTTATAAAGCATGTGGTCAAGATTTGCTAAAGTTGAGTTAACATGATCTGAGGGGTCTTACGTTAGTACTTAACTACAAGAGTACTTTGATTAGTCATAATTGAGTTTTCAAATTAAGGCCAAATCATGACCACATCCTCTTGTTACTCAAATTTTACCAATTCATTCAAACGGTTAGTCTTCCCCATACATAGCTACCCATAATGGAGAGAGCATGTGATTAATTATCACGAGAGAGATCACATGAGGAGATGAGAAACTAAGTAATCATGATCTGATGGGTGACTTAGGAAAGCCCTTAAAGAAGAGATCAAATGCTAAAGGACTCTATAAGGTAGGTGGGATTAGGTTATTAAACATGCATAGAGGATATGTTATTGCTCTTATACCAATTGTCATAGAACCATTTATTACCCTAAGTCCACACTCCTAACGACTACACAACCAAAGGTGAGTGGACTTGTTCGTCCGCCCCTAGAATGGATCACATAACATATGCATGAATAAAACCACAACCAAAAACAAGATAAAAGACAACATAACATAAAAGAAACTAAAGTAGTACCTGAAACATGATGTTAATCCCATTTTTCAACCCATAAGAATTCCATTTGCAAGTCATTAGATATCATCACAGTAAGCGTAGATGATTATCATAGTGTAGATGAAGCAAAGATCATAGATATATTCATAGTTTACCTATTACCTAAAATCGTGAAATTGGTATACATCAGCACAATTGTGTTAAGTACGCTATAAAATACATAAACTCACATGTTTAAGAAACATATTTGCTTTCAAAAACTTAATATGATAACAATAAAGAAATAAAAAACATTTAAGACTTTGTTATAAAAAATCAAGCATGTTTTAGATGTATTTTCATTATACTAAACAAAAATTCATAGCCATTGACCAGCTTCCTCAAGGGAAAGGTCTGTAAGGGTGCTCAACATTAGATAACCCTTTTATTTATATTTGATGGACCTCAAGACCTCATACAATGAGCTAACCCTATTTCAACATGCCTCGTTCCCATACCCTGAGAATTCAGGCATGTGCACAAGGTTGGTATAGTGGACAAGTTCAATTATGTTCAAGGTTTGTTCAATGTATTTCAAGAAAAATGAATATACTAATTATAGAGAACAAGTATATCAAACAAGCATATAAATCCAAGTAGTTTAAGCATACATACATACAAGCAAGTTCAATACCACTAATCTAGCCAATAGGAGGATAGAGCATACCTTGAGTAGAGTACAATATTAACAACTTGATTTAGAAAACCATTAAATAGCAAGCTTGACTGGATCATGGCAATAGAGTCAACCAAGTGATGATGGGATAAGAAAGGATTGTAACTGTATTAACATCAGCAAGATCATGTTTCATTAATCATTATCATGGTAGTTTGATGTGTCAGCTAAGTCTAGGTATCATATCATCCATCATTGATTTCAATATCTCAACTAGGTCATGCATAGGCATTAACAAGGAACATAGTCCGTCATAGGTTCCTTACAAATTAGAGTGACACATCACAACTAGATTAGGGATGTATTATTAGAGTTACAATATCTTAAATATATCAATCACAAAATTTGTGTTAGCTTAGTCCACATAAGCATCAACGTTGGCATAACTAGTCATATTGAGATAGAATCATGCAAGATTGTCACTATTATAGTATAGATGGGGTCTATTTGAGTTAGGTGTCATAAACATAACCAAGATACTAATTTGAAGTCATAATGTAGCACAGATCATCATTACAGAAAGGTTTATACAAGTTTGGAGACTTAGTTATCAACATGCATACTAGATCACATTTCAACTCAAGATTTAGTTCTTTAATCATCTTAAGGCACATGCATGATCCACAAGGTATTTGGTGCACAGAGAATGATAAGTTACATGATTTAGGAGTTCAGATGATCATTTTAGACATATAAGACCCACATGTGAGCTAGGGTTGAGATTCAACATCAAAGTACATAAAAGGCATGTTTCAAGGTTCAAAGTACATCATTAAGTCAAATTAGGTAGCTAGTATGAACAAGTTCGAACTATGATCCAAGATACATCAAAATTTACTGATTAGATCGAGCATGAGGATTTGAAGCACATTAAATCAAGGTCAAACATTAAAGAAGATATGTTTAGAGTTAAGATCACATTTTAGGCCATATAAGTAACATTAGACCATTTACGGGAGCAAAGATAAACATAGTTCAAATCATGGAATATCTACTGGCTCAAGTTACTAATATAAGGCTAACATCATGTTTTGTGGCATAAAGAAGCAAGCTAGAGGATTAGATGACATAAAACATGTAGAAATGGATCAAAATACATCATCTTTAAAATGTAAGTCAAATTATGAATAAAATTAGGTCAATAAAATGTTTCATTGCAAAGATCTCATTCTCTTGATACAAGTTCATATATTACATGACCACAATGGCCCAAGGATTGAAGAGACATGCCCTTTTAAGTTCAAGCATCGATCTAGGAAATAGAGGTTGGAAGAGAGAGACAAACCTCTGAGTAACATCGATTTGGCACACTAGGGTTGGCCTACCCTAGGATACGTGGGTGTGCTAGTGAGGCGCATGCCTAGGGTTAGAGAACCTGATCAACTAGAAGCGGGGAGAGAGCATGAACCAACTGCTGATTAGAGTTTTCCAATGTTGGTCCACCATGGTCCATGTTGCATCCAATGGCTCTACTAAATCCTTCCTTCATGCATAGCAGGGACGCAACCTCTACCAGCGACGACTAACTTGTCGAAACCTAAGCAAAGGAATGCCTACAAGCCATGATGGGGTTCGAAAGGCGGTCATATGGTTCTACCTCACCACTATGAGGTTGATGAATATATAAGATGGATCTGATAGGAACAGTGGGACAAACACCCAAGATCCTTGGGAGATGGTTTCACCAATGTAAAGGGGGGAGAAGAAGGGAGAGATGAAGGTGTTAGGGCAAGAAGAAATGAAAGAAAAGAGGGTGAAAATGATGTGGGAGAAGATTTAAAGGTGGTATGGGCATCAACATAGCATCAAAAGGTGGGAAAGAATGGGTTTGGTGAAGCCCGACGCCATGGGCCCAACCATGGTGTATAGAGGAAAGAGATAAAATTCTAGCCGTTGGTTGGTACTTAGATATGAGGCTAATGGATCTAAGGTTCAAGACCCCTCACCCAATGATTCGGGCCTCACGATTGGTCTAGAGAATGTAGCACAGTTTGTTGGGCCAGAGTGGAAAAACAAAAGGGGTGTCTCCCCTAATTTGGCCGCATTCCCATTAAGGCCTAGTCAGGGTCAAAAATATGGGAAATTCACATTAAAGAAAGGGTTAGGTGGAAAAATTTCAAGATGAAATATCTTGGGCTGCGATGGTACAATTGAGGCTATTTTTGCACTGATTGATTCCTAATTGAATCATGTACACATGAAATACATTTTATAGAAAGGAGAGTTCATTTAATGGTTTCGATTCCGACTACAACTTAATGATACATAATAAGCATGACATTTATTTCAAAAAAAAAATTAGAGTCATATATAAATATTTAAAGTGATATTTAATTGAAGATAACCTTTCAATTGAGTAGGCCCGATTCATTATAGCTTGATATCTTGGGCATGATGCAGGGCTCGTAGCCAGTGTTCTTCTAGAGTGTTGAGTGTATAAATTTTATCTTAGACCCGATCATCTTCGCGTATATCTGTCTCTTGTAAGATGTGAAGAGAAGGCTTTTCATTTTCAATAGGAAAGACAACCTCTATCCCAAAGACTAAGGAATATGGTGTAGATCCTATTGAAGTTCTTATAGAAGTCTTGTATCGCTATAGGGCTAATGGAAATTGTCCGTGCCAATCTATGAATTTCCAGATGGTCTTCTTGAGGATTTTTAGAAGATTCTTATTTATAGCTTCCACTACCTCATTCATTTGGGGTCTAGATAGAGAAGTACAATGTTGCCTTATGCCAAATGAATTTTGGTACTCTTTCACATACTTAGCCATGAAATTGGTTCCATTGTCAAAAATAATCTCATGTGGAACACCATAGAGGGAAATGATGTTATTCTGAAGAAACTTGATCATTAATGATGCAGATTCTACTCATACAACCTCCAACCATTTGGTAAAATACTCAATTGCAACTAATATGAAGCAAATAACATTTGATACTTTAGGGTGGATCTTTCCAATCATGTCAATACCCATTTGGCAAGCTCAACACTTGTGAACAAATTGAGAGATGTTTGTCTCCATCGTAATCCAAAAGTTGCCTAATAGTTGGACCTTATTTGAAGGATCTATACCACCCATGTTTGAACCACATTTATTGGCATGAATTTCCTTCATGATTTCTTCAGCTTCGTCCTTAGTCACACATCGAAGTAGTGTCTTATTATAGGAACGTTTGTACAATTTCCCTACCCCAATGGTATAGTGTGTAGCCACGTATCTGATCAATTTGTTGATCTCATTTGGAAGATCCTTTAGGAAAGAGATGGACCTCTAGGAATCATTTGATTTCATAGAACCAAGGATTTCAATTTTTGACTTCACCATGTTCAATCTACATACAATACGTTGATTGAGACAGAGTCTTGACTTCCACCTAGAAGCTTTTTGGTCATTCTATCTTGACACAATATGAAACCATGGTGAGGGCATCAACATACGTTTCACAATATCTTTTCAAATGGTTGAACAATACTTCTTCAAAGCACTTGGTGGGAATACTGAGATACTCTTGATAAGGGATAAGATGGCCCTACTTATTTTTCCATTCTCCATTATCTATGACACAATTAGGAGTGAGTTTTCAATGACTTGGAAATGATGAACTCCCATATCCTTTGTCACTTGCAAGACAAAGATGCATGCTTCATATTCATCCAAATTGTTTGTTTCTTCAAACTCCAATCTTTTACAACTTGAATGTTATTTCCATTAGGATCTATGAGGAACACACCTACTTGTTTCCCATATTGATTTGTTGCACCATCAAAATATAAAGTCCACACATCAGAAATGGAGGGAAAATCACTAATGTAATTGTTAATCATGTTGATTTCTTCATCTAGGAAATCAAGCTCTCTATCTACTGGTTATATAGTAGGATTATCATCTAGTTTGTCTACAAATGATTGAGCTTTTACTACTTTCATTGATACATATGAGATGTCAAATTTTGATAAAAGTACTTGCCAATTTGAGCATCTACCCACTAAGATAGGACAATTGCACAAATAACATAGAGGATCATGATGGGACTCCATGTGCATGGGATACGACATAAGGTAATTTCATAGCTTACAAGTGGCATGAACCAATGTTAGGCAATACTTTTCAGCTGTTACAAACTTTTCCTCAATATCGGTGAATTTCTATGAGAGACATTATATTGCATGTTATTCACTCCCAACCTTTTGCGTTAAGACACCATCCATGGCTTTGTCTAATACAGACAAGCATAGGGTGAAGGGGTACCCAGAAATAGGTGGTTTGAGAAGTAGAGGGTTAGATAGGTACTTCTTAATCTTATCAAATGCTTCTTTGCAACAATCATTACATCCTAGTTTGGATTTCTTTTTCAACAACTTAAATATAGGTTCACATACTGGTGTTAGCTTAGTAAAGAATCTTCAAATATATTGGAGATGTCCCAATAGGCCCCAGATCTCCTTCTCAGTGTGAGGTGGGGGAAGTTCAATGATTTCTTGATCCTTGAGCAGGTGAACTTCAATTCCATGTTGATTGAGAATGTATCCTAATTAATTTCCAGAAGTGATGCCAAATTTGCACTTGTTCGGATTAAGACAAAGTCGTAAGCTCTTAAGGCTCTCAAAGAACTTCTCTAAACATGTTATATGATCATTAGGGTGTTTTGTCTTAGCGATCATATCATCGACATGAAATTCTATTTTTTTGTGCATAAGATCATAAAATAGAGCTACCATATCTGGTTGGCATGTAGAGCCATCATTCTAGAGTCGAAAAGGCACTAAACGATGGTAGAAGACTCCCCACTTGGTAGTAAAAACCATTTTTCCATGTCAGAAGGTGTTAGCTTAATCTGGTTGTAGCGGTAAAATTTGTCCATAAAGCTAAGAAGAGGATGTTCAGTTGTATTATCTACCAAGACTTTAATGTGAGGTAACAAAAAACCATCCTTTGGATTGTCCTTATTAAGATCTATGCAATCAACACACGTTCTAACATGACAATACTACTTAGACACATGAAAAATATTACATAACAACATCATATAAGAGACTAGATGGATGAATCCAATGTCATATTGCTTTTACATTTCCTCTCTAATTTTAAGACCCCATTCAGGACAAATATGGCAAGCTTTCTCTTTGATCGGATGCATACCTAGAATTATTGGAATATGATAGACTATGTGGGATTCATCTAACCTTGACATAACAATAGAATTCTAGGGAAATATATTAATGTTCATCTATGGAGATCTATGAGGAATTTCTTGACTGACGGGGGTAAAGGTGCCCCAATCTTCACATGATGTTCAATAGGACCATTGATTTTTTTTGTCTCAGTTTCATCTACAATATGAAATGGTTGATGTTCCCTTTACATATATTCTGGAATTTGGATATCCTTATAGTTGGGAGATGTATCTACAAATACCTCATTGATATACTTCATAACTTGTTGCTTATTCTTGAGACATTGATGAAAAATTGCCAACTTCACATTGTTGGGCTTGCTTACAGTTTGGTATCTATGGTTTGTGGAGGACCACTTTGATTTCCCAGGACGAGCCTTTTAGAAGAATCGGGATGGAATCTCCTCATCAGTTAATAGTCATTTTTTGAACCATGCAGAGCAATGTGAGTTGTGTTGGAAGCTCATATTTCAAAATAGAAATTGTCAATAACCTCCCTATGTAAACTCCTTTGTATACCCCCCTATTCCAAAGTTTTGTCCATTGATTTGGATATAATCATGATGTCTCCATATTCAACTTGTTCATAAGCATCTAGGTCATCATCACTTGATTGAAATTTCACATAATAGTAAGGAGTTTTAGACTTGCCTTTACAGGGCTTGTCAGACATGAATGAAACATTTTTGTAGAGTGGATATGAGGCACACACTTTATTCCTTCATTGGGAACATTCTTTAAGGTTTTTGCAATCAAAGAAAGTCTTCTTTCTAGATATAAATTGTTCTTCTATTTGGAATCATTCTTTTTTGGCCAAACGTTAGGCAGATGTCAATGTGGTACCCATTTTGTTAAATGCATGTTCTTCTTCATGGGACCATGATAGTTGATACCCCACTTATCGTAATTAATTGGTAGAATTATGGGGAAGTAATCCCCTAGTTATTGTGACTTAATCCTTGACCAAGTTGGAGACCTATTCTATATAGAGAATCATTGTATATAGTGTGATTTTTATAAATTCTTGGGAACACTCAGAACTGTTCAGGACTATAACTAATTGTTTTGACATGTAATGTATTAAATCATAATGTCATCTCATCAGTACTTATAGAAGCCATTGTCGCTGGTATTGATTCACTATGAACAATTACAATGTGATTTCAGTCCAAGAATTCCAAACAATGAAGTAAAGAATAAGATATAACCCCGTTTCTATGAATCTAAGACCTTCCTAATACCAAGTTGAATGATGCATTCATCTCGATCACTATAAAGTTTTCTTGGTATAACTTTGGTCCAACCTAAATCTCCAACAATATTTCTCCAAGAACCTCCATTGGACTTCCATCAAATGTAGAAACTATAATGGACGTAGGTCGTATATCAATAGGATCATGACTGAGTGTCACAAAAAAGTCTTTAGGGGACATACATTAAGTCCAAATCTGTAATCAACAAAGACTATTGGAACTTTCACATCTTTATATTTTATTGTTATATAGAGGTCTAGATTAGAGTCAAAGCCAACTGCAATTTCATCATCATAAAAAGTGATCATTGTGTATTTTGTAATTAGCACAATTGTGTTTGATAATGCCTCTAGTTCAATATTCTTTAAGACAAATTCTTCTTCTAGGATGTTTAGATAGCTGATCTGTATTCTAGAATACCATGTATCAGATGCCACATGGATATATATGCACGTGATTTCTTCATCTTCTCTACCAAGTAATAAGATGACATTTGTTTCTCTCAATTTCTTCATGAATGAATAGAAGTGTGTCCTAGCCTTTTTGATATGGGAACATAAAAACTCCAATGGTGGTGGGACCTTGGACATGTTGCATAAACATGGTATGTTGATGATTGCTAAAGAAGGAGCCTCAATTGTATCACTTACTTGAGATGTATCAACTCTATTTGATGTAGAGGTCCCTCCTACATATGTTGTGACCTTCCCCATTTCCTTATCCACGAGGAATGCAATCTATCTTATCATTGTATCAGCCAAGGGGATTGTTTGCAGTGTAAGGTAGGTGTAGGACTGTTATAGAATGGAATTTTGAGATTATTGGGTAGCCAATTTGAATAAATAAATTCATAAAATTGAGCAATGGAGTGGTCAACTTAACTTCTTATGTATATATGAGAATGATGACATCAACTTCTTTGATTTTATACACTCATGAAGCTAATTATGAAGATAGGGGATTTCATGAATTTGTATGATGTTATGATAGCCTTCAAAGTGTGTCGACCATGCAAAGGCATATCTCTTAGTTTGATGGAGTTTGAATATCTTTTGAGGTTAATTCTATGGTTAAAGTTTCATGAAATTCAGAGGTTCCTAGAGAAAGATATAAAGGCTTATATATGATGAACTGTTGAGTATATTTGTATATGATATTGTATCACCCTTTGTCACATGGCCTAGTGGCTTTCAGCCTAGTGAGATCCCTGATCGTGGGCTTTGTATATGATCAAATAGCTATGAGCACTATCCTCATAGTAGCAGTTATGACCAGCCTTGGAGCATGGTAGTCACCACGATGCCATGTTGAGCGAGGTCGTGGGATGATGAGTGGTTTCGCTTGGCTCAGTGCGTGCTCTTTGACGAGGGGTTCACACCGATGCCTCACTTGTAGTAGACAAACCTGACGAGAGAGAGTGTGATGAAGTGGAATTTTAGAATCCCTATATGTTCAATGACATAAGTGAACTTATTCCATGTTGAGTTATCTTAAGTGTTACAAGTGCTTTAGTAAGGTTTGGATGGGGATTGATGTTTATATCATGATTAAGATCCCTCTTTAATGTCTTTTGAGGAATTTAATTGAATGGTCATATAATTGAGTCTTGGAACCAAAGTCGGATGGGAGGTAGATTGGATGATAATAAAGCTATGGTCAAAGTTCCATGAGGTTTAGAAATTCCTAGATGAAGTTATTTAGGTTTGAATATAATTAAATCATGTGTAGCTTTGAGCATAATGGAACAAGGTACATGTTTGCTTTTAGCTCAGATCCAGAATGTAGTGTCATGCAACCCAGACTTGAGTGAACCACAGATTGGCTGTGTGGTCTTTCTCCACCCTTGGATCTTCTAGATCAAATGGTTTGAGGAGTGGTTTTCTTCATAGCAGTTGCACCCGTAATGACCATCCATGACGTGGTGGTATGGAGGACTTGGGCAAGAGGGGAAAACCAACTGAAGATTGATTGGTCTCACCACGACGAGTGGAAACGGTTGACCCCTCATTTGAGACTTTTGAAGGCGAGAGCACTGAGAGCAAGCTCCCACATCTACGACCACCCAATAGTATTGCAGTAGAAGGCTTGAGATAGAGGATGACCGAAGAGGAAGCCTCCAAGGGAGAAAGAGTCTCTACCTGTTACTAATGATCCTCTGGTCCTGCGGCGTTGACAGGGTTTCGAGATAGGAGGAGCCAAAGACGTTTCCTCGTTTCCTTGATACAACAGTCCCTACTGGTGGCAGCGAGTTTATCCAACCGTAAGGAGCCGCAACAATGGAGGTGACTGACCACAGGTCATCGAAGGAGGAAATAGGATGGCATTGGATGGGCTGGCGACGTACTGTGTAAGGCGAAAATCTTGAGGTGTAGAGATGAGAGGGAGTACTAGGATTCAGTGTTGTGCCGCATGGGTTTGGAGCATGTTGCCGCCGGAGGAGAGAGTAGTGGCGGCGGGCCTGTTACGAACTCATGTAGAGTCGTGATCATGATGAGAACGCAAAGACGAGGGCACATATGCCTATTCACCAGAGAGAGAACCAACCACCGGAGGTGGCTGATCGTTCCCAGGAGAACATGCTCTTACAGACGCTAGATCGCGGGGTCGTCGCGAAGGAGAAGAGCCAAGAAGAGAGCGTAGAGAAGCACCAGGTAGATCTGGGTGGACGATTCCAGAATCTCCGCAGCGACAGCGCCTGAGCCTTGGATGAGGATGAGAAGGGAACCTAGTGATCATCGGGTACGTCTATGTGCTATAGGGAGGAGAGTTCTAGGTTTGCTCACCGGATCAGATGCAACCCCAGGCGTCGACGCTCACGGGCATCGAGCGCCCTGGCGTTCCGCGAGAACGGGAGGAAGAGAGAAGGGGGGAGTGAACCGGGTTCAAATCCCATCCAGACCGTCAGAAGCTTTTGAGAACCAACCGGCCCAAGAGAGAAACAAGGCAGTCCTAATGTGCCACGTGGCGCATCTTGGTTGGACGAAAAAGGTAAAATCCCCATATATGCTCAGATCTTCTTTAATTCATAGAAAATAGCACAGTGATCAGAAAAATAAGTACAATACACCTAAATTCTCAGAAAAATGCGTAGAATGCAGTGGAAGCATAATATCTGTCTTTTTATGCACTAATCTCAGTTATATCATATAAGTTCTGAAATGCTCGTTTAATGGATAATAAATAGAAAATGATGACATAAAATCATGGAAAAATATCAGTAAGTCCATAATTACATATAGAATGCATATGATCTCAGATATGTTCATGTTGATGAACGAAAGCATGTAATTTACTTCATATGGCTAATTAGGGCTAATAACCCTAAATAAAATGTATTAAATACATTAATGATCATTAAATAATGAAATTCACATAGTAAGCTTATATCAGTATATGGAACCTCAGTTTTAATTATGAGATCATCATGATGAACAGAATCCATGTTATATGAAGATGAATCTTAATTCATGTTATAAAACCCTAATCTAGGTTAATGATGCAACCTAGGGCTAATATGTGCACATTAATGATATGGAACCTAATGTTCAGATAATGAACCACAATCTGGAAAATGAAATCAGTATAATAATTCTTAGACAAGAATGCAAGTAATGATGCGCATAACTCTAATGAACTAAGCTAAACCCTAATGAACATAGTTAGGGTTAATATGAGATGTAGGTGATGAGAACCTGATGGTGATATGTAATCTTATCTTAATCAGGTTTGATCAAGATATAGATGACATCAGGAGTATATGTGATGATTAGATTATCTCTTTGGAAGGTACGCCATTACCTCTTACTTGGCTTATTATATAATATGCTTGTGTTATATGAGTAGTAAAATACTTGGCATATGATATTGGATGAAATGATTGTTCTTGTATGATATGTTGCATGATTTTCGATACTTATTGCTATAAACACATGAAACATAATATATCTGGTCCATTATATGATATCACTAAATCTCTTTGGTAGAATAGTGCATTGATGAAAGTACTAAATCTCTTTGGCAGAATAGTACATGTGAGCACTAAATCTCTTTGGAAGAATAGTGCATTTATGAAGTACTAAATCTCTTTGGTAGAATAGTACATGTGAGCACTAAATCTCTTTGGTAGAATAGTGCATGTGGTTGATTGAGTTTACATATAATGGAAATGTGCCTAAAATATGTGTTTTCTTCTAGTAACAAATGTCTTTGTACAATTATGCGACTTTTCTTATATTTTGTTTAATGCTGCCAAGTATTAGTTTTATCTTATTGCCAAGATATGTTGAGAGGTATATAAAAGACACGTAGCCGTACTCAGTACAATATTCTTGAAATATTGTGCTGACGTGTACCGCATGTAATCTTTTGTTTAGGTTGTGGTTATGCTCTTGAAGTTCCAGGATAGTAGGAGTTGTGTAGTGACCTTGATGTACAGGTGGACCTGTTGTCTTAAGATCCTGTAGTTTAGTAGTAGTACATGTATATGTATAGTTTGTTGTTCAATATGTAATCTCAAATGTTGTAACAATTCATGTTGTAATTATATGTTGAATGGTGAACATGTGTTGTGGTTTGTTTATTGTTCATGTATATGTGCTATTGATTATTTTCCTTCTGACTTCCTCTGATTTTCTTTTTCTTAGCCGAGTGTGGGGCATTTAAATTGGGATTCTCGCTGAGGTGAGGGTTTCAATTTGGACATCACACATCAGATTAAGTTTTAGAAAATCCGGGGACGTCACAGGTGGTATCAGAGCATGAAAAATAGCAAATCCTGACATTTGCTCATTATGCAACTCAAAAACTACAGAACCTTGAACCTTAATAATCTTTAGGGTTAGATTAGTTGTCTTTTAGAGACTAGATCTGACCTAGCTTCTAGGTTAGCACCTAGATGTCCGAGAACTAGGTCTAGACTGGTGCTTGTTGAGTAGCAAGTCCTTAGATGTCGTTCTTTCCTTGTAGTGCAGCGGTATGGGACGTTGCACTATTTGGAAATGACGTACATAAAAGGAAGAGAAACTCTAGACATATGGCGCTCGTTGTCTAGAGTAGCTACACTAGTCTACACCATGTTCTCACCCTTTTCACTAGATTTTATGACACTGGACTCTCTACTATGTGTGGAACACTGGTTTCTGGATTTGGTATTTGATTTCAAATGGATCGAACCTCGATAGTTTTCTCTGACGCTTGTTTTATCGGAGAAAAACTATATAATATTCTATTATGTATATGTATTACAAAAATGTGTCCCCACACATGTACGAGCAGGAGGTGGTCATGCAACCTAAGTGAAAGTGAATGACATCAGTCTAGAAGAGAGTGTAGTTCTAGATTAGATGTCTAGAGCCTTTTTGATATATATGATAGATGGAATAGATGATATAAGTTTTGATGATATGATGTAAGTCTTATAGAGATGATATAAGATGGTTCATGATGATTTATGTTTGTCTTTGAGGACATGAGTTAGGTTTGAGGTTTTGAAATAAGTGTTGATGGTGTAAGTAAATAGGATTTTATGAGATAAGATATGCTAAGTTAAGACAGGTTGTGAGTCAGCATGAGCCTCAAGCTCTGTTACAAAGGAGGACCTCTAGTGTTAGGACCAGTTTTGGGGTTAGCTCAAGAGAGAGCGAGACCCACAGGGAGAAGGTTAGAGAACCTAGACTCCATGATATGAGAAATACGAGAAATATGTGATTTGATATGTCCTAAACTAGACTACTCCTGAGAGATTGAGTTGAGTTGCTTTATGTATGATTCCTATAGTTTTTTTGAATCCTAGATGTCCTTGGGAGGACCAAACCCTAGAGACAAAGAGAGGCTGGCTATATGTGCATATCTGAACATGAATATGAGTACCTACCATCTGGGTGAGGGAGAGAGCCCAAGACCCTGGAGGAGGTAGCTATGTTAGTTTCTGTGAAGCCTCATGCTCGGGTTGGTGGTTTCCCACATAGGAATCTAGTGGTGTATATAAGAGAGCTTTGGGTATGATGTTTCATGGTTAGAACCTATGAAGAGTATGTCATAGCATGCTTTGGTTTGTGCTTATGTGGCTAAAGCTTGTGAAGTTGATCACTAGTTCCAATGAGGTAATCCGAGAACCCTAGACTAAGAGAGAGAAGATAAAGTTTGTATATGAGATACTCATAGAGTGAGTTAGCTCAGAGAGATTGAGCATGGAACTATCCTTATGATATGGGATAGGAACCTCAGTTGGACTAGATGAAGATTTGATATATGTTTAAAGAGCAACTCATATAAGTTTGTGTAGCGCAACCATGATATAATGCATGTAAGGATGTGATCTAATCTCGAGATGTTCCACATAGACATGTCATGATGGAAAACTTAAAGATGGGTTAATAGATATTAATGCATAAATGGTTAACCATGTACATGAATAATGATGATAATTTGATAGTGTTGGTTAATCTTGTGACGAATTCACTAGTAAATGATGCAATTTAGTATGAACAATGAGATAAGATCATGTGAATGAAACAAGTTGCATGAGGTGTTAATCTTAGTGTGTAATAAAGATGAAAAGTATAGTTTGACAGTTAACACAAAATAATGTTATGACACCTTGATATGACCTAAATGGATAAAGTGGGTTAATTATAGTTAACTCCTTCCTAAAAGGCATATGTTAATGATGAACATGTTATAACAATTACTTCAATAAAATGTTGATGATACCTTGATGTATGAGTTAATCTTAGTTAACTCATTTAGAACATGATATTATGATGTGGGAATCTTAATGCATGAGATAAGATAAGGAAGCAAATCTAACATATGAGATATGTAATGAATTAAACTAAGCTTCTAAACCCTTGTTTGAGCCTTCTATGGAGTGAGGTTTCACCCTTGGTGCTTTTGAAACCTCCTAATAGTGCTTTGGACACATGGTTCTAGGTAACCTTTGCATATACGTTACACGTAGAATAGTGCCCACATGTGGATGGAGGCAAGATAAGGTTTTCCCTGGAAGTATGTTTATGGTTTACTTTCGAGGACGAAAGTTCTTTTAAGATGTATATGATGTGACAAAGTGGGTTTTTTTTGGCTTAATTTCGAGGACGAAATTTCTTTTAAGGTGTGTAGGATGTGATGAAGTGGAATTTTAGAATCCCTATATGTTCAATGACATAAGTGAACTTATTCCATGTTGAGTTATCTTAAGTGTTACAAGTGCTTTAGTAAGGTTTGGATGGGGATTGATGTTTATATCATGATTAAGATCCCTCTTTAATGTCTTTTGAGGAATTTAATTGATTGGTCATATAATTGAGTCTTGGAATCAAAGTCGGATGGGAGGTAGATTGGATGATAATAAAGCTATGGTCAAACTTCCATGAGGTTTAGAAATTCCTAGATGAAGTTATTTAGGTTTGAATATAATTAAATCATGTGTAGCTTTGAGCATAATGGAACAAGGTACATGTTTGCTTTTAGCTCAGATCCGGAATGTAGTGTCATGCAACCCAGACTTGAGTGAACCACAGATTGGCTGTGTGGTTTTTCTCCACCCTTGGATCTTCTAGATCAAATGGTTTGAGGAGTGGTTTTCTTCATAGAAGTTGCACCCGTAATGACCATCCATGACGTGGTGGTATGGAGGACATGGGCAAGAGGGGAAAACCAACTGAAGATTGATTGGTCTCACCACGACGAGTGGAAACGGTTGACCCCTCATTTGAGAGTTTTGAAGGCGAGAGCACTGAGAGCAAGCTCCCACATCTACGACCACCCAGTAGGATTGCAGTAGAAGGCTTGAGATAGAGGATGACCGAAGAGGAAGCCTCCAAGGGAGAAAGAGTCTCTACCTGTTACTAATGATCCTCTGGTCCTGCGGTGTTGATAGGGCTTTGAGATAGGAGGAGCCAAAGACGTTTCCTCATTTCCTTGATACAGCAGTCCCTACTGGTGGGAGTGAGTTTATCCAACTGTGAGGAGCCGCAACAATGGAGGTGACTGACCGCAGGTCATCGAAGGAGGAAATAGGATGGCATCGGATGGGCTAGCGACGTGCTGTGTAAGGCGACAATCTTGAGGCGTCGAGATGAGAGGGAGTTCTAGGATTCAGTGCTGTGCCGCATGAGTTTGGAGCATGTTGCCGCCGGAGGAGAGAGTAGTGGCGGCGGGCCTATTACGAACTCACGTAGAGTCGTGACCGTGATGAGAACGCAAAGATGAGGGCACATATGCCTATTCACCACAGAGAGAACCAACCATCGGTGGTTGCTGATCGTTCCCAGGAGAACATGCTCTTACAGACGCTAGATCGTGGGGTCATCGCGAAGGAGAAGAGCCAAGAAGAGAGCGTAGAGAAGCACCAGGTAGATCTGGGTGGACGATTCCAGAACCTCCGCAGAAACAATGCCTGAGCCTTAGATGAAGATGAGAAGGGAACCTAGTGATCTTCGGGTACGGCTATGTGCTAGAGGGAGGAGAGTTCTAGGTTTGCTCACCGGATCAGATGCAACCCCAGGCGACGACGCTCACGGGCATCGAGCGCCCTGGCGTTCCGCGAGAATGGAAGGAAGAGAGAAGGAGGGAGTGAACCGGGTTCAAATCCCATCCAGACCGTCAGAAGCTTTTGAGAACCAGCCGGCCCAAGCGAGAAACAAGGCAGTCCTAATGTGCCACGTGGCGCATCTTGGTTGGATGAAAAAGGTAAAATCCCCATATATGCTCAGATCTTCTTTAATTCATAGAAAATAGAACAGTGATCAGAAAAATAAGTACAATACACCTAAATTCTCTGAAAAATGCGTAGAATGCACTGGAGGCATAATATATGTGTTTTTATGCACTAATCTCAGTTATATCATATAAGTTGTGAAATGCTCGTTTAATGGATAATAAATAGCAAATGATGACATAAAATCATGGAAAAATATCAGTAAGTCCATAATTAGATATAGAATGCATATGATCTCAGATATGTTCATGTTGATGAACGAAAGCATGTAATTTACTTCATATGGCTAATTAGGGCTAATAACCCTAAATAAAATGTATTAAATACATTAATGATCATTAAATAATGAAATTCACAGAGTAAGCTTATATCAGTATATGGAACATCAGTTTTAATTATGAGATCATCATGATGAACAGAATCCATGTTATATGAAGATGAATCTTAATTCATGTTATAAAACCCTAATCTAGGTTAATGATGCAACCTAGGGCTAATATGTGCACATTAATGATATGGAACCTAATGTTCAGATAATGAACCACAATCTGGAAAATGAAATCAGTATAATAATTCTTAGACAAGAATGCAAGTAATGATGCGCATACCCTAATGAACTAAGCTAAACCCTAATGAACATAGTTAGGGTTAATATGAGATGTAGGTGATGAGAACCTGATGGTGATATGTAATCTTATCTTAATCAGGTTTGATCAAGATATAAATGACATCAGGAGTATATGTGATGATTAGATTATCTCTTTGGAAGGTACGCCATTACCTCTTACTTGGCTTATTATATAATATGCTTGTGTTATATGAGTAGTAAAATACTTGGCATATGATATTGGATGAAATGATTGTTCTTGTATGATATGTTGCATGATTTTTGATACTTATTTCTATGAACACATGAAACATAATATATCTGGTCCATTATATGATAGCACTAAATCTCTTTGGTAGAATAGTGCATTGATGAAAGTACTAAATCTCTTTGGCAGAATAGTACATGTGAGCACTAAATCTCTTTGGCAGAATAGTGTATTTATGAAGTACTAAATCTCTCTGGTATAATAGTACATGTGAGCACTAAATCTCTTTGGTAGAATAGTGCATGTGGTTTATTGAGTTTACATATAATGGAAATGTGCCTAAAATATGTGTTTTCTTCTGGTAACAAATGTCTTTGTAAAATTATGCGCCTTTTCTTATATTTTGTTTAATGCTGCCAAGTATTAGTTTTATCTTATTTCCAAGATATGTTGAGAGGTATATAAAAGACACGTAGGCGTACTCAGTACAATATTCTTGAAATATTGTGCTGACGTGTACCGCATGTAATCTTTTGTTTAGGTTGTGGTTATGCTCTTGAAGTTCCAGGATAGTAGGAGTTGTGTAGTGACCTTGATGTACAGGTGGACCTGTTGTCTTAAGATCCTGTAGTTTAGTAGTAGTACATGTATATGTATAGTTTGCTGTTCAATATGTAATCTCAAATGTTGTAACAATTCATGTTGTAATTATATGTTGAATGGTGAACATGTGTTGTGGTTTGTTTATTGTTCATGTATATGTGCTACTGATTGTTTTCCTTCTGACTTCCTCTAATTTTCTTTTTCTTAGCCGAGTGTGGGGCGTTTAAATTGGGATTCTCACTGAGGTGAGGGTTTCAATTTGGACGTCACACATCAGATTAAGTTTTAGAAAATCCGGGGACGTCACAGGTGGTATCAGAGCATGAACAATAGCAAAGCCTGACATTTGCTCATTAAGCAACTCAAAAACTAAAGAACCTTGAACCTTAATAATCTTTAGGTTTAGATTAGTTTTCTTTTAGAGACTAGATCTAACCTAGATTCTAGGTTAGCACCTAGATGTCCGAGAACTAGGTCTAGACTGGTGCTTGTTGAGTAGCAAGTCCTTAGATGTCGTTCTTTCCTTGTAGTGCAGCGGTATGGGACGTTGCACTATTTGGAAATGACGTACATAAAAGGAAGAGAAACTCTAGACATATGGCGCTCGTTGTCTAGAGTAGCTACACTAGTCTACACCATGTTCTCACCCTATTCACTAGATTTTATGACACTAGACTCTCTACTATGTGTGGGACACTGGTTTCTGGATTTGGTTTTTGATTTCAAACGGATTGAACCTCGATAGTTTTCTCTGACGCTTGTTTTATCGGAGAAAAACTATATAATATTTTATTATGTATATGTATTACAAAAATGTGTCCCCACACATGTACGAGCAGGAGGTGGTCATGCAACCTAAGTGAAATTGAATGACATCAGTCTAGAAGAGAGTGTAGTTCTAGATTAGATGTCTAGAGCCTTTTTGATATATATGATAGATGGAATAGATGATATAAGTTTTGATGATATGATGTAAGTCTTATAGAGATGATATAAGATGGTTCATGATGATTTATGTTTGTCTTCGAGGACATGAGTTAGGTTTGAGGTTTTGAGATAAGTGTTGATGGTGTAAGTAAATAGGCTTTTATGAGATAAGATATGCTAAGTTAAGACATGTTGTGTGTCAGCAGGAGCCTCAAGCTCTTTTATAAAGGAGGACCTCTAGTGTTAGGACCAGTTTTGGGGTTAGCTCAAGAGAGAGCGTGACCCATAGGGAGAAGGTTAGAGAACCTAGACTCCATGATATGCGAAATACGAGAAATATGTGATATGATATGTCCTAAACTAGACTACTCCTGAGTGATTGAGTTGAGTTGCTTTATGTATGATTCCTATAGTTTTTTTGAATCCTAGATGTCCTTGGGAGGACCAAACCCTAGAGACAAAGAGAGGCTGGCTATATGTGCATATGTGAACATGAATATGAGTGCCTACCATCTGGGTGAGGGAGAGAGCCCAAGACCCTGGAGGAGGTAGCTATGTTAGTTTCTGTGAAGCCTCATGCTCGGGTTGGTGGTTTCCCACATAGGAATCTAGTGGTGTATATAAGAGAGCTTTGGGTATGATGTTTCATGGTTAGAACCTATGAAGAGTATGTCATAGCATGCTTTGGTTTGTTCTTATGTGGCTAAAGCTTGTGAAGTTGATCACTAGTTCCAATGAGGTAATCCGAGAACCCTAGACTAAGAGAGAGAAGATAAAGTTTGTATATGAGATACTCATAGAGTGAGTTAGCTCAGAGAGATTGAGCATGGAACTATCTTTATGATATGAGATAGGAACCTTAGTTGGACTAGATGAAGATTTGATATATGTTTAAAGAGCAACTCATATAAGTTTGTGTAGCACAACCATGATATAATGCATGTAAGGATGTGATCTAATCTCGAGATGTTCCACATAGACATGTCATGATGGAAAACTTAAAGATGGGTTAATAGATATTAATGCATAAATGGTTAACCATGTACATGAATAATGATGATAATTTGATAGTGTTGGTTAATCTTGTGACGAATTCACTAGTAAATGATGAAATTTAGTATGAACATTGAGATAAGATCATGTGAATGAAACAAGTTGCATGATGTGTTAATCTTAGTGGGTAATAAAGATGAAAAGTATAGTTTGACAGTTAACACAAAATAATGCTTATGACACCTTGATATGACCTAAATGGATAAAGTGGGTTAATTATAGTTAACTCCTTCCTAAAAGGCATATGTTAATGATGAACATGTTATAACAATTACCTCAATAAAATGTTGATGATACCTTGATGTATGAGTTAATCTTAGTTAACTCATTTAGAACATGATATTATGATGTGGGAATCTTAATGCATGAGATAAGATAAGGAAGCAAATCTAACATATGAGATATGTAATGAATTAACCTAAGCTTCTAAACCCTTGTTTGAGCCTTCTATGGAGTGAGGTTTCACCCTTGGTGCTTTTGAAACCTCCTAATAGAGCTTTGGACACATGGTTCTAGGTAACCTTTGCAGATACGTTACACGTAGAATAGTGCCCACATGTGGATGGAGGCAAGATAAGGTTTTCCTTGGAAGTATGTTTATGGTTTACTTTCGAGGACGAAAGTTCTTTTAAGATGTATATGATGTGACAAAGTGGGTTTTTTTTGGCTTAATTTCGAGGACGAAATTTCTTTTAAGGTGTGTAGGATGTGATGAAATGGAATTTTAGAATCCCTATATGTTCAATGATATAAGTGAACTTATTCCATGTTGAGTTATCTTAAGTGTTACAAGTGCTTTAGTAAGGTTTGGATGGGGATTGATGTTTATATCATGATTAAGATCCCTATTTAATGTCTTTTGAGGAATTTAATTGATTGGTCATATAATTGAGTCTTGGAACCAAAGTCGGATGGGAGGTAGATTGGATGATAATAAAGCTATGGTCAAAGTTCCATGAGGTTTAGAAATTCCTAGATGAAGTTATTTAGGTTTGAATATAATTAAATCATGTGTAGCTTTGAGCATAATGGAACAAGGTACATGTTTGCTTTTAGCTCAGATCCAGAATGTAGTGTCATGCAACCCATACTCGAGTGAACCACAGATTGGCTGTGTGGTATTTCTCCACCCTTGGATCTTCTAGATCAAATGGTTTGAGGAGTGGTTTTCTTCATAGCAGTTGCACCCGTAATGACCATCCATGACGTGGTGGTATGGAGGACATGGGCAAGAGGGGAAAACCAACTGAAGATTGATTGGTCTCACCACGACGAGTGGAAACGGTTGACCCCTCATTTGAGAGTTTTGAAGGAGAGAGCACGGAGAGAAAGCTCCCACATCTACGACCACCCAGTAGGATTGCAGTAGAAGGCTTGAGATAGAGGATGACCGAAGAGGAAGCCTCCAAGGGAGAAAGAGTCTCTACCTGTTACTAATGATCCTCTGGTCCTGCGGTGTTGATAGGGCTTTGAGATAGGAGGAGCCAAAGACGTTTCCTCATTTCCTTGATACAGCAGTCCCTACTGGTGGGAGTGAGTTTATCCAACTGTGAGGAGCCGCAACAATGGAGGTGACTGACCGCAGGTCATCGAAGGAGGAAATAGGATGGCATCGGATGGGCTAGCGACGTGCTATGTAAGGCGACAATCTTGAGGCGTCGAGATGAGAGGGAGTTCTAGGATTCAGTGCTGTGCCGCATGAGTTTGGAGCATGTTGCCGCCGGAGGAGAGAGTAGTGGCGGCGGGCCTATTACGAACTCACGTAGAGTCGTGACCGTGATGAGAACGCAAAGATGAGGGCACATATGCCTATTCACCACAGAGAGAACCAACCATCGGTGGTGGCTGATCGTTCCCAGGAGAACATGCTCTTACAGAAGCTAGATCGTGGGGTCATCGCGAAGGAGAAGAGCCAAGAAGAGAGCGTAGAGAAGCACCAGGTAGATCTGGGTGGACGATTCCAGAACCTCCACAGAAACAACGCCTGAGCCTTAGATGAGGATGAGAAGGGAACCTAGTGATCTTCGGGTACGGCTATGTGCTAGAGGGAGGAGAGTTCTAGGTTTGCTCACCGGATCAGATGCAACCCCAGGCGACGACGCTCAGGGGCATCGAGCGCCCTGGCGTTCCGCGAGAATGGAAGGAAGAGAGAAGGAGGGAGTGAACCGGGTTCAAATCCCATCCAGACCGTCAGAAGCTTTTGAGAACCAGCCGGCCCAAGCGAGAAACAAGGCAGTCCTAATGTGCCACGTGGCGCATCTTGGTTGGACGAAAAAGGTAAAATCCCCACATATGCTCAGATCTTCTTTAATTCATAGAAAATAGCACAGTGATCAGAAAAATAAGTACAATACACCTAAATTCTCAGAAAAATGCGTAGAATGCAGTGGAAGCATAAATAAAATGTATTAAATACATTAATGATCATTAAATAATGAAATTCACAGAGTAAGCTTATATCAGTATATGGAACCTCAGTTTTAATTATGAGATCATCATGATGAACAGAATCCATGTTATATGAAGATGAATCTTAATTCATGTTATAAAACCCTAATCTAGGTTAATGATGCAACCTAGGGCTAATATGTGCACATTAATGATATGGAACCTAATGTTCAGATAATGAACCACAATCTGGAAAATGAAATCAGTATAATAATTCTTAGACAAGAATGCAAGTAATGATGCGCATACCCTAATGAACTAAGCTAAACCCTAATGAACATAGTTAGGGTTAATATGAAATGTAGGTGATGAGAACCTGATGGTGATATGTAATCTTATCTTCATCAGGTTTGATCAAGATATAGATGACATCAGGAGTATATGTGATGATTAGATTATCTCTTTGGCAGGTACGCCATTACCTATTACTTGTCTTATTATATAATATGCTTGTGTTATATGAGTAGTGAAATACTTGGCATATGATATTGGATGAAATGATTGTTCTTGTATGATATGTTGCATGATTTTCGATACTTATTCCTATGAACACATGAAACATAATATATCTGGTCCATTATATGATAGCACTAAATCTCTTTGGTAGAATAGTGCATTGATGAAAGTACTAAATCTCTTTGGCAGAATAGTACATGTGAGCACTAAATCTCTTTGGCAGAATAGTGCATTTATGAAGTACTAAATCTCTTTGGTATAATAGTACATGTGAGCACTAAATCTCTTTGGTAGAATAGTGCATGTGGTTTATTGAGTTTACATATGATGGAAATGTGCCTAAAATATGTGTTTTCTTCTGGTAACAAATGTCTTTGTACAATTATGCGCCTTTTCTTATATTTTGTTTAATGCTGCCAAGTATTAGTTTTATCTTATTGCCAAGATATGTTGAGAGGTATATAAAAGACACGTAGGCGTACTCAGTACAATATTCTTGAAATATTGTGCTGACGTGTACCGCATGTAATCTTTTGTTTAGGTTGTGGTTATGCTCTTGAAGTTCCAGGATAGTAGGAGTTGTGTAGTGACCTTGATGTACAGGTGGACCTGTTGTCTTAAGATCATGTAGTTTAGTAGTAGTACATGTATATGTATAGTTTGCTGTTCAATATGTAATCTCAAATGTTGTAACAATTCATGTTGTAATTATATGTTGAATGGTGAACATGTGTTGTGGTTTGTTTATTGTTCATGTATATGTGCTACTAATTGTTTTCCTTCTGACTTCCTCTGATTTTCTTTTTATTAGCCGAGTGTGGGGCGTTTAAATTGGGATTCTCACTGAGGTGAGGGTTTCAATTTGGATGTCACACATCAGATTAAGTTTTAGAAAATCCGGGGACGTCACAGAGAGAGAGAGAGAGCAACCTCCCACCCATCTTTGCCTCTCCACAGTAGTGAGAATCTGATAGCGGAAAGCTAGTGGTCGTTTCCCCCTACCCTCTCCATCGCCACATGAAAACCATAGGCCAGCATCGAGGAGGAGACGTGCGGTGCACAGGCAGGTGCCGCACTCTAAGATTGCCAATGAGATAGGGGCGCTCCATAGCAGTGTCAATGGTGAGGAGGAACTCAACAAACTGTCATACATCAGAGAAGGACCAGTCACGATGGCGGCGGAAACGACACTGGATCTGACGGGCGCATTGTTGTGGATGTGAGAAGTCTCGAGGCAAGAGAGGGGGAGCTACTCCAAGCTTGCCTACAACAGCATCCAGAAGTGCAGTTCATGCTGGAGTAGGTGAGAAGAGGAGGAGGTGAGGATCTATAGCGACCCTTGCCAGAATCATTCTAGGCTGATGACACACTTTTAGATCGTGGTGTTTGTATAGACCTCGAGGGGGACGGTTCCTCACTAGAGAAGATGCCATCGGCGGCATCCCGGATCCAGGTCATGGCAGACTCCCATGGATACCTCATCAAGCTCGCTAAGGAGACAAGATCTTACGATCAGTCTCTCGGTAGATTCCCTAATGGAGCAGCACTGACTGCTAATTGGGGATCAGGAGCTTGCGGCCGACGGTCTCGTGAGGACAAGAAGAAGAACAAGTCCTGCTTGGGACTAATCGCGTGAGAAGGAAAGAAAGAGGGGTGAGCGGTGCATCCAGACCAGGTCCAGTCCAACCAAACTAGAGAAGCTGCGCAACTAATCATGCCACGTGTCAACGGAAAATTGGCCAAAAAAGCTAAGAAATCCAGATAATGTCCAGATCTTGTTTAATTCATAGAATTCAGCCCGATTATCAGAAAAATATAAAAAGGTACCAAACTTCTTAGAAAAATGAGTAGAACAATATAAAACTGTAATATCTGGCCTTTGAAGCACTAATCTTAGTGATATCATATAATATGTGTAATGCTTGATTAATTAATAATAAATATCAAACAATGATATAAAATTATGAGAAAATGTCAGTAAGTCTATAATCATGTTTATAATATGATGTCAGATATGGCCATGTTGATGCACGAAATCATGTAATTTGATTAATATGGCTAATTAGGGATGATAACCCTAAATAAAATGTAATAAATACAAGCATGCTCAATAAATGATGGAAGTTACAGAGTAAGTTCATATCAGAAATTTGAAGATGAGATGAAAATCGGATATCAGTTAGATGCATATAATTCATGTTATATGAATATGACCCGTAATACATGCGATGTAACCCTAATTCGAGTAATACATTTAACTTAGAGTTAATATGTATAAATAATGATATGGAACCTAATGTTTAGATTATGTATCCTAATCCGGAACATAACATCAGTAACATAAATCCCACATAAGGATGCATATAAGACAAGTAATAATGTATATATCCTAATGAGATAAAGTGAAACCCTAATGAACACGATTAGGGTCAAGATGAGATGTAAGATGATGAGAACCTGATGATCGTATGTGATCTTGTCTTAATCAGGGTTGACCAAGGATATAGATGACATGAGGAATATGTGATAAGGATGTCTCTTTAGAAGGTACGCCATTACCTCTTACTTGGTTTATTATACAATATGCTTGTATTATATGTTGACTAGAATACTTGGAATATGATATTGGATGAGTGATTGTTTTTGTATGATATCTTGCTTGATTTTCCATATTTATGACTATGAACACATGAAACATAATATATTTGTTCCATTATATGAAAGCACTATATCTCTTTGGTAAGCATAGTGCTAGTGAGTGATCTATCTCTTTGGTAAGCAGATCACATGTACAATGATCTATCTCTTTGGTAAGCAGATCATGAGGCCTGGATGCATCTATCCCATTGGTAGGCAGATGCACCAACATATAATGGAAGATGAGCTTAAAATATGTGTTATCTCTTGTTAATGAATATCTTTATGCAAGTATATGATTTTCTTATATTTCTTCTGTCACTGCCAAGTATTAGTTTTATCTTATTTCCAAGATATGATGAGAGGTATATAAAAGACACATAGGCGTACTCAGTACAATATTCTTGAATATTGTGCTGACGTGTACCGCATGTAATCTTTTGTTTAGGTTGTGGTTATGCTCTTGAAGATCCAGGATAGTTGAGAGTTGTGTGGCGAGCTGATGTACAGGTGGACCTGTTGTCTTACGATCGTGTAGTTTAGTGCTAGTACATGTATATGTATAAGTTTGTTGTTCAATATGTAATATCAAATGTTGTAACAATTCATGTTGTAATTATATGTTGAATGGTGAACATGTGTGTATGGTTTTATTATTGTTCATGTACATGTGCTACTGATTGTTTCCTTCTGACTCCCTTGATTTTCATCTTCTTAGCCTTGTGTGGGATGTTAAATTGGGATTCTCACTGAGGTGAGGGTTTCAATTTGGACGTCACACATCAGATTAAGTTTTAGAAAATTCAGGGACGTCCCAGGTGGTATCATAGCATGAACAAAAGCAAAACCTGACATTTTCTCATTATGCAACTCAAAACTAAAGAACATTAAACCATAATAATCTTTAGAGTTAGATTAGTCATCTTTTAGAGACTAGATCTGACCTAGCCTCTAGGTTAGCACCTAGATGTCTGAGAACTAGGTCTAGACTGGTTCTTGTTGAGTAGCAAGTCCTTAGATGCCGTTCTTTCCTTGTAGTGCAGTGGTATGGGACGTTGCACTATTTGTAAATGACGTGCATCAATGGAAGAGAAATCCTAGACATATGACACTTGTTGTCTAGAGTAGCTACACTTGTCTACACCATGTTCTCACCCCTTTCCTTAGTTTTCATGACACTGTACTCTCTACTATGTGTGGGACACTCGTTTTCAAGATTCGGTTTTTGGATTCCAATCGGATCGAACCATGATAGTTTTCTCTGACGCTTGTTTTATCAGAGAAAAACTATATAATATTTTATTATGTATATGTATTACAAAAATGTGTCCCCACACATGTACGAGTAGGAGGTGATCATGCAACCTAAGTGAAAGAGAATGACATCAGTCTAGAAGAGAGAGTAGTTCTAGATTAGATGTCTAGAGCCTTTTTGCATATATGATAAATGGAATAGATGAAATAAGTTTTGATGATATGATGTAGGTCTTATATAAATGGCGTAAGTTGTTTCGATGATCTATGTTTGTCTTTGAGGACATGAGTTCAGTTTTGAGATTTTGAGATAAGTTTTGATGACACAAGTAAATAGACTTTTATGAGATAAGATATGCTAAGTTAAGACAAGGTTGTGAGTCAGCATGAGCCTCAAGCTCTTTTTTGGGGTTAGGTCCAGTTTTGGGGTTAGCTCAAGAGAGAGCAAGACCCACAGGGAGAAGGTCAGAGAACCTAGACTCCACGATGTGAGAAATATGAGATACGTGATATGATATGTCCTAAACTAGACTACTCCTGAGTGATTGAGTTGAGTTTCTTTATGCATGACTCCTATAGTTTTGTTGAACCCTAGATGTCTTTGGGAGGACCAAACCCTAGAGATAGAGAGAGGCTCATTATATGTGCATATGAACATGAATATGAGTGCCTGCCATCTGGGTGAGGGAGAGAGCCCAAGACCCTAGAGGAGGTAGCTATGTTAGTTTCTGTGAAGCCTCATGCACGGGTTGGTGGTTTCCCCAAATAGGAATCTAGTGGTGTATATAAGAGAGTTTTGAGATATAGTGTTTCATGGGTATAGAGATGATAAGAGTATGTGATAGCATGTTTTGGTTTGTGCCTATGTGGCTAGAGCTTGTAAAGCTATCACGAGTGCCAATGAGGTAATCCGAAAACCCTAGACTAAGAGAGGAAAGATAAAGTATATGCATATGAGATACTCATAGAGTTGAGTTAGCTCAGAGAGAATGAGCAATGCATTATCTTCGTGATAATGGTAGGGAGACACTCAGTTGGACTAGATAAAGTTTTGATGTATGTTTGATTATCCACTTGCATAAGTTTGTTACTTATGAATGCAATATTAGTCTATTACTTATAAATGTTTCTAATTACTTATCATTGTCATTATTATATGGTCAATATATAATTTACATATCTTTATGGTTAATATAAAAAAATTAAAACCGATTAAAACCAAATATTCTCCCTCTTATACTCCCGCATACCGTATATACTCTATTCGGTACCCTCTCCACCCGTACACCAATTACCGCTTTTCAGAACAATGGTATCTACTGCTGTTCTCTAACGCATAGATACTCGACATTTCCTTTTAAGTGGTCTTTTCAGAAGTTCGTTTCAATGTAACTCTTTACATCGAACTCTTCCTTATCACCATAGAACTAGTACTTCTCAAGTACTTATCAAGTTCTCATGGTATTCCAGTAACCCTTACTGGAAGTAGACATACATCCACTCGTTATGTCCCACATACGAGTTATCAGGATGAGCACATCATATTGTCATGTCATACATACAAGATGATGAATGCATTTTGTTCTTGCCATGTCCATACAGGCAAGACAATGGGATGATTACATACATGATAGATCCATATCTATTCTTAGTATTCCCATTCTTCATAAGAATTAGACACTTGGCCTTGGGATACTAACTCCATGTAGCATGGACAAGTTTTCTCCCACTAAATCTGTGCATATTGAACACTTCAGTACAAATTGCCAATGTATGCTATCTCTCTTTTCAGGTCAAGAGGTTTTCGAGAACTATCTCTATAGATCTCTATTCCTATCACACAGGAAACTTCTCTATCTTCCTTAAAGATAATTTCCACTTTTGGATTTCCATTCTAGAACATTTCCATTTCACATCAACATGTGGAATGTGAACACGCTCCCACTAAATCACAGATCCCTTCTTTATCTTTGACATATCAGTCAAACCCTTTGACTATATTATCAAAGTAAAGGTCCAATTCTGAGTTGCTTGTACTCAATCAATCACATTGATTAGTCCATTGTAACTTGTAGACTTCATTTGCATTAGTGGATTCATAAACCTTATAGGTAATGTCACATACACATCCTTGTTTTATTCCTTATAGGAATGCGGTTTTAGTATCCATATGCCAAATGTCTTAGTCATTAAGTTGCAATCAACAAGCATTATCCTTCTCAAAATGTTATCCATGTGTCTTAACATTTAAGACTCATTTGCACTTATGGATTTCATCCAATGAGTGCTACCATCAAGGTCATACCTTATGGTTCACATGGAAGTCATTTAGGATGTAATGGTCTTATACCATAACTCAAAACTTTAGTTCCTCATATTCATCTAGATAGTTGAGTCATCACATGAACAACTCATCATATAGATAATTGAGGTGTATCTGTTAAGGATATACGAAGTCACAACTCCTTGTGATTCTTAATGTCATTTATTAGTGTGGGGTATTCTTTTATTAAGAAGAATTCAGTTATTTGATAATCATTCTCTAACTCCTTAGAATATGATTCCTTCTTGATTTAAACATCACCATGCCTTAATCATGAGTTCACTATGATACACTATCATAATCACTCATAAGGATCTCAAACATTTGGTCCTAGTATTTCATTCATTGATCTCATCAAGAATTAATACTTTACCAAATTTGTACTTCATCTATGATAATCTTGAACACTTCAAGATATTCATATTGGTATTTCTCTAAACACCATTTGAAGTATTAGCACTCATTCCAATAGGTATGTAAATACATCACATGTATTATACCTAATAGGACAATCATTCTCCCACTACCATTAGTGAAGATTGATTAATCATGTACAAGAGATTCATGTCTCTTACTGGTTCTCTAACCAAAAGAGCCTAGATTTATCATATGGAAACTAGAAATGAATTTCTCATGATTGATGCTAATTTGATTGTTTGTGTTATCTATAACTTTAGGTATCATTTTATCTTATGCATACCATGTATCACAAGATAAACAAGGCATTTCCACAAAGATCATATCTTGAAGATTGAAACATCAACTTTATTAATTGCCATCATTTTCATACAATATGCAAAATAAAGTGTTTCTATCTGTTGGAAATATATGAAATAGCAGTTCTCAACTCTATTTTGTGCCCTTTAGGCTGAAATAAACTGAAAGATACTCCTATCTATGGCAGCAACACTTACTCCAATGATGGGTACTTCTTTCTTGGTCCTTTCACAAAGGCCATCACTTCTTTGCGAATCTTGCATATCATATATCATAGATCCATATTTTGGTATCATATACCTCAGATAAAGAAGTGGTTCATTTCATGATACCTTAGGTGGAGATCTTCTTTTGTTCTTCCAGATATAGAGGGCAATTCCCTCATACACCCTTTCCCCATGTGCCTTGAGGCTGAAGATGGCTTGGATTGCTGGCTAGCATCAAAACACTTCTTAGCTTTGCCCTTGCCCTTACCCTTAAGACTTACCTTTTCTTTGATCACATCAAAGATTATGGTTTGTCTTTCTTCATCTTTGCCTCTACTATCCTCAACATGTCTAACAACTCTGTCAACGCTTGTCAAAGTTGTTCATGTTGTAGCCTATCATGAATTGTATGATTCTCACAACATTTGCAGTATCATACCAATAGTCAACTCATGGCTCAGATGGAATCCTTCTTAGTCAGGTCTTTCCACATACCCAATCACATTGAGTGTGTGAATACCTTACTGGATCTCCTTCTATCATGACATACTAGGACAGTGTCTTAGAGACATCATATGTCTCATGTTGTCTCTACAACTCACAGTTCAGAGAACGCAACATTAAGCACTCCTCATCAATGTCATCCTCGGTATGCTTCCTTAAGCATACTTTCAGCCATTGATGTGGTGGGATCGAGTTCATCTGGTTATGGTATAATTAGGATTTATAGCTTTTGCTCTTTGAGAACACTTCTCATCATCCTAACCAGTCATGGAATTATTCCCATTTAATTTGTAGGTCTCAAAGACCGATCACAAATAAAGTGATTTGTTGATGAACCATTTATTTTAACAAAAGGAAATATATGCAATTTTAGTCCAAAACTCTTTTGACTTGTTTGATTGATTTGAAAAGTTGACGAAAAAATTAGGCCTTTAATTAATTATCGCTCCCACTATTTTACGTCAAATTGATAGCCCTCACCATCAATTCGGAAGATTGCAGCGTACAACCTTCTAGTGGGAAAGATCCTGAAATCCTCTAAGTCATGAGTCAGCAAGGGCTGATCGCCCATAACTTAGATCTCTCAGGTAGGCAACTTTTGCCAATTGCATCATATGCAACTCTTGATAAGTTGTCATATACAACTCCTTGCAATGATTATCTCCATGCCTCAAGGTGCTAGATCCTATCTAGGTCACCTTGTTAAGTCCGACCCAAAGCAAACACGATGAACATGTACCCTGCTAGGGCAGACCCACACATTCATCCTTCACGCTTCCATGAGATAGACGGTGCACCACGCTAGGGCGTGCCCACACTTGGTCGATCAAGCTTTTCACGTGTGTCACATTTGGAAGGCATCTAAAACTTAATATTTTAATGAGGGATTTGGTTTTTATATACATATACATATCCAATCACCACAATACATAGTACATATCATATACATGCTATATCCCACAGAAAACATTCACAAACGACAAATGCGATGATTATGGTCATCCTAATGTGATTCCTTGAGCCAAGAGGAATCACGGTCATCTAGGTCTACATCACATGCAACCTGTACAAGATGAACTTTGTGCCTTGCCATCCGAGTAGATCAACTCATCAAATGAATGATCTATTCTATCTAGCCGATCGTCTGGGTGCCACCAGCTGATCGGTTGGCTCCTCCAACCGATCGGTTCGCCAAGTCGTCATGCATCTCGTCATGTCCGCCACCCGCTCGTCTCGCTCCTCGAACCGGTCATCAACCGATCAGTTCACTCCTTGAACCGACTGTCTGGAACGTCAACTGATCGGTTCAAGCCTTGAACCGATCGTCTCAACTGTTGTCTTGATGTCCTCCGGTCTTCGACATAACAGGAAATAAAAATCTATCCTATTTATTACATTGCTTTAAAAAAAGGGAAACCCCGAGTTACATTCGAGGGGAGCAAAGGTAGGAAAGCATCTCAAATTATTTCGAGTTAAATTAGGAATAAGAGAGGGAAGATCGATGCGCAGACCAAGATGCAAGCAACCACAAACAACCACACACAGATAGGGGTTTATAGGCCATAATCATGCTACACACATCTACCAAAAAACTCATTTAAGGGCGACGCGTATCAAGTGCATTAATAATACATATCATATATGTAATTTGGGATTTGTGGATTTAGGATTGGACATGCATAAAGCCAATATTATTCGCATCGTATGCAATAAATAAAGGAGACAAACCAAAATTGATCATATCGATATTCCTAAAATATAGAGAAGTTGATGTGGCTCTGATACCACTGTTGGGTTTTAGGGGAGACAGAGAAGGCAGTGGAAACAAAAATTTTCTCCCCCAAACCTGGAACAAGGAAATGCGTCAACATCTATATAATAGGAAAGGATGGTTTGTGGAATCATACCTTGTCCCAAGACTTGCTTGGCGACAATACCTCGCGCAATGCGCGGTCTTCAACTCCGGTCTTGGACGGCGTCTGTGCAGCTCCAGGTCGCACCGGGACTGATGACTCCTCCTCCTACTAGACTGTCAGATGACAATTGTCCTCCTGAGCGGCAGTGTCCTCCCGCCTCTGTAGTAGTCCACACGGACCACTTGGAACTCCACACTCCTTGTCCCACAAGGAAGTGGAAGGAGTCACACCCTCCTGTTGACGTACTAGTCGCCAACACACTCTCTTGCCTCCAGTTGCAACTATAGTTGTCCTTCCCTTGCTGCACCTCCCTTTGCGGGAAGCACTTGCTCGGGCTCTCTCTCGGTTACCAAAACCAGAGAGAATGACAACTTTGCAGAGCAACTGGTCGCACTGAGTTGTACTTTGAGAAGCCCCCAATACCCCTATATATAGGAGGGTCATGGGATAAGGTTCTCCATCCCGGGCAATGCGGGACTAAAAGCAGGAGTAGAAGGGTTCGAGATTTTCCACAAAAACAACCAACTCGCAACCTGAACCGATCGGTTCACAAGTGAACCGGTCGGTTGGGGACCTGAACCGATCAGTTGGAGCACCAACCGATCGGTTGGGACCGATGAGCCGATCGGTTCACTTCTGAACCGGTCGGTTCATGGTCCTGATCAATTCCCGATTGACTTTCCTTCTTTTGTTTCTAATTGGTATCGAATATCAATCCTTGTGCCAATCAAATTGGGCAAGTGAAACACAAGGAAAATTCTCAACGACCTGACTTTCCCAACTTGCTCGGTTGCACCAGTTGAACCAATCGGTTCAACACTTGAACCGCTCGTTTCACTCTGACCATGAGCTGATCGACTCAACACTTGAGTCGATCAGTTCAGCAACCTCAGCCGATCGGTTCAACACTTGAACCAATCGGTTGGGAGTGCAGGTTGTGCAGAATCAGTCAATTGTGATTTCAATCAATCTGATACTCCAATCAACATGTACAACACCTTGAACAATATGATATTGAGCTATCAATCAATTGAGTGTTTAATTGAACTACTAAACTCCTTTAGTAATCAATCTAAATGTTTCTTGTGGACAAAACTCCTCTTCCAGGTTAAATCCTATGTGTGTGACCCTACAGGTCCATTTCATGTTGGCAGTGAAAGTCTATAACACTTATGACTTCACAAGCAAAGAGCGGTTCCTAGTCACACATCATTGCTACACAAGTGAAAATAGAAAGTTGGAGAACAACTTTCATCCTACAATCTATGAATGGTGTTACAGCAAATGTGTAATTCCTTTGTCACTGATATCCCGAATGAACTCGAGGCATGGAACAGTCATCCTGTCAACGTTCATTCATTTTTTGGTCTCAGAGTAGATTGAAGGAGATATGTATGACATCAATATCACATACTGATTCACACATGCGTGCGCATGCCTATCTCAATCCTACTCATCAAGTGGTCATGGATATCAAACTCCCTCAGGAGGGACAAATCCCATATCTATCACTCACCCCTCAAAAGCCCCATGTGTCAAAGACACCCAATCATCACCTTTATAACAACCCATGTTTCAGGACTGTGTTTGATGATGTCAAAGTGTGCCCAATTGCATGTGTTGAGTGCAGTGATTTCAGGTCAAAGAATCACACTCACCACCATCACTGTGAGTACTGACTGTGACTGCCATGTCATGGTTCCATGTGTCAAACTCACGGTGGGTCTGTCCGGTACCTTGTTCTCTAACAAGTACCTATGTGTTTGGTTTGATATCTCTATATCATGACTAATGCGATTCTGTCATCAACCAACACCACAATCTAGTCTTATGTGTCATAGTTGTCTATCTACCTTCCACTATGACATCCAACTAGGGACAAAACAAGAATGTACAAACTCTTAGCATCCGTTTGATCTCATCGTTCCAGTCCTCAACCTGAAAGCATACGTCATTGAGTACTGTCATTCTCCAGACATTCAATATGTTCTATCACTATCTCATATGACTGAACCAGAAAGAATTGGAAGCTTTCCTTTGATGTTTATCAAATCAATCTTAATGTATCCCACCAATCATCCCATGATTGGCTCTCAGGGTATACATACCAACAAGAATAATGATGATAATGTGATATTGTTGGTTAATCTTGTGATAATATCACTAGTAAATGTTGTAATTTATTATGAGAAATGAAATATGTTCATATGCATGAAACATGTTACATGAGGTGTCACTACTACAGAAACAGCATTCAGTGTCGCTTTTCTGGGCGTCGGTTATTTAGGAAAACCGACGCCTATACTATTCAATGTCAGTTATTTAGGAAAACCAACGTCTATATTCGAAGACCAGCCAGACACGGCTACCACTTTGTATTCAGCATCGGCTGGGTATAACAATCCGACGCTTAAAATCGCCCGCGAAATCCAATTTTCGAGCGAAATATTTTGCGTCACCTACAACATCAGTTTTTTAACTATTCACCGACACCTATTTAAGATGAAAATTTGCACAAAAAGTCCCACTTTCAGTGTCAGTTATCCTTTGATAACCGACGTTGATAATGGTTCCTGCCAAATAATTTTGGGTAAGATTGTGTAGTTGGACGTCAGTTTTTTTACTGTCAACCGATGCTAAATAGTAATAGGCGTCAGTTTTGTAGATAACTGACATCATTGACCAACTTAATAGACCAGATCACCCGACTCTTCCCCCTTTCTTCCTGTTTCATCGCGATATTTCTCTTATGTGTTGTTGCTCACTGCCGCTCTCCCAAAATCACCTGACGTCAGTTGCTACTGCTCGCCGCCGTTGATCTGGTGCTCTACTGCTCGCCGGCTCCGCTGCCCGCCACCCGCCGTTGCTGCTTCTTCGCCTGCTGCTTCTCCGGCCGGCGCCTGCAGCTTCTCCGGCCGTCGGTTGCTTCTGCCCGCCGCCCACCCCTCTACTTCATCACCTGCTCACCGCCACTACTGGTGCCACTCTTCTCCACACTAGCACCAGGTAGCCTAGCCTCTTTGCTTTCTTCTCCCTAGCTCCTTACCGACATCAAGCACGACTGTGGCTGTGTTGACGTCGTGGTAGGCCAACACAGCCACGGCCGTGCTTGCTGTTGGTAAGGATATGAACAAATTTTTATGTAATGCTTTATGTAAATCCTAGGATATGAACAAATCTTTTGCTTGCATATATTTGTCATATATTTGTGCTTCTAATCGTAATGTTATTCCTAATTCAGTAAATTTTGATGCATGTTGAAATAAGATTTAAACTTGTCAATTGTAGCTTTCTAATTTGATTTGATTAAACCTAACATTGATGAAACCCTAACATCAATTGTGATGAAACCCTAACATTAATTGTGATGAAATCCTAACATGTACACATCTATTATTGTGTTTGTTGGCCTAGAAACTTGTCCAAGATTTACTCATTAGGAGTAAATCTTGGATAATCCCCGGTTTGGGACTATTCTTGAACACCTAATCTCACTTAGGATGTAAGTGTATAATGTGTATTGGGTTTTCGAGAAAATTTCAGTAGCATTTACCTGTTTGTTCTCTAAGTACATATGTACTTAGAGAACAACAAGGAAATGCTGCCGAAATTTTCTTAAAAACCCAATACGCATTATACACTTACTAGTGAGATTAGGTGTTCAAGGATGGGATAGGTGGTACACATTTATTATATATAAGAATGACATCACATGTGTTTGTTGACCTAGAAACCCGTCCAAGATTTATATATTGTATGTATGGAGCCCGGCTTCATTGTAGATAATAGGAGTAAATCTTGGATAGGATGTAAGTGTATACCCTAATCTTGTCCTAATATATACTTGTTTTCTCTTTGATCATAGAATGGATAGATCATGGATGTCCATTCGCAATCGCTGCACCCCAGAGTTTATATTTGGTCTTGATCAATGTATTATATTTGCTTAGGAACATAGGAAAATGTTTATATTTTTTTATTGAAGCTAAATGTTTGCTTTTTTAATATCAATATCATTTTCAGATTTGATTTTTAATTATCTTCTAGTTAATACAAATGCTAAATGTTTGCCTTTTTCTAGTTAATACACATGCTAAATGTTTGCCTTTTTCTAGTTAATACAAATGTTAAATGTTTGCCTTTTTCTACTTAATACAAATGCTAAATGTTTGTCTTTTTAATGACATTTTCATATGGATGACCATGATGAGCATGATGTCCATGATGAGCATGAAGTCCATTATGAGCATGTTGTCCATGATGAGCATGGCGAGGATACCAATGTAAGTTCTGAAAACATATCCTATATTTCTATAAAATTCATTATCTTCTAGTTATGTCATATATCCCATATTTCTATATTGGGCTAATTCAGTGTGTTTATTTTTGTCAAATTTAAGGTTGATGATGCACATGTACCCACTCAAGCACTGTAGGAACTTGATGCGCATCACCAAAAAGTTAACAAGAAAAGGGGCATCACTCTGTTGAATAAGTTAATAGCGCTAAGTGGCAGTGGATCCAAATTGGTTGTGGAGTTTGATAATGGAGGAAATGCAATTGGAGTGAACCACAATAATTTTGTAAACTATCTTGGGGTTGTCACTCGAAGCCGTTGTGGTGGTAAGTATGATAATTTTCATAAAGTTCCTCAGGCAAAGAAAGACTTGATATGAAAGTATTTATGCATGAGTTATTATTATTTGCAATTCTATTTTGTAGATTACAAATTCTATTATTTGCAATTCTATTTTTGGATACTAGTTAATAATAATTCTATATTATAGAATCTGTTTGCATTGGATGAGAAGCTGCATCGTAAAAGCATGATGCAACACGCTGGAAAGATGCTTAGGAACTACAGGACAAATCTCAACAGAGAATACATAAAAGATGGTGATAAAAAGAAGAAGTCAGCCCTTGAACAGTGGAACTTCTTGGACAAAGAAGATTGGGACAATTTTGTTGCTTCAAGAAAATGTGAAGAATTCAAGGTATTAGGCGTCACTCCCAATTTAATTAATAAACATTGTATTCACCTATTCAAGATTAAGATTTTGTGCTACTAGCCAAATCATTAATGTGCATACTAACTAGGCCCTCAGTGAGGCGCAAAAAGCAAGGCGTGCACTGAATGTGCATGACCACACTATGGGTCCAAAGGGCTATGCAAGAGTTCACCAAAGACTACAAGTGGAGTCTGTTGCTACTCAGGAGTCTGCCACACCCATGCCTCGCCATGATATCTAGATAGCTGGGAGGCAAAACAAGAAGGGTGAAATAAGGAAGCATGTAACTGCTGAGGCGACTGTGAAAATGGTAAAATACAACTCTTAGAGAAATCATTTGAATATTGATTATTTGTGGTGTTAACTTACCAATTTCTGTTGATGGTGATTAGCGAGAGCTGCACGAGCAGACGAAACAAGGCACATTCATCCCTCAGGGCACAAGGGATGAATTGACAGTTGCTCTGGGTAACCCAGAGCATCCTGGACGTGTTAGGGGTGCAGGCGCTGGTGTGGGTATCAAAGCATTCTTTGGGCCATCCCAGCGCAAACCCAGAGTGGGACTTTCACAAGAAGAGGTAACCTATTCTTTTTTAGAATGTTACTGCAAAAGGGAATTCAATAATAAGAAGCTAATGTTTCTTTTATTAATGTATAGGTGAATAAGAGAGTCGAGGATATAGTTGCCAAGAAGGTCAATGATATAGTTGCTGAGAAGGTCAAGGAAGAATTGTTGCGGTGGCAGGCATCTCAGGGTTCCAATTAGGCTATGGTGACCCACTCTTCTCTTGATGTACATACTACAAGTAATCATATAGACCCACCGCCTAACACGTCTGTTGTAAGTATTGTTTATGACATTGTAGCTAGTCTTTTCCAGATGATATGTTTTCAAGATGATATGTATATATGTATAATATTCTTTATGTAAATTTGTAGGCATTAAAGCCATGCCACTTAAGAATGCAAGACTATGTTGTTGCAGAGGCGCAGGCTTACCCGTCCCGTCCTGGGGCAACGTTTCATGGGACTCCAATGCCGCAGGGTTACATTCGTGTGAGCCCGATATGTGTATTACCCGATTGGAGGGAAGCTGCATTGCCATATGCCCACCTAGATATTGATACACTTGGTGAGGTAGAAGGTAGGGTGATATTGTGGCCCAAAGCAGATGTCGTCTACACCATTGAAATTGTAAGATAAATTTGCATTACTTTAGATTGTTAATGTGTATATATGAGGTCAACTGATCTGAAATTATATATACAAGTTAAAAAGAAGACACCCGGAGCACCTAGGCCTCCACCTCCATTTCCTGCTTTACCAAGTTGGGTTCCAACTGACCTAAAATACTCGTTAGGTCCTTCTTGTAGGGGAATGGCATGTTGGCTACGGGCACATAATATACATTGCCCTATAATTGTTTCTTTAGAAGAAAATTATGCAGGTCAATCATACGATAGTTGTTTATTTATACAAGATATTATTGACTTGTTTATGTATGATTGGCTGAATACATCAGTGATAGAGACATGGATAAGGTGAGATCTTGTTTATACATCCATATACCTTGTATAAGATCTGGTGATCTGGTTTCTTATATATTAATGCATACATAATACATGTTTTGCAGCTACTTAGTCGAAGATCAATGCAAACAATTTGCATTTGATCATGTGGGATTTTTGATTCCATCATTGATTAGTATGGTAGCTATAGATCCTGATAGTGTTCAACAATATGGTATAGATGCTTTTACAATTTTTGGTCAGCAAAAGAAGACGATAATAATAGCTCCATTAAATGTCAAGTAAGTTTACTTTATTTATAATTTGGACTTAAGAAAATTCCATTTTTCTGTGCATTTTGAGTTATTAATTTTTAACTTTTTTACCTCTAGTGGTAGACATTGGGAGTTACTAGTTATTGTCCCCAGGACGTTCACTATTTATTATCTAGATCCTACGAGAAGTACATTGAACACTAAAATTGGACACATAATGAGAAAGCCATTATTCTGGTAAGAAATATTTCATTTTTATATTCGTTAACATCTGTTATTACATTACTATTTAATTATGCAATTTACTGTGTTACATTAACATGTAGGGGTTTAGATGCATCAAAAATGCTGCAGGAAATGTCCCAAGGAGAAAGAACCAGCCAATAATTTGGGAGAACGTAAAAGTAAGTTCCTGACTCCAATGTATATATTATTTATGTGAACTGTGCTTAGTTGTATTTTGTAATATTTTGTATGTTTCAATTTATAGTGCGCTACACAAGACAATGGCTGGGCATGCACATACTATGTGATGCAATTTATGAAGATGATTATCTGACATGCCGCATTGGATATTAATACCATACATGAGATATTATATATATTCTCATTAGTTAGTATGAAATATATCAATCTTATTTTTATATTATTACTTATATATATACATCATTCTCTTTGTAGGTGTTTAAAACTGACCACACTATAGGTGAACGCTTAAAAAATGTACATGCTCCATATATGATGGAAGCATTAAATGAAGTAAGAGAAGAATGGGAAAAAGCCATACAAGCAGTGGCGATTGTAAGATATAATTGGGATGTTGATAGCAATGTTGAATGATATTTTGTTAATGAATATTTCTGAATGTTTATACATGTATGAATGTTTCTACATGTATTTGAATGTTTCTACATGTGTGAATGTGAGAATTGAATTGATGTATGAATGAATCTACTTGTGTGAAAAAATATTTGTTGATTTTGCAGGTTTGTGGCCTGTTTGTAGGCTAATATCAATAGATGTCGTAAACCTGCAGTTCAGAAAATTGAACTACAGGTTCTCGTCCTGCTGACTAGCCACAGCAGGCATGCAAACTGATAAGAAAAAAAAAATTAAAATATAGGCATCAGTTATTTATAGAACACTGTCATCAAAGGCCTACAGCGTCGGTTATTGGATAACAACCGACGCCTGATATGACAAACAACCCGACCGTGTAGGAAAGCACGGCCGTGGTGGAAAAGGTGTCGCTTATTCGTATAAAACTGACGCCTATAGTACTAAACACGGTCGTGCAATGAAGCACAGCTGTGTTGTCTGGGAGTATGGCGTCGGTTGTTCAGTTGTTAACTGACGTAGAAAGTGTCCTAGGTGGTGCCCTTTTTTGTGGCACGAACCCTATAGACATCGGGCAACTATATATAACCGACGCCTATAGATCATATAGGCGTCGGTTAGAAAATTGACGCCGAAGAGTTCGACCTTTAGCGGCACCCACATAGGTGTCGCTTGAAAATCGTCGCTAAAAGGGGTTAAACAATCGACACCAAAGGCGTGTTATGTAGTAGTGTGTTAATATTAGTGGCTAAAAAAAATAGTTTGACAATTAGCACACATAATGTTCATGACACCTTGATGTATGAGTTAATCTTAGTTAACTCCTTTAGAACAAGGAATATGATGTGAGAACCCTAATGCATGGCTAAAGATAAGGAAGAAAATCTAGCATATGAGATATGTAATGATATAACAAGAGTTTCTAAACCCTTGTTTGAGCCTTCTATGGAGTGAGGTTTCACCCTTGATGCCTTTGAAACCTACTAATAGTGCTTCGGATACATGGTTCTAGGTAACCTTTGTGGATAGGTTACACATAGAATAGTGCCTACATGTGAATGAAGACATGGTAGTTTTCCGTGTAGTACGAGTATGGTTGTCTTTCGAGGATGAAAGTTCTTTTAAAATATATATGATGTGAAAAAGTGGTTTCTGGCTTAATTCCGAGGACATAATTTCTTTTAAGGTGTGTAGGATGTTATAGAATGAAATTTTGAGATTATTGGGTAGCCAATTTGGATAAATAGATTCATAAAATTGAGCAATGAAGTGGTCAACTTAACTTCTTATGTATGTATGAGAATGATGACATCAACTTCTTTGATTTTATACACTCATGAAGCTAATTATGAAGATAGGGGATTTCATGAATTAGTATGATGTTATGATAGCCTTCAAAGTGTGTCGACCATGCAAAGGCATATCTCTTGGTTTGATGGAGTCTGAATATATTTTGAGGTTAATTCTATGGTTAAAGTTTCATGAAATTCAGAGGTTCCTAGAGAAAGATATAAAGGCTTATATATGATGAATTGTTGAGTATATTTGCATATGATATTGTATCACCCTTTGTCACACGGCCTAGTGGCTTTCAGCCTAGTGAGATCCCTAATCGTGGGCTTTGGATATGAGCACTATCCTCATAGTAGCAGTTATGACCAGCCTTCGAGCATGGTAGTCACCACGATGCCATGTTGAGCGATTTCGCTTGGCTCAGTGCGTGCTCTTTAACGAGTGAATCACACTGATGCCTCACTTGTAGTAGACTAACCTGGCGAGAGAGAGAGAGAGAGCAACCTCCCACCCATCTTTGCCTCTCCACAGTAGTGAGAATATGATAGCGGAGAGCTAGTGGTCATTTTCCCCTGCCCTCTCCATCACCACATGAAAACTGCAGGCCGGCGTCGAGGAGGAGACGTGTGGTGCACAGGCAGGAGCCACACTCTAAGATTGCCAATGAGAGAGGGGTGCTCCATTGCAGTGTCGATGGTGAGGAGGAACTCAGCAGACTGTCATACATCAGAGAAGGACCAGTCACGATCGCGGCGGTAACGACACTGGATCTGATGGGCACATTGTTGCAGATGTGAGAAGACTCAAGGAAAGAGAGGGGGAGCTACTCCAGGCTTGCCCACAGTGGCGTCCAGAAGTGCAGTTCATGCTGGTGAAGGTGAGAAGAGGAGGAGGTGAGGATCTATAGAGACCCTTGCCAGAATCTGTCTAGGCCGACGACGCACTTTTAGATCGTGGTGTTTGGATAGACCTCGAGGGGGATGGTTCCTCACTAGAGAAGATGCCATCGGTGGCATCCCGGATCCAGGTCATGGCAGAATCCCATGGACACCTCATCAAGCTCGCTAAGGAGAGAAGATCTTACAGTCAGTCTCTCGATAAATTCCCTAATGGAGCAGCACTGACTGCTAATTGGGGATCAGGAGCTTGCGGTTGGTGGTCTCATGCGCTGAGAACAAGTAGAAGAACAAGTCCTACTTGGGACTAATCGCGTGAGAAGGAAAGAAAGAGGGGCGAGCGGTGCATCCAGACTGGGTCCGGTCCAACCAAACCAGAGAAGTTGCGCAACCAATCAGGCCACGTGTCAGCGGCCAATAGGCCCAAAAAGGTATGAAATCCAAATAATGCCCAGATCTTGTTTAAATTATAGAATTCAGCCCGATTATCAGAAAAATATAAAAAAGGTACCAAACTTCTCAGAAAAATGAGTAGAACAATATGAAGCTGTAATATCTGGCCTTTGAAGCACTAATCTTAGTGATATCATATAATATTTGTAATGCTTGATTAATTAATAATAAATACCAAACAATGATATAAAATTATGAGAAAATGTCAGTAAGTCTATAATCATGTTTATAATGCATATGATGTAAGATATGGCCATGTTGATGCAAAAAATCATGTAATTTGATTAATATGGCTAATTAGGGCTGATAACCCTAAATAAAATGTAATAAATACATGCATGCTCAATAAATGATGGAAGTTACATAGTAAGTTCATATCATAAATCTGAAGATGAGATGAAAATCAGATATCAGTTAGATGCATATTATTCATGTTATATGAATATGAACCGTAATACATGCGATGTAACCCTAATTCGAGTAATGCATTTAACTTAGAGTTAATATGTATAAATAATGATATGGAACCTGATGTTCATATTATGTATCATAATCTGGAACATAACATCAGTAACATAAATGCCATATAAGGATGAAGATAAGACAAGTAATAATGTATATATCCAAATGAGATAAAGTGAAACCCTAATGAACATGATTAGGGTCAAGATGAGATGTAAGATGATGAGAACCTGATGATCGTATATGACATGAGGAATATGTGATTAGGATGTCTCTTTGGAAGGTACACCATTACCTCTTACTTGGCTTATTATACTATATGCTTGTATTATATGTGTACTAGAATACTTGGCTTATGATATTGGATGAGTGATTGTTTTTGTATGATATCTTGCTTGATTTTCCATATTTATGACTATGAACACATGAAGCATAATATATGTGTTCCATTATATGAAAGCACTATATCTCTTTGGTAAGCATAGTGCTAGTGAGTGATCTATCTCTTTGGTTAGCAGATCACATGTACAATGATCTATCTCTTTGGTAAGCAGATCATGAGGATTGGATGCATCTATCCCATTGGTAGGCAGATGCACAAGCATATAATGGAAAATGAGCTTAAAATATGTGTTCTCTCTTGTTAATGAATATCTTTGTGCAAGTATATGATTTTCTTACATTTCTTCTGTCATTGCCAAGTATTAGTTTTATCTTATTTCCAAGATATGATGAGAGGTATATAAAAGACACGTAGGCGTACTCAGTACAATATTCTTGAATATTGTGCTGACGTGTACCACAGGTAATCTTTTGTTTAGGTTGTGGTTATGCTTTTGAAGATCCAGGATAGTTGAGAGTTGTGTGGCGAGCTGATGTATAGGTGGACCTGTTGTCTTAAGATCATGTAGTTTTGTGCTAGTACATGTATATGTATAAGTTTGATGTTCAATATGTAATATCAAATGTTGTAACAATTCATGTTGTAATTATATGTTGAATGGTGAACATGTGTGTATGGTTTTATTATTGTTCATGTACATGTGCTACTGATTGTTTCCTTCTGACTCCCTTGATTTTCTTCTTCTTAGCCTTGTGTGGGATGTTAAATTGGGATTCTCGCTGAGGTGAGGGTTTCAATTTGGACGTCACACATTAGATTAAGTTTTAGAAAATCCGGGGATGTCACAAGGACTGCCTTGGACCAATACAGGCCTAACGGGATGTACAATGGGTATTTGGAGACATGGAGTTGCATTTAGCTGAGACAGTAGTGGCCCGAGAATAACCTGACGAGGTGTAAAGGGTGGCAGTTGCATGTATGGAACTGGGATCCTAGGCTGTGTTGGGGTCAACCTTAGAACTGTAATGGAAGGTCTAGATGATATGTTTGTGTGCATGATAGGTGTAATGTTGGGCACCAAGATAGATGATTTTGGAAGATTAATTGCATTGTCAAATGTAGGTCTTCGATATAAAAGGAATTGTTTAGTCCATTTTTAAGCATAAGGATTGTATTTTGCAAATGGAATGATATCCATTTAGAGGGCCTTGTAATTATTTGTATTGTGTCCATATGAGAGATGGAAGTGACATGATTTCATTGGATCATGATTTATGAATGGATTTGTTATTGTCATATTAATTTTAGGATACTCTAGATCTTCCCACAATTGTGCTAGTAGTTTGGTGAGCGGTAATTTAATATCTTCATCTTCCATATCCTTTTGAAACTGATGTTGTCATTGAAACCATCGAGTTGTTTTATTATGGTCTAGCGTTGCAGTGTATATGGCTTCCTGGATTGTGTACATGTGGCAAACTTTGGTATTCTCATTAAGTACAGAAGTTGTTTCTTTCACTGCATTGTGTTGTTGTTCCCAATAAAGTGGAGTAAGGCAATTTTGATGATGTTCTATTAGATTCATAAGATCAACATATGTTAGTCACATTAGCATTGGACATACAATGTATAAGATGTCTTTTGATTTTGTCTCAGAGGTTACTTTTGTCTGAGTCTCAGTAGTTGTGCTTGAAAAGGCATTGTTACATTGAGCAGAGGCTATACTGACTTTGGGTGTTTGTTGTATGTTAGTACTCCCTTTTAATGACCAATTGTTCAGTTCAGAAGTCACTTTTGTGATAGGTTCAAGTTCATGGAACACATTCAATATTACTAAAATTGTTGCTGAGGTGGTATCCTAGTATATGTGACATCTAAGATGACATTATCAATCAGATCTTGAACAACATGTATTCTTTGCAACTGTCTATCATATGATATGGTGCCCTTTTGAATTTGTAAAATTTGATGACATCACAATTCTTAAGAAGCGGGTTTGGTGGTGTCCTATGAGATGGGAACTTGATATATGACTCAATCTGTGGAAAAGAGAGGCATAAATGCAAGCATATGGCATGAACTTCTGTGGAGGCTTTCTTGGTGAGACCTTTTGACTATTCTTTGTTGGCATATGTTTGTGAGTGCCTTTCATCTTGTTGAGTTAGTTGTGGAGTAGGAGAATTGTTACTTGTTGTGGGACTGTCAGCTAGAATGGCTAAAAATATGACATTAGAGGTGTAGATTTGGGAGTTGTTCCATATGAGGGATATCGTAGTGGTGGGTGATAACATGGTAAAGGGTAATATCATGTAGTCGCTTGATGTGGAATAGGAGATGTGAATTGAGGAGAAATTGATTATGCATAATTTTGATGCTAAGGAGTGACCAGCTTGTCACTATTTTGTTAGGAGCCATTATTTCTACATGAGAAAAGGTGTTGTGGACATGAGATGTGTATCATGGGATGAAAATTGTGTTGACCTACTCTTTATTTGTGCTAATAGTGTGCTGACCTACTCTTTATTTGTGCTAATAGGTCTTACTCCCAATTTAGGTTTATAGGTGGGAGTTGTAGTGAGATTGAGACCAATATTCTAGTAGAACCCTTTGTTTTTAGCTTCTTTAATGCTCATGGTTTCTTGGATGAGATTTGCAAATGTTCGATATGATTGGAAAGTTAGAATAGTAGATAATGTTGGTGATGATGATCGAATAACCATTTGAGTACCCCTTGTATCTTTCAGTTTATTTTCAATCTAATCATCTATTTCTCTCCATATTCCAACAAAATGTGTGAAAGTCTTCTTCGGTTTCTGCGTCAGGGCTTCTAGATCATCCCCTATAGGTACCTAGTCAATATTCCAGGCATAGTTTTCAATGAAATGGTTTTTTTATCTCATCCCATGAACTCAATGTTTATGGCTTTTGTTGATTGTACGAAGATAGTGTTGGTCCTTCTAGGGAATGTTAAAGTAGATGAATCAATAGTTTTTCATTATCTTGAACCTCTTCCATGGTAGAATAATTGGTTTAGATATGAAAATTTGGATCAACTCTCCCATTGTACTTAGAAAATTCTGGCACCTCAAATCTCTTCGGCAAACAAGCTTTAGGGAAGTATAAAAAATCACCAAATTTTTTTAATCTTGCCTTTTGTCCTTGAATTTCCTTGAGCTATATAGCTAGGCCTTCTAGTGTAAGGTTAGAAGAATATGAACTAAGTATAGCAGATGGTGTAGGGATAGTCTCTATGTGACCTTTCGTGGGGAGTGGATTTCAAAGTGGAGCCATCAGTTGTTGATAATGCTCGTACTATGTTCTAAATAACATGCGAGGATGGAACCCCTATGGACCTAGTTGTGGTCACAATGCAAACCAATTTTGTGTTCATTGTGATATTTTAATTGACTTTGTCTTTTTCTTTTATTTCTCTCGTTCAATGTTTGTTGCATTCTTTGTAGGAGATTCAGGAGCTTTTAGAGGATCAAGATACAATTCAGTGGTAATGGAAACATGTAAGAGCATCATTTATGGTTGTTGGACTAGTGTCATGATGGTAAGACATTGTGTATAGTTACCCATAAATAGAGGTACATGGAAAATTGAAGGGGACCCTATCCTTGGATAGGTGGGTACATTGGTAATATGGCATATGGATACATTTGAGGAGGGTATGGTAACAATTGGTAGCACCTAACAGAGATGTTAACTTGTTGATGATCTTGATTCTCTTGAGGACAGGTTGCATATTCCCATCTTCTTCTTCATTTGAACTATCATAGTTATTTGGTTCTAGATCCATTAACTATTTTTGTTTCTACTTCTGCTTCTTTTACTTCTAACTAATAATAGATGTCATCACCTTCATGTCTTTCTTGGCAGTATGATCACATTCTTATGCTACTAGCTGACCGCATATTGGGCCATCATTGACCTACATTTTGAAGTCTTCCTAGTGTTGTCAATTGGGATAAACAACATGGATAATAGGTTCATCCATGTCATGTTGGTCGATAGAAGTTGTATGCTTTACCATTGTAGATGATGTTGGAGATAGGCATGCACTAAATTTGAGAAGATAAGAACCACACCATCAAGTAAAGGTTGTTGAGGTGTTCTCTGTGAAAAAGGACCTAAACCACCTGAATGCAAATATTAACGTTCACAGTGATATTCTTATACGTATGGAATTTCTACAAGTAGAAATAATGATTTCTTAATGCAATCTGACATTGTGGAGGAGAAATTTTCCCCTTGCATGGAATGGGGCATTGATAATATTGGGGATGTATAGGTTTCCCAAGTTGAATAGAAAAAGGAATTTTCCCCTTGCATGGCAAGGTCCAACAGTCCATGATTTTGATGAGTTGTGTAAGATAAACCAGGAGGTGTGATGGAAGTGAACATTTTTCCACTTGCATAGCTAGGACAAAGTATGTTGGGTTGTGATTCTTATATGAATGTAAACAATGGATGTAGTATAAAATCGTGATACCCCTACATAATGTCAATGGGGAGAGAGAAAAAAATTGTTTGTTGAAGTGTTTGAGTTATCAAAAGAAGAGAATTCGTCTAACTTAAGAAAGATACCCCTAGGAAGTGATGTTCTATCTCACCTCTAACCATCTCAAGCATAGAAGGGTAGGTTTCGATTTTGTTGGTCTAGGGATCTCATGAGAATATAAGGTATCATCTTCTCAAGAAGAACAAATATGGATGTGAGTTCCTCTATTGACAAGGTGCTACACTGTTCGACCACTAGCTTCTTGAGGCTAGAAATGTTGGTAAGGTATGCCCTGAGAACCAATCATATGATGATTCACATGGCATATACCATAAAGGATTTGATTAATACTCATAAAGGCAAGCTTCTAATTCATTATGTTTCACTCAGTTGTGAGATAATGAGGAAAGATTATGAATGTCTAGATAGTAAGATTACTCAATGACATATGTCTTCAAGTATTAGCCTTGGGAAATGGAATCATACAGATTCTAAGAGTACATATACATATTCTCACTATGTCCCTGATCGGTTGTTATTGTGGAAGTTTGATAGAAATAAATAATACATAAATTAAGAGTGTGGCTTCGTTGATGAAAAAATCTCATTAGTCATGATATGTCAATATCAAACCAAGCACACAGATACATGTTAGGGATCATTTTATCGGACAAACCCAACTTGAGAGTGACACATGGAAACCATCATTGGTGGTCATAGTCATCTCTCATAGTGAAGGAGGTGATTATGACTCTTAGACCTAAAATCACTCCACTGGTCACATGTCATTGGGTACGCTTTGACATCATCAAATGCATTCATGAAACATGGGCTATTGTAAAGGCAATGGTTGGGTGACCTTGACATATGGGGATAGATTGTGAGTGATAGATATGGGATTTGTCCCTCCTATTGGAGATTGATATCCTGGCCACTTGATAAACGAGACTGAGAAATGCATGCGCATGCACATGTAATCAATATTTGATATTGAGATCACATTATCTCATAAAATATGCTCTTGATTCAACGAACATGGATGAACGTTGAGAGGATGATGATTCCATGCCTCGAGTTCATCCTATATATTAGAGACAAAGGAATTATACAATCATAGCAACACCTTATAGAGATTGTAGGTTGAAGTTGTTCTCCAACTTTCCATTCACTTGGCTAGCACTGATGTGTGAATAGGAACCGCTCTCTTCTTGTGATTTCATAAGCTAGTTATGGACATTCACTTCCAACGTGATATGGGACCTATAGGGTCACACATAAAGGAACTCATCTAGAAGAGGAGTTTATCTTAAATGATGTTTGGATTGATTATTAAATTGTTTAGGTATTTAATTCACACAACACATCAATAGATTGGCTAACTGAACTGCTAAATGACCATCAAACTGGGTGACATGCCTATTTGGGTAGCCAGATGAGTGTCTCAATTGTTGAGATGGTGGTCTAGGTTGTCAGGACGATCAGAGATTGAATTGACTAAGTTCTTCTCTATGAACTTACTGATTGAACCGATTGGTTTGGCTCGACTCGCTAAACAGGCATCTCGGTGAGTGATACGGGCATCTTTCATGGGTGAGACAGCTTGGTTGGGGCCTAATGAAGGTTATGGATGTTTCTTGAACTTGTTCAATTGCACATTACTTGTGGTTCAAGAAAATCATAGGCAATATTAGTTGGAATCGAATTGCCAATTTGGTGTGCGATTGGAAAACTGCCAGATGACTGTCTCCTAGTATGAGATGACTGTTTGGGTGTGCCAGATGAACATTTGGAGTGTCTTAGGTTGTGAAAATTCAAGATCTTCTAGTCTCTTCCACTCCCTCGCAATCCTGTACAGATTGGGAACCCTGACTCTAACCCCCCTATAAATAGAGGGGTATTGGGGGTTTCCCAAAACACAACATAGACAACTGAGAATTAGTTTCCTGGCAATTGTTTTCCTCTCTGGTTGTGGTAACTGATAGATCCCAAGTAAGTCCTACTCGAAAAAGGAGGGATAGCTATGGGAGATAAGAATTGGGACTCTTTGTTGTGTGAGATCACGTTGGTGACTAGTACGCCAACGGGAGGAACAACTCCATACTATTTGTTCTAGTTGAACCACATTTGTTCTAGTTGGTCTGTGTTGACTACTCTAGAGGTAGGACTACTTTGGTTGCTGCTTGGAGGACAATTGTAGCTTGTAGTCCATGGCAAGACCACGGGAGCGATGCAGAAGTTGTCATGTTCGTTATTCGTGGTGAAGACCAGGAGTTGCACAACCACTGTCCAAGAGAAACTTGTTCATAGTTGCATTGAAGCGAGTTGTTGTCGTTGGACTTGCTCCAGGACAGGTATAACTTGTTAAACCATACTTCCTATTTCATAGTAGTTGACGTGATCTTACTGATATGGGAATACAAATATATTTTTTTTTTGTTTCCGCTACTATACTTTGTGCCCGTATTTCCCAACAAGAAGGGCATCTTATACTTCTCCAAGTTTAAGGATCCCAAATGGACATTGATATGATTAGGAAAAAGGAAGGTTAAAAGGTTTTGAAATGAATTACTGATGTTTATGATTCATCAAATAGGAATGAACATCCAAAATAAGTAAAAAATGTAGAGGGTGTGACAATCTTTTGGTTTTTGCATGAACTAGGAAAGTAGGTGAAGATGTTGTTGATATTTTGGATATGAAAAGGGCATGAAGACTTCCTCCTCCCTTTGCGTCAACATGATTTGATAAAAGGGTTGAATTTCAATGGAAAATTGGGCTTCCTTCCGACATCAAACATGATCGAGAGAAAATGGTTGAATGTTGATGGGAAATTGGACAGCCTTTTGGCATCAAACATGATTTTGAGACAATTATTGAATGATGATTGAAAATTTAGCAGTATTCCGACGTAAATGGTGAAATGTTGATGAAAAATTGGGAACCCTTCCAAGTCAAACATGATTGTGAGAAAATGGCCGAATGTTGATGGAAAATTGGGCAACCTTCTGGTGTCAAACATGATTATGAGAAAATGGTTGAATGTTGATGGATAATTGGGCAGCCTTCCAACACCAATGATATGATTGCATTTGGGACACATTCTCTCTACTTCCAAAAATGCCAGAAAAACAACACAAGCACACAAGCATGCAATATACCACCCCCACAAATTAGCCATGTTACACTTTGATGATTTGTGACCTCACACATGAGAATCACATGCACAAGAATGGTGGTCATTATCTTCAATAGTGGTATTAAAAGAATCTCTCAAGTATTTGGCAACTAGGTACTTCTTCCTATAGGTATTACTCTAATATACCACACAACTATAGCGGCCACAGTAGGTCTTTGGTACTAGGAGAGGTGGAAACGTTCTGGGCCTTTGGATGTACTCAAGATGGTGGTGGCGGTACCCATACTAATTATCCCCAAGCCCTTTTGAGGGTGTCAGCGTGTGGGCTAACAATCTGCTACTCATGACCAATAGGATGATAGGACATGTGTGTGTGCATGCATTGTGTTTTTTATATGTTTTCCAGAAAGCTCAACATAAGTAAATAAACATGCAAGTATTTATTTCATCGTACATGAAGAATCTTGAAATGAGTGAAATGGGGAGGGACCAAGTGCTAGGACTCAAAGGACGAGCCAGCCTTATAGCTTTCCTCTCTTGGGGAGGACCACAACACGTCAAATCACACAAAAAAGTCCTTTTTGAACCAATAATTCCCTCCCCAAGTCATCAACATCCAAATTATTAGAAAAAAACCAACATGCAGAGAGTATACAATAAATTGGCATCATAGAGATGGAATAAACTGAGGAGATATGCTTCAAAGATCAATATGAATCATGTCAAATTTTCATGAGAGAGGATGTCTCGCCAAAGAAAGACATACAACAAACTTGTAAGATTGAATAATTTGTAGAAACTGAATGTTCACAAGTGAAGGTATGTAGTCAGAACGAGATGGAACCAAAACAAAGATTCAAACCCAAAAAAAAAATCTTTCATGAGATACTCTCTACCATGAGAATGATCTAAAGAAAACAACTTGAACATGGTGTTTTAAGAAAAAAACAAGAATGAAATTTTCATGAGACAAGCTTTGTGGTGAGAGGATCTGAAGTAGAAACCTTAATGAAAAAGAAAATGGCAAACTTTTTACAAGACTGGATCCTCCTTGAGAAAGATCTAGAACAAAAAAGAAAAACAATGTTTTTTTTCACGAGACATGCTTCATCGTGAGAAACTTATAGCATCAGATCTAAAAACAACAATCATTTTTATTTTTGAGACAAGTTTTGTCGTGAGAAATATCTTGCACTAAAAAAGAAAAGGAACATATTTTTATCCACGAGACTGACTCCATCATGAGAAAGATCTTAACACAAACCAAGAAAAACAATTTTTTTTCACTAGACATGTTTACTCATGAGAAACATTTAGCATAAAGGCATGATGTGAAAGGTAGTAAATGAATAAAATCACAAAACAAGATCCATTGCAATATAGATCTACTCCAAGGACAATTTTCAATCATATTAGATTTACATGAGAGACGATTTCTCATGAAAAAAGGACATGTAGAAAACATGTAAAACTAAATAACCTAAAGAGAGAAAATGCTCACGAGAAAAGTTGTATCATGAGAAGAGCTACACTCTCACAACACTAGAAAAACACAGAAGAAATTTTTTTCTCACAAGAGGAGGTCTATCGTCAAGACCACCTAGTGTGAAAACAAAGATCTGATGGAAAGAAAAAAAGAATCATTCTCACAATAAAAGTTATGTGGTCAAGATGACCTCTTGTGAAAAACAAGACTTGATGAAAAAAAGATAAAGAAACTCATGAGAGAAGGGGGCTTGTGAAAATAGATCTAGCTCAAAACTATGATGCAACTTGAGCGTGACTCGTCCCCAACGGAGTCGTCATTTTGTTTTAGCCTGTGACAACAACATTGCAAAAATATATGGATTCGATGGAGTCACCACCGTGTTTTTATGCATAGAAAACCATGTTTGGATGACTCATTATGGATAAAACATAGGTCGATTGGTAGAGATCTGAGATTAGCATGCTCTATTACAGAATGGGAAATATGACAGTGGTTTTGATCTCAAAGTAAAGAAAAAGACAACTAAAGAAGGGTGGCATCACAAATATGATCCAATTAAAAACAAATAAAAAAAGATCTAAGAAACATGTGTTTCTCTCACTATTCAAGAATATTGTACTAAGTATGCCAACGTGTCTTTTTATATACCTCTCATACTAAGATTGGCTATAAGGTAAAACTAATACTTGGCAGTTATAAAGAAATATAAGAAAAAGCATATACTTGCACAAAGATGTTCATTAAAAAAAAGAGAACACATGTTTTAGGCACATTTTCCATTATATCATCCATGCATTTACTACCTGAGAGTTGAATGCATTCAGGCCTTTATGATCTACTACCAAAGAGTTGGATCATTTCATAATGTGATCTAATACCAAAGAGTTGGATCACTTCCAAGTATTTTACTACCAAAGAGTTGAAGTACTTATTTTCCATCACTTTACTACCAAAGAGTTGAAGTGTTTGGATATAATGGAACAAATATATTATCTTTCATGTGTTCATAGTCGTAAGTATAGAAAAACAAGCAAAAGATCATACAAGAACAATTATTTCATCCAATACCATATGCCAAGTATTTTACTATACATATAATGAAAGCATATTGTATAATAAACCAAGTAAGAGGTAATGACGTACCTTGATCAAGAGACAAAACCTAATCACAATATATCTAAGAGTCAACTACATCCTTGGTCAACCCTGATTAAGACAAGATCATGTACCATCATCAAGTTCCCATCATCTTAACCCTAGTTATATCCATTTTAGAGTTTTTCTTATTATTAGGGTATTTCCATTATCACTTGCATTCTTGTCTTGGAATTAGATTATTGTTGTGGTAATCTAGTTATGTTCCAGAATTAAGTTTCATTAACTGATAATTATATTTCACATAATGATGTGCACATATTAACCATAAGTTACATGTATTATTCATATTATGGTTACAACCCATGTATTAAGGATCATCTTCATATAACGTGAATTCTATGCATCTAACTGATATCAAAGTTTCATATTAACTTCTAGTTACATATATGAGGGTATTCTGTGAATTTCATCATTTATTGAGTGTGTATGTATTTATTGTATTTTATTTAGGATTATTAGACCTAATTAGCCATATGGAGAAAATTACATGATTTTGTGCATCATTATCATAATAACTGACCTTATATGAATTAAAGCCATCAAAAAGGATTTAATAACTTATTATCATAATTTTAGGCCATCGTTTGATATTTATTATCCATTAAACAAACATAATATATCTTGCATGATATCACTGTGATTTAAGCATAAAATGACTTATATGTTGGTTTCATGTTTTTCTACGCATTTTTTTGAGAATTTTAGTACCTTATTTGTATTTTTCTGATGTCGGATGTATTTATTATGAAATTTCTAAATACTTTGAATTTGTGATATATTTACCTTAAGATGCCAATCCAGAGCCGCCGCGTTTCGCTAAGCTGTCACTTCCCTTTGCTTGTTGTGGGCCGGTTTGGTTTAGAGTTTAGCTACCCGGTTCTGTGAAGTGGACCTAGTTCATCCATTGATTGAATGGGAGTTGATGTGGCATATATTATCGCACTAACAAACTCACTTAGGGTTGAAATCCCTAAGTTTTTAACCAAAACAACATGCAATAATACCATCCGCAAGCGGATGGGTCTTATCGCAGTATAGTTGAGGATCGAATCCCAAGGGACAACATTTTTAAGAATCTTATTTCTAGTCAAATCAAGACTAATATTTAGAACAAGGTTGGTTGATTGGAGTTTAATTAAACTAAATGCAAGAAAAATAAAAGAGCAGGATTAAAGGTTGATTAAAGATTAATGATGGAAATCGCTGGGATGGTCCCGGGTTTTGCCACCACTACTCATGCAATCACATCCAAACATCAAACATCCAGGCAAGATATAACCATTCAAATAGAGCTGTTGTAGAATCCCCCATATGGGCGTCAGGTTCACGTAAGCATCACCTTAGGTATCAGACATCTCGTCACCATCCAGATCACAAACTTACGACTCCGAAGATACAGAAATCCAAATGAAGTTGTGGGCCCCCTATACAGGCGTCAGGCACACAGAAGCATCACTGTGGGCTAGATGGCTCGTCACCACATGGATCATACACTTACGACCTCAAGGAATCCCATTCTATTTCTAGTTTGGGATTCAACCGCGTTAATCGACATTCAAAACCTACGCATATAAGTTCTCGCAACATAGGAAACGAACAAGATACATGCAAGCAGTTGATCTATCCACAAGAACTCATCGACGATTAACAATAAAATGAAAGATTATATACATGCCATGGAATGTTTAACAGTGAGATATGAAAGCATGGGCAGCGGGACTATTCCCTGCACCCCTGCGAAAGTAAACTACTCGCTCATGGTGAGAGGAGCAAGAAAAACAAGAGAAAGAGAAGATTCTACCATGAGCATGGTGAAGAAGATGATTGTAGCTCGATGGAGAAACAATCTTCTACACGATGTCGGGGCAGATCTGGACGAGGAGGGAAGAACACCATGGCAGACGGGGCAGATCTTCTCTCTCCACCTTCTTCTTCTTCTTGTAGTCTTCACTCACAGCAAAAGGAGCAGCTTGTGGACGAGATGGTGGCGTGGACGCAGCAGATCTAGATCCAGAACTAGATCTAAATGAGGTGGATTGCATATCTGAGTCTTCACTTGAGATCTGGGTGAACAAGCCGCAAAACCACCAAGGGGGCAGGTTCTTGGCTATGGAGATCGTCTCCTCAGGCCCAGGAAAGTCCTGCAGCCTAACGGCGTCTGGAGATGGTCCGTTGGCTGACTGGAGTCGTGTCCTATTTATAAGCAGTCTGAGCACCGACTTAAAATCACGACCTAGTCATTTTTGCAGTAGGTCGCGACATTTGTCATGGTCGCGGCATTTGTCATGGTCGCGGCTTTTGTCATGGTCGCGGCATTTGTCGTGGTCGCGACTTTTGTCATGGTCACGGCATTTGTCGTGGTCGCGGCGTTTTTCAAGGTCGCGGCATTTGTCGTGGTCACGACTTTTGTCGTGGTCGCGGCTTTTGTCGTGGTCGCGACATTTGTGTGGCTGGGGGAACCGCGGTTGGGAATAGAAGAGAAGATCGCGTACTACTGGCTTAGAAATGATTGCGACCAGGCTCTATGAATCGCGATTAGATCAAGCCAGGAGAAGAAGGGGATCCAGTGACTTCTACTGATCCCAAGCATGCTCGAACAGACCAAGGCCCAGAATAGAGTATTGGGCCGTGGAGACAAGGCCCAAATGCCTGAAGTGACCTGCACAAAGGTGCAAAAATTCAATAAAAATAGGGATCATTCTAATTAGGCTAAGTGAATGAACATATTAGAAGATAAAGTCGATAAATGCATGAATGCAACCAAAACTGGGCTAAACGAGATGATTGAACCAACATGAATATGCATTCATCAAGAGTCGGACCGGTCCGCTCTCCTTTGCTCGCGTTTGACGCCTGCATGAGAGAGAGGCCATGCTCTTCTACGAATAGGAGTCACTGCCACTGGGCTTCTCTCCGGCGAGCAAGAAGCCACACTTGAGTGCTCCTCGTCAGCTCTGAAGGCCATTTTTAGCTCCAGAGATCTCGTCTATACCTTCATGGCCTCACCTATCTATCGATCGTAGCCCAAGCGTTGACGTCCAAAAGCTCGTCGCTAAGGCTGCTTCCATTGTGGATAAAAAAGGGGAAATCCACCCCAAATCCTCCTAGATCCAGGACAGAGACTCAAGAAGCTCCACAAAACCTCCTTGAACTTGTGTGTGTCCATAATCCTCAGCAAGAAGCACTTAACACCAGCCTTCGAGCTTCATCTTCAAGCTCCGTCCAACTAGGGTCAGTTGACCAGGGAACCATTATTGCAGGTCACACAAGTGCTTGCACTCGTCTCCTCAGACTCCAGTCTCCCTTTTCATCTATGCATATTCCTTTGATCCCCTCTCTACCTCCATTTCCTACTCCGAGCTAATAACTGCTCACCCCGGTGGAGAGCCATTATGGAACTTTGGCTCGTTCTCACTATTGGTGGGGTATCACAGTCTGTTTAAGGGGTCAAATGAATGTTCATCCTACCAAGAAGCTAACTACTCACTCTGAGCAATGTCTCAACCCATGTCTACAGCATGCTATGGTGGGCAGACTAAGGAGTCTACCGACTCCACTGCCTTGCTCTAACTACAAGTAGAAGGTAGTCAGAAGCCGTCTGATCTACATCCAAGGGCCAGAATCAGCAAACCTCGAGACCGATCTGTGGCTTCCGTGCCTCAAAGACATGGCCGCAAGATTAAGGATGTAGGGCCATAAACTGGCCACGTAGACCCAGCAATAAATCAAAAGTGTGTGATAGTAGTTACAGATTAGAACTTAGGCTAAGACTATTAAACTTAGGTCCATCAACAACTCAAAATGTCCATTATTTAACAAGGATCAAACATACATAACTCTCTCTAGGATACTCCAATTACCACAAAATTTTAACCATAGCTTCCTCACAACTCAAGCTACCTTGTACACGAATGTGGTGTCAAAATTCTATTGTTTGATCACTAAATAAAATACCTCAAAAAGTCATGAACATATGGATCCAAATCATGATATGAGCATCACTCAACAAGCAAACTTTATCAAAATTTGTGTAACTTCAAATATTATAAACCAAACACATTAATTCAATTATGTCCTTAATAGTTAAGGGTTCCACAATTCCACTCCATCACATCCTACACACCTTAAAAGAAATTTCATCCTCAAAATTAAATGAAAAAAATCAAGTCCATCACATCATATGCATCTTAAAAGAAAAAATTCGTCCTCGAAATTAAGCCATCCTATTACTTCAAGGAAAAACCAAAAGGTCTTCATCCATATATAGGACACCACTCTAGGTGTAACATATACATAAAAGAAAATCTCTAGAACTATATATCCAAAGCACTTCTAAGAGGTTTTAAAAGCATTTAAGGTGAACCCCTCAACATATAACATGATGTTGATGCTTAGGATGTGTTATATTTCCAATTAGGATTTGTGTACCCATTTTACCCAAGCATAAGATTTGAACAATAGATTACACATGACATTTTTCACAGTTTAGGATTTACATCCTCATTTTACCCAAGCGTTAGGGTTCCCACATCATGTTACCATATTCTAAAGGAGTTGACTAAGTTAACCCATAATATCAACATATCATCAACATTTTTATTGAGATAATTGTTAGAAAATGTTCAACATTAACATATGCCTTTTAGGAGGGAGTTAACTAAAATTAACCCACTTTATCCATCTAGATCATATCTAGGTTTCATAATTGTTATGTTATGCTAACTGTCAAACTATATTTTTCATCTTTATCAATCAATAACATTAACATCTCATGTAACATGTTTCATCCACATGATCTTATTTCATTGATCATAATAAGTTGCAACATGTTCAACATACTCATTAAAAACTAATATTAACACCTTATATGTCATGTGTCATTAATTTAATTCAAATGACTATCATCTTTGGTTACAAACTTTGTTAGTGACTTCACCACTTGATTAACCAACTATATCACATTATCATCATTATTCAAGTATATGGTTATTCATTTATGCATAAACATCTATTAAACCATCTCTAGGTTTCCATGATAACATGTCTATATATCATGTCTTGAAACTAGATCACATCCTTACATATATTTTATAATGGTTGTGCTAGACTTACTTATACAAGTGGCCTGTTAAACATATATCAAGACTTTATCTAGTCCATTGAGGTTATCTTAAACCATATCATGAAGGCATTGCCTTACTGAGTCTCTCTGAGCTAACTCAAATCTATGAGTATCCAATATGCATATATTGTTACTTTCCTCTCTTATTCTAGGGTTCTTAGATTACCTCATTGGCACTAGTGATATCCTTACAAGCTCTATCCACATAAGCACAAACCAAAACATGTATGTCATTCTCTTCATAGGTCACTACCCTTGAATTATTTTTACTCGAAACTTTATTTATATATACACCACTAGAGTCCTACATGGGGAACCACCAACCCGAGCATGAGGCTTTACAAAAACTAACATAATTACCTCCTCTAGGGTCTTGGGCATCTCTCCCTCACCCAGATGGAAGGTGCTCATATTCATGCTCGCATGTTTGTATATATACAACCTCTTTCTATCTTTAGGGTTTGGTCATCCCAAGTACATCTAGGGTTCAACGAGACTACATGGATCGCGCATAACGCAACTCAACCCAATCACTCAGGAGTATTCTAGTTTAGGACATTTTATATAACATATTTGTCATTATTCTCATATTTTGGAGTATAGGTTCTCTAAACTTCTCCCTCTGGGGCTCACTCTCTCTAGAGTTAACCCTTAAACTAATCCTAACACTAGAGGTCCTTCTTTGTAAAAGATCTTGAGGCTCATGCTGATCCACATCTTATCTGGACTTAACGTATCTTATCTCATAAAAGAATGCATACTTGCATCATCAAAACTTATCTCAAATCCTCAAAACTGAGCTTAAGTCCTCGAAGACAAACATAGATCATTATAAACTATCTTATATTATCTCTATACAACTTAGATCATCATCCTATTCCATCTATCATATATTCCAACAAGGATCTAGACATCTAATCTAGAACTAGTCTCTCTTCTAGACTGATGTCATACACTTTCACTTAGGTTGCATGACTACCTTCTACTCATACATGTGTGGGGACACATTTTTGTAATACCAACATATATAATAAAATATTACATAGTTTTTCTCTGATAAAACAAGCTTAAGAGAAAACTATCAAGGTTCGATCTGATTGGAATAAAAAACCAAATCCAAAAATGAGTGTCCCACACATAGTAGAGAGTATAGTGTCATGAAAACTAGTGGAAAGGGTGAGAACATGGTGTAGACTAGTGTAGATACCCTAGACAATGAGTGTTATATGTCTTGTATTTCTCTTCGCTTGATGCACATAATTTCCAAATAATGCAACGTCCCATACTGCTGCACTATAGGGAAAGAACGACATCTAAGGACGTGTTGTACAACAAGCACCAGTCTAGACCTAGTTCTCTGACATCTTGGTGCTAACCTAGAGGCTAGGTCAGATCTAGTCTCTAAAAGATGACTAATATAACCCTAAAGATTTTTTTAAGTTCAAGGTTCTTTAGTTTGAGTTTCATAATGAGTAAATGTCAGGCTTTCCTATTGTTCATGCTCTGATACCACCTGTGACATCCCCAGATTTTCTAAAACTTTATATAATGTGTGACATCTAAATTGAAACCTCAACTCAGTGAGAATCTGATGCGATGATTTTGAGTCGCATTTATAGACCTTTTTGATATGTATTTTGTGCTTTTATTAGTCATTTTTATGGTTAATATTGCATAATTCACCTATTTTGGTCTTTGCCATCATTTTATGTCAAATCTTCTTAGTTTTATCATTTTGAGAATTAATTATCACTTTATTATAATTCGTGTGGATTTATTTGATCTTGTCTTGGAATTTTAGGAAAAACAAGTATCTGCTTCCGTCGATACCATCGACGGAATTCGATACCATCAACAAGGCCACAGGTTGCCAGCCGAAAGGAGCAGCAAAGAGTCGATACCATCGACACCCAAGTCGATGGCATCGAGATCCCTTCAGGTTGCTGGCGAGGAAGCAGTCGATAGTATCGACACCCAAGTCGATACCATCGACGCATGGAGGCTACAATGTTGCTAAATGACAAAACCGACACTACAGATAGGTCGATACCATCGACCCAAGTCAATGGTATCGAGATGGCCACAGGCACTCAGACGAAAAGACAAGAAGGTTGTCGCTACTACACTGGGTCGATACCATCGACTCGCGTCAATGGTATCGACACCGACAGATATATGTTGGATTCAGATTGATTTCAATCGAACGACTGGAGTTAATTGACGACCTAATTAGGGACTTATACCTAATGACGGCTGCCCAGACGAGATCATCATCTAATTTGCCGTTGCACAAGTGCCGAGGAGGGAGACAAAGGAGAACGGAGGCCAGAGGTTCATACATGTCGATCTGGACGCTGTCGAAGACATATTTCACCAGCGAGAGGCGGGAAAGCTCGTGTTCTACGCAAAGGATCAACCGGTTCTCCTCCGTTCAGGGGTTTTCCCAGTCAATTCATGTTTTTCATATGATTTCCCCTATTTCTACCATGTTTTTGTGCGAGATGAACATGCGGGGCTAATCCCCTCCATCTTTAGGACTGGGAGTAGCCCGGGAATGCATTGTATGACAATTTTATATTAATAATTCATATTTTCTCTCTTAAATCCGTGGTATAATTTCGTTTTCTCCATATATTGTTATGCTTGATCACCATAATAATAACCTAATGCCCTTAATCACTTCGACAAAAGGATTAACGGTTGAAAAGAGACGAAACCTACATTAATCGATAAATCCCTTGACAAAGGAGGTGTAAAATTAATGGTGGAAACTGAGAGATCGTTCGTAATTCACTTAGTTTAGGGAATAGATTACTACGACGGTGGAATCGACCTAAACCTAAGTAGTGAATTGCACCACAACAGTGGGCACTTCTGTTTACAGGACACTACCCGGATAGAGAGAGAAGATTGAGGCATTATATGAAATATAATACAATGAAAACCCGCGGTGAAACCGCAATCCCAAAGATATCCTTTTGAATTGATTAAATTAACCTTTAATCGATTGTTTGCTTTGTTTTATTTATATTTTCTTTTAATTTTATTCAACAACCCCAATTTGTTATTCGGCTTAGCTGATCGCAAATAGTTAGTAGGAGTCTCCAACATTTCCGAGTATCCATGTGTTCGACTCGGGCCTCACAAAGGCCTATATTACTCGACACGTATACTTGCGTTTTTAGCGCGTAGTAAAATACACGTCAAGTTTTTGGCGCCGTTGCCGGGGATACGGTGGAATTGTTGGCACTTCGAGCGCTACGAGCGGCCACTCTAGGCCACAAATTTCATTTTAATTTTCATTCAAATTCAAATATTTTTACATTGCACTATAATTGTTATACTCGTCTAAGCATAGTACTGAATTCGAATTTTCTTATTTCAGGTACTGTGTATGGTGCATACACGTAGTACAGACTACGACAATCACACACCCGAGGTTCCGTTTCTGGGACCTGAGGACGAGGAGCATTTTGAGCACAAGTACCAAGAAGAGATAGATTCTGAATCTGAACTAGAAGACATGGCCGATCCACAGACCATATGGGAGAAGATCAAAGCTTCTTCCTCATCAGCTTCAAAGGGGCCTGTAAAAAAGCAGGCGATCAACATACCGACAGATAAGATTGATCCAGCGTTGATTAATTTTGTAAAATCAAATGCGTTTCATGGGCTGCAGAATGAGGATCCTGTTGCACACATCAGCCAGTTCATTGAAAACTGTGACATGGTAAAGATAGATAGGTTTCCACAAGATGCTTTGTACCTCAAGTTGTTCCCAAGTTCCTTGGCAGGAGCAGCAAGAGAGTGGCTACATAATCTAGACGATGAGTTCATTGAGTCTTGGGACCATATGGTGGAAGTCTTCTTTGAGAGGTTCTTCCCTCCTGAGAAGACTAACGACATGATCCGGAAGATTCACAATTTCACCCAACAGGTGGGTGAAACATATTCTGAGACCTGGGAGTGATTTCAGGTTATGTTGAGGAGATGTCCGCATCACGGGCTGGACAAAGAGACACATGTGAAAATCTTCTATTTTGCTCTCTCCGAGCATGATAGGAGTAATCTGGATTCAACCGGGTCGGGATTTTTTCTGAATAACACTGACACTAGATGCTGGGAGATACTCAAGAACATGGCGAGAAAGCAGTCCTGGGGAGAAAGAGAGACAGGCCCAGTTGAGCAAGCACGAGTCGCCAGTGAATCAAAGGCAATGAGAGAGCTGAATGAGAAGGTGGATCTTCTCCCAAAGAAGTTACTGCAAAAAGAAGAAAATGAGTCCGAGGATGAGGCTCAAGTCAAGTACATGAGACAACAACAAGGGTACAGGAACAATGACTACTCATGGAGAAAGGACAAAAAGTTCTCATGGAAGGATCTGAATAATTTTCTGTAGGATCTGAAAGCCAAGCCCGCACCAGCTGTAGAGGACAAGAGCACGGAGTTGCTCAATCAGGTCATCAAGCAAAATCAAGAGTTAATGAACACATTCGGGCAGCAAATCAAGCAACAAGGTGAATTTATGAATCAATTTGGGCACACATTGTAGAGCCATGGGGCTCAAATGAGGACCATAGAGACCTCCATGGCGTAGATGGCAGCTAAAATTGCTAGTTTGGAGAAGCCAGCACATCCGGGTTTTCCGGGGAACACCAATGTTCCCGGGGGAAACCAGCAAGCCAAGGCCATTTTACTGAGAAGCGGCAAGAAGGTGTTGAATCCAAGAATGGATGAAACAAGCATACCACAAGATAAAGTTGAAGGTGAAACCAATACGGAGCAGCCCACACCAGTCACAGGGCAGGTTGAAGACATAGCCGTGGATGGTAATGATGAACAGGTTGCTGAGAAGGAACCACAAAAAATGACGCCTTATGTGCCACCTCATCAAAGGGCACAAGCCGTTCCGGTCCCCTATCTGAATAGTGCAAAGGCAAGGAAGGTAAATGCACAATTCAAGAAATTCTTGAACAGCTTGAGGAAGCTTTCGGTCAATATTCCGTTATTGGAAGCTATTGAGCAAATCCCTTCATACGGGAAGTTTCTAAAAGATGTCATTACCAAGAAGAGAAAAATACCAGATACTGAGGTCGTTGTGCTAAAGGAGCAAGTGAGTGCCTTCATTATGGGCACTCTACCTCCAAAGAGACAGGATCCCGGGTGTTTCAACATTTCTTGCTATATCGGGAAGTTTAAATTTGGAGAGGCATTATGTGATTCAGGGGCAAGCATCAATTTGATGCCCCTTTCGACATTTAAAAAGCTGGGATTAAAGGAGTCACGGCCGAGTAATATGACTATCCAATTGGCCGACAACTCTTTGGTGAAGCCTTATGGAATCTGCGAAGATGTCTTAGTAAAGGTGGATCGATTTGTCTTTCCGGCTGATTTTGTGGTTATGGAGATGCAGGATGAGCATGGCAATGAGCTGTTACTTGGACGTCCATTCCAAGCTACAACCGACATGATCTTAGAGATGGGGAGAGTTCGCTTGACTTTAGGCATACCAGATGACCTCTTTGAGATGGTCATTCCCTCTAGCACTGCGTCTTCTAAAGCAAAAGAACAATGTAATATGGTGAAACACATGGATCACAACATCTCAATCTACCTTGGAAAACCATTTTTGGACATGGCTCATGTGATGAGCAAGATGGATAATGGAAACTTAGCTATGGATATCATGGAGCAAACTAAGGTTGTTTCTTTGTGCAAAGTTGTTGGATTTCTGAATGATGAGAATGAGGACATTATTCCTTCATGGGAGGATGATGCAATTGCTATTTCTGTTGTTGATGCATATCCGGAATTGCCGTTAGAGGCTTGTATGTTGAATGTTACCTATGATTGGATGTGGAGTAAATCACTCAAGGAGTGTGCTAAAATGCTTCAGATGCTTCCATGCTTCTATGTGAGGCACTATGAAGATTTAGGTGCACTTCTCCCATCGTTGCATTCATCTCTTATCAGCCCACCAGATTTAGAATTGAAGCCGCTGCCCCCGCATCTCAGGTACGTCTTTCTAGCTGAGAAGGACAAGTTACCGGTGATCGTATCTGCTTACTTGAGTGCGGGTGAGGAGGAGCAATTGTTGATAGTGCTGAAGAACCACCGTGGAGCTTTTGGGTGGTCTGTTGCAGACATCAAGGGGATTTCCCCTACTCTTTGCTAGCATAAGATTCAGCTTGAGGAGGGAGCCAAGCCAGTTATTCAACCTCAAAGACGTTTAAATCTGAGCATGATGGAGGTTGTGAAGAAGGAGGTCATCAAACTTCTTGCGGCAGGGATTATATATGCCATATCAGACTCTACGTGGGTGAGTCCCACACAGGTAGTCCCTAAGAAGGGGGGAATTACTGTCACTAAAAATTTGTTGAATGAACCTGTCACCACCCGATTGGTAACCGGGTGGAGAGTTTGTATTGACTACCGTCGTCTGAATGCTGCCACACTGAAAGATCATTTTCCTTTACCATTTATTGATCAAATTTTAGAACGTCTTGCCGGTCGGTCGCATTTTTGTTTTCTGGATGGGTATTCGGGGTATAACCAGATTTCGATTGATCCTTTGGATCAAGAGAAGTCTACGTTCACCTGTCCCTATGGGACTTTGGCTTACCGACGAATGTCGTTTGGTTTAAGTAATGCACCGGCGACGTTTCAACGCTGCATGCTCGCCATATTTTTTGACATGGTAGAGCGCTGTCTTGAGGTTTTTATGGATGACTTCTCAGTTTACGGTGCGTCATTTGATGAATGTCTCTATAACCTAGACAAAGTGTTGCAGCGTTGTGAGGACACAGACTTGGTCCTTAATTGGGAGAAATGTCACATGATGGTGACAGAGGGAATAGTGATAGGACACAAGGTGTCTAGCAAAGGTCTTGAGGTAGACCCGGTGAAAATTGAGGTGATTTCCAAGCTGCCCCCACCAAATTCTGTAAAAGGGGTGAGAAGCTTTTTGGGACACGCCGGGTTCTATCGGCGATTCATTAAGGATTTTTCTAAAATTGCAAAACCTTTATCCGAACTTTTGGAGAAAGATGTGGTCTTCGATTTCAACGATAAGTGTCTTCATGCATTCGAAGTTTTGAAAGAAAAATTAATTTCTGCCCCGATTGTTCAAATGCCGGATTGGACAAAACCTTTCGAATTGATGTGTGACGCTTCAGATTTTGCAGTAGGAGCCGTTTTGGGGCAAAGGGTAGATAATAAGCCCGCTGTGATTTTCTATGCTTCCAAAACTCTGAATGATGCTCAATTGAACTATACAACTACTGAAAAAGAATTACTTGCCGTCGTGTTTGCTTTTGAAAAATTTCGGCAGTATTTAGTTGGATCTAAAGTAGTTGTATGGACCAACCATGCTGCGATAAAATACTTGATGGAGAAAAAGGACGCAAAGCCTAGACTCATTGGGTGGATTTTGCTCTTACAAGAATTTGACATTGAAATCAAGGATAAGTCTGGAATTGAGAATGTAGTGGCTGATCATTTGTCTAGGTTAGAAAGGGTGAAAGAAAAAGATTTGCACATACCCATAACCGAGACGTTTCCCGATGAACATCTTTTGAAAATTAATTCTAAAGAACCGTGGTTTGCTGAAATTGTTAATTATTTGGCTTGCGGGATCATCCCGGAAGACTGGTCATATCAAGAGAAAAAGAGATTCTTTCATTCTTTAAGATACTACTTTTGGGATGATCCAATTCTTTTGAAGCAATGCAGGGACGGTATCTTACGCAGTTGCGTGCCTGAGATGGAGTACGATAGTGTTCTCCACCATTGCCATGCATCGCCGACGGGAGGACACCATGCCAGTTCACGAACAGCAGCTAAGGTGTTGGAAAGCGGCCTTTATTGGCGAACTTTGTTTCGGGATGCCTACGATTTTGTAAGGCAATGTGACCCGTGTCAGCGAGCAGGTAACATTTCAAAGCGACAAGAGACGCCCCTGAATGTATTTCAGGAAGTTGAAGTATTTGATTTGTGGGGCATAGACTTCATGGGACCCTTTGTGTCCTCGAACTCCAATTTGTATATCTTGTTAGCTATTGATTATGTGTCAAAGTGGGTGGAAGCAATCCCCACAAGGACTAATGATTCTACTGTAGTGTGCAGGTTTGTAAAGGAAAATATTTTCTGCAGGTTTGGGATACTCCGAATGATAATAAGCGATGGGGGTACACACTTCCGGAATTAGAAATTCTCGACACTGTTGAAGAAATATGGGGTCAAGCACAACATTGGCACCCCATATCATCCACAGACTCAAGGCCAAGTGGAGGTCTCAAACCATGAAATCAAGAAGATTCTAGAGCGAACGGTGGCATCCACAAGGAAGAATTGGAGTGCCCTACTACCGGACGCACTTTGGGCATATAGAACGGCTTACAAAACACCTATAGGCACTACGCCTTTTAGGTTGGTGTATGGCCGGGCTTGTCACCTTCCGGTGGAGTTGGAGCACAAGGCCCATTGGGCGCTTAGAAGGATAAATTTGAGTTATGATGAAGCTGAGAGAAAGAGGATGTTTGAGTTGAATGAGTTGGACGAGTTGCGCATGACGGCATATGAGAATGCCCAAATATACAAGGAGCGCACAAAACTGATCCACGATCGCCATATCGAGTTGCGCACGTTCAAGAAGGGAGATAGTGTTCTGTTGTTTAACTCCCTACTCAAGTTGCATCCCAGGAAGCTGAAGTCCCGATGGAGTGGACCGTTCATGGTGGAAGAGGTAAAACCGCACAGTGCGATTCTGGTACGTGATGGTGATGCCACGTTCTTGGTGAATGGACAGAGGCTAAAGCTGTATTTTGGTGAGAATTACAAGAGAAAAGTGAATGAGGTCAAACTCATTACACTTGCGGACGAATGAGACGCTCGGAAGCCGTCTAGCCTAAGACGTTAAATAAGGGTGCTTGTTGGGAGGCAACCCAACCATCGGTACATTAGGATAGTTTAATTATAATCATAGGTTGCTTTAATTTCGTTAAAATTTTAGTGTAAAGAAGATACCTTGATCCGTTTGTTCATTGTGCAGGCTGAGGCAGAGTCGATACCATCGACACACTGGTCGATGGTATCGACATAGGTTCAGGTTTACAACTGCAAGGTTCGTTCTGAGTCGATACTATCGACGGTCACGTCGATGGTATCGACACACCTATAGGAAGGTCGCGCAACAACTGTCGATAGTATCGAAACAACAGTCGATACCATCGAGATCTCTGGAGAAGTTCAGAGTGATTTGTCTCTGTCAACTTGATACCATCGACGGCCTTGTCGATGGTATCGACATGGTTCCAGGTTGAAATGAAAAAAAAAGAGTGGTGTCGCAATGAAGCCAAGTCGATACCATCGACACCTGTCGATGGTATCGACCACCCATGTCACCGATCCACGCAAAGACATCGACGGCGATCGCGAAGTCCACGTCAGCGATCTGGGTGTTGCGTCGATACTATCGACTTGCATCGATGGTATCGACAGGTCAGCAATCCGGGTTTCACGATCCAGCAATCGTCAGCCGTCGATACTCGCGAGGGGGCGGATAGCATCGAGACATGTCGATACCATCGACCCGCATGGATGGTATCGACGGGTCAACAGTAGCGCCGGCCAAGTCTATATAAGGAGAGTTATAACGTCATTTGATGTCACACCTTCAGAGTGAACTTCCTCCTTTGCGCTGAGCACGCCCCCGAGCCATCCAAGATCGAAGAGCAGCAACATCGAGCAAAGATCTACACCGAGCGGAGAATTAATTCTCCATCTTCCCCGAGCTCTTCTTCTAATCCCGTTTCTCTTGCAACAATGGTGCACGTCGCCGGAGCATCATCCTCTCATGCGAATCCGATGGAGATCATGACGTTTGTGCCACCTCCTACTGCGTCAGTATCACGTCCCCGACTCATCCATCATTCCCCGGAGGTTCGGAAGATATATGAAGAGATCTTGAAGCGGAAGATCGAGCCTACCCGGTATGTGGACCGGGGTATGATCCAAGAGCTTGGATTCGAGGCCAACTTGGCCTATGTTCTGGACGGGCAAGCACATCACACTGGAAGAAGGCACGACGAGATGGAGTACCATGCGGATGGTCAGCCATTTTTCGGTGAATGGCCCACCTACAAAGAATTGGTGGCGGAATTCATGGCGTCCCTTGACGTCTACGTCGTGCCCAACGACGTCGTTGCGTCTGATCGTGAGTGGATCAAGGGCCGAGTGTCCTTCCAGCTATTCAACATCGACTACAACATCACGCTTGAGCAGTTCAATGACATCTTCAACTGGAACCACTCTCAAAACGATCACCGGCGCCCGGATTCCCGCACAGACTATGACAAGATCTTCGCCGAGCTAGTGACAGTGCCAGCGGGGAAGACAGTGAGCTACCACAATGCTGCGGTAGCGGATTTCGAGCATCCATTCATCCGGGTTCTACACCGGATGTTGAGTTTCACATTCTTTGCTCGTAGCGATCTGGCATTGAGCAAATTTCAGGAGAGCGACCTTTTCTTTCTGTACATGCTCCTGAAGCGACAAGAATGCAACTGGGGTGCGTTCTTCTTGCAGCACGTCCTGGCGGTAAAGAGGAGTACGAGGAAGGCTCCGATTCATTTCGGCAGGCTCATCACCAAGCTGGCGCACTACCTCGGGCTCAACTTCTCCACCATGACCCCGCTTTCCACGAGGAGTAAGGTGAACGTGCAACATCTGCACCGTTCTAACCTGATTCGTCTACGGGATGGCGTGGCATTTGCGCATTGCCACGTGAATCAAGCGTACCAGGAGTGCGCACTGCCGGATCCTGTCTTCAACATCGAGGGCACACAGCATTTCAGATGGCCAATCATAGCCATCGACTCCAATGAAGAAGAAGGCGGCAACGACGGTGGCAACGACGACGAGGCGGCGAAAGAGAAGGAAGAGGCATTCACACCTCTTCGAGCACGCGTAGCACCCCATAAGCGTCCTCGGATGCATCCAGGTGCTTCATCATCTTCTCCGCATCCGCCTCCACCGCCGCCGTCCTCGCAGCAGAGCGAGGATGTTTATTCTATGTAGGGCATGTACAGCATGCTCCAAGACATTCAGCAGACGCAGCACAGCCACACCGTTGCATATGCTGGTATCCAAGACACTACGAACCGGCTACTTGACAACCAAAGGGCGATGTTCGAGAATGAACGTCTCCTCCTCGACAACCAACAGCAGATACACAATCGGTTGCAACGGATGGAGATGCAGAAGGAGCCCTTCTACGACCACTACTGGAGTCAGAGTTACTTTTGAGGCTATCCACTGCCTCCGCTGAGGACCCATTATGATCCGAGCTTCCAGGGGGAGTATCCGTCTTGGGATCCTACGGCTCCAAAGTACCCACCTCCACCTCCACAAGAGTGATCGGGTATCTCTGTTCCACTCTTAAGTTTGTTTTTGACTATGAGGCCATAGTCATATTCAAGCTTAGGGGGGTAGTTGGAACAGCTCTATCTTTTATTGTTTTTAGTTTTTAGCATTGTTATTTGTTTCTTGCATCTTTAGTTTTTGTAGGATCCACGTGCTATCTAGTGTAACTGTGGATGTCGTACAAGTTTGTCATCTGGCTGTTAGTTCATGGAAAATTTAAGGGAAATTTAAAAATTTTTGTGTCTTGGATAGCTTGCTTTGGTTGACCTTGGGGAGCACATCCTACGAAAATGATTGATTATGTCAACTTTAAAACAACATTTCACACTTGTACTCCTAATGATTCATGAAAAGTGGACAGTAATGGTTGTTTGAGCCTAACCTAACCAAATGGTAATGAGACCTTAATTGGATGTAAGAGAGAGAACACTTTAAACTACTACACAGGTCAGTAAGGAGGGACACATGATATTTTTCTAAGGTTCAGTCATCTAATCTTGTGATCAGTCCACTTCATTTTTCCATAATCCACCTAAGAATTGGAAGTAAAGTGCAGTTTTAATTCCTTCTTGTGTGCATAGCATGTAGATAGGACTTGCATTGATATTTTCCATACTTTTGCATAAAAAGAAAAAATATAGGGATTCATGCACATTACCTTTAGGTGCATGTCATGTAGTTGCACTCATGATTTTCATGCATAAAGTACATCATGTATCTCAATTTTTTCCCCAATGGTGAATTAAACTGCTCCATACCTTCTAAATATTGAAAAAATTTCTGAGCATGAAGAAAATAGCCCAAGAAACTTATCTTTAAGCAATTATGGATATGTGGGCTGAAGAAAAAAAAATTCTGAAAATCTGCACTATTTAAAAAAAAAATTTAGAAGAAAGTGAAATAAGAAGGAGAAAGGAACATGATATCACTCGCATTTCAGGAAAATTGAGTACATGATGTAGTTAGACTAGAAATCCATCTCATTTTGAGGTGGAAGTTTAGTGCACGCATCATTTTCACCCAATTTTAGGCATTAGGGCATTTCTAATGTGCATTGGCATCATTTAGGACATTTTTGTATTATGCATGTTGAAACTGTACAATACTTCCAAGTTCTTCCATGAGCCACCCATTTTCATCCACCCGTTGCTCAGATTGGTAGGCCACCGTGAAATTCTCCTCACTAATGATTATCAGGAGAACTGCTTCCATGTAGATGGTAGTTAGGGCGAGCAACGTAGTATAGGCGATCACAAGATGCACCAATGCTGAAATCGGCGAATTTTATTATGTTAACTGCCTTATGTGATAGTGTTCATCGGTTTGGAGGTTAATTTCTTTTATTGATGATTACTGTCGCCTTTAGGGTAATTACCGTTCTGTAGTTAGAGAAGGCCGGTTTGAGAACGTTCAGTGGGAGTCACATGGGATGTTGGGTTGGTGTGTTGTTTTTCAGTTGACATTTGCAATTCTATTCTAAGGATTAGTTGCTTGAGGGCGAGCAATGTTCAATCTTAGGGGAGTTTGATGCGATGATTTTGAGTCGCATTTATAGACCTTTTTGATATGTATTTTGTGCTTTTGTTAGTCATTTTTATGGTTAATATTGCATAATTCTCCTATTTTGGTCTTTGCCATCATTTTATGTCAAATCCCCTTAGTTTTATCATTTTGAGCATTAATTATCACTTTATTATAATTCGCGTGGATTTATTTGATCTTGTCTTGGCAATTTAGGAAAAACAAGTATCTACTTCCGTCGATACCATCGACGAAAGTCGATACCATCGACAAGGCCACAGGTTGCCAGCCGAAAGGAGCAGCAAAGAGTCGATACCATTGACACCCAAGTCGATGGCATCGAGATCCCTTCAGGTTGCTGGCGAGGAAGCGGTCGATAGTATCGACACCCAAGTCGATACCATCGACGCATGGAGGCTACAGCGTCGCTAAACGACAAAACCGACACTACAGAGAGGTCGATACCATCGACCCAAGTCGATGGTATCGAGATGGCCACAGGCACTCGGACAAAAAGACAAGAAGGTTGTTGCTACTACACTGGGTCGATACCATTGACCCGCGTCGATGGTATCGACACCGGCAGATATGCGTTGGATTCAGATTGATTTCAATCGGACGGCTGGAGTTAATTGACGACCTAATTAGGGACTTATACCTAATGACGGCCACCCAGACGAGATCATCATCTAATTTGCCATTGCATAAGTGTCGAGGAGGGAGAGAAAGGAGAACGGAGGCCAGAGGTTCATACCTGTCGATCCGGACGCTGCCGAAGACGGATTTCACCACCGAGAGGCGAGAAAGCTCGTGTTCTACGCAAAGGATCAACCGGTTCTCCTCCGTTCAGGGGTTTTCCCATTCAATTCACGTTTTTCATATGATTTCCCCTATTTCTACCATGTGTTTGTGCGAGATGAACATGTGGGGCTAATCCCCTCCATCTTTAGGACCGGGAGTAGCCCGGGAATGCATTGTATGACATTTTTATATTAATAATTCATATTTTCTCTCTTAAATCCGTGGTATAATTTCGTTTTTTCCATATATTGTTATGCTTGATCACCATAATAATAACCTAATGCCCTTAATCACTTCGACAGAAGGATTAACGGTTGAAAAGAGACGAAACCTACATTAATAGATAAATCCCTTGACACAGGAGGTGTAAAATTAATGGTGGAAACTGAGAGATCGTTCGTAATGCACTTAGTTTAGGGAATAAATTACTACGACAGTGGAATCGACCTAAACCTAAGTAGTGAATTGCACCACGACAGTGGGCACTTCTGTTTACAGGCCACTACCTGGATAGAGAGAGAAGATTGAGGCATTATATGAAATCTAATACAATGAAAACCCGCGGTGAAACCGCAATCCTAAAGATATCCTTTTGAATTGATTAAATTAACCTTTAATCGATTGTTTGCTTTGTTTTATTTATATTTTCTTTTGATTTTATTCAACAACCCCAATTTGTTATTCGTCTTAGCTGATCGCAAATAGTTAGTAGGAGTCTCCAACATTTCCGAGTATCCCTGTGTTCGACTCGGGCCTCACAAAGGCCTATATTACTTGACGCGTATACTTGCGTTTTTAGCGCGTAGTAAAATACACGTCAGAATCCCAATTTGAGCACCACACACTAGGTTAAGAAGAAAAAAATCAGAGGAAGTCAAAAGGAAACAATCAGTAGCCCATGTACATGAACAATAATAAAACCATACACACATGTTCACCATTCAACATATAATTACAACATGAATTGTGACATCATTTGATATTACATATTGAACATCAAACTTCCACATATACATGTACTACCACTTAACCACAGGATGTTAAGACAACAGGTCCACTTGTACATCAGCTTGTCACACAACTCACAACTATCTTGGATCTTTAAGATCATATGTCCACAACCTAAACAAAAGATTACATGTGGTACACGGCAACCCAATATTCAAGAATATTATACTAAGTACACCTACGTGTCTTTTTATATACCTCTCATTACTAAGCTTGACAATAAGGTAAAACTAATACTTGGTAGTTATAAAGAAATATAAGAAAAAGCATATACTTGCACAAATATGTTCATTAACAAAAAGAGAACACATGTTTTAGGCACATTTTCCATTATATCATCCATGCATTTACTACCTGAGAGTTGAATGCATTAAGGCCTTTATGTTCTACTACCAAATAGTTGGATCATTTCACAATGTGATCTACTAGCAAAGAGTTGGATCACTTCCAAGTACTTTACTACCAAAGAGTTGAAGTACTTACTTTCCAGCACTTTACTACCAAAGAGTTGAAGTGCTTGGATATAATGGAACAAATATATTATGTTTCATGTATTCATGGACATAAGTATAGAAAATCAAGCTAAATATCATACAAGAACAATCATTTCATCCAATACCATATGCCAAGTATTTTACTATACATATAATGCAAGAATATTATATAATAAGCCAAGTAAGAGGTAATGACATACCTTCATCAAGAGACAAACCTAATCACCATATATCGAAGAGTCAAATACATCCTTGTCCAACCCTGATTAAGACAAGATCATGTACCATCATCATGTTCCGGTCATCTTAACCCTAGTTATATCCATTTCATAGTTTTGCTTATCTCGTTAGGATATTTCTATTATCACTTGAATTCTTGTCTTGTAATTAGATTACTGATGTTATAATATAGTTATGTTCCAAAATTAAGTTTCATTAATTGATAATTAGATTTCACATGATAATGTGCACATATTAACCCTAAGTTACATGTATTATTCATATTAGGGTTACAACCCATGTATTAAGGATCATCTTCATATAACGTGAATTCAATGCATCTAACTGATATCAAAGTTTCATATTAACTTCTAGTTACAGGTATGAGGGTATTTTATGAATTTCATCATTTATTGAGCATGTATGTATTTATTATATTTTTTAGGATTATTAGCCCTAATTAGCCATATAGAACAAATTACATGATTTCATGCATCATTATCATAATAACTGACCTTATATGGATTAATGACATCAAAAAGGATTTACTGACATATTATCATAATTTTAGGCCATCGTTTGATATTTATTATCCATGAAACAAGAATAATACATCTTGCATGATATCACTCATTTAAGCATAAAAAGACTTATATGATGGTTTCATGTTGTTCTACGCATTATTTTGAGAATTTTGGTACATGATTTGTATTTTTCTGATGTTAGATGTATTTATTATGAAATTTCTAAGAACAGTGAATTTGTGATATATTTACCTTAAGAGGTCAATCCGGAGCAGCCACGTGTCGCTAAGATGGCACTGGGCCGATTTGGTTTAGAGGTTAGCTGCCCGATTCTATGAAGTGGACCTGATTCATCTACTGGTTGACTGGGAGTCAGACCGGTCCACTCCCCTTTGCTCGCGTCCGACGCCTATGTGCGAGAGAGGCCCTATTCTTCCGTGAACAGGAGCCGCCACCAATGGGCTTCTCTCCGGCATGCAAGAAGCCACACTGGAGTTCTCCTCATCACCTCTGAAGGTCAGTTTCAGCTCTGGAGATCTCAGCTATACCGTGACGGCCTCACCTATTTATCGATCGCAGCCCAAGCGTCGACATCCACAAGCTCATCGCTAAGGCTACTTCCATGGCGGAGAAAAAAGAGGAAAGCCACCCTAGATCCTCCTAGATCCACGACAGAGACTCAAGAATCTCCAGAAAACCTCCCTAAACTCGTGTGTGTCCCTAATCCTCAGCAAGAAGCATTGAAAACCAACCTCTGAGCTTCATCTTCAAGCTCCGGCCAGCTAGGGTCGGTTGACCAAGGAACCATCATCGAAGGTCACACAAGTGCCTTCACTCATCTCCTTAGACTCCACTCTCCATTTTCATCTATGCAACTTCCTCTGATCCCTTCTCTACCTCTAGTTCCTACTCTGAGCTACTAACTGATTATTGCATGAACTTTCAACTGTTCATGTGTCATTCAATCTTGTTTCATATTACTTTCCTTGCCATCAACATAGGAATTATAAATATGATTACATGTCATCATCCCTTTCTTTATTATTTTCTAGTATGTACATGAACATTTTTTGATTTTATCTACATTCAAATCATGGAAAAGATCTTTACTTTTCACATATTCTTTTTTGAACAAGGATCGTCTCCCTTGTTCCCTTTCTCTTATAATGAGAATTTTACTTTTTAATTCCTCATACTCACATACTGGTTTGAGATAAACTCAGTTTCTATTTCATGGCAGTTAGAATGTGATAGAAATATACATGCAATATTTTTAGTTTCATTTTGCTCTTTAGATTGTCTTCAAATGACTACTCGATCAGAGTAATCAGAAAGATAGAAATCTAAGAGTTTCATACTTACCTTGCCTTCAATAGATGAATACCTGGCTAGGGTATACAGGTAGAGAGATTAGGTAGTATGCACCTTGTTTTATATCATATACTTTACTTTTCATATCATCCATATCATAGGACTAAGTATCCCTGGATTTCTCCAGGAACCTCTCCTACACCTTGTCCTCTTTTATACAAAAAAAAGTAATTATAAAACATTATAAAGATTGCTGGACAAAATGCAAGTCCTCATTCTTTTTATCTCTTCCTTATGTCCTCATAGGACTAATCAAAGGAAGCTCAACAACAACTACTTTTCTTAAAACTAATGGATAAAATCAGGAGAAGACATAAAAATGAAACAATTTCATCTGACACGTATCGACTCGTGGCTCGATAACTAGCTTCGGATATTCATAGCATAGAATCTTGTCATTTCCTATTTCCAATACTGTGCTCTATCATTTGGTGCAAATGGACCTACTTGGGATGCCAGTCCATGTCCTCATGTTCCACTGCTAAACTGTTGCCTTTGAGAGCCTTGTTGACTCTGCCTCAGTGGTTGGGTCATTCCCTCCTTTCTTTTCAGACAAAACAGATCTAATATGCCCAACATGTCCACATATAAAACATGTCTTATATGCAATCCCTAGTTTTTTTGGCCTTGTTACATATGTAGAAGCTTAATTAAGAGTTCTAACTGGTGGAACATTAGGTCCTTTGCCCTTTCTTAGTTGCCCCACTAGGTGTTTGTTGCATTGGTGGCACTAAAAACTTCCCCTTTTTAGAGCTGCTAGGCATCTGTTCCGGATTTTAGATAGATCTTTTCTTAATTTCTACCTCATTATCCTTTACTGGAGTGCCTACACTTGTAGCAGACTTTGATTTCTTATTGTATCTTAATCTTTTCAACATTTTCTACTGGTCCAACATAACTATGTTGATAAATAATCTTGTTAGAGCCCAAAATTTTATCATTGGGGACTGACAATCTATGTTGTATTTCTAGTATTTGATCCTCTATATGCGTCAATGTTGTCATAACCAGTCCAATGAGAGCATTAAAAGCAGGGTTCGCTATCATGGTTGGATCAACCTGGGGATTCTCAGGTAGTCGTTCTTCTCTCGCCTGATCCCTTGCACCTTCTCTTGGTGCAACATCATTGCTCTCAGCAATGTGTTCCTCGTGTTCTCCAAACATCTTTAAGCTTTACTCTTTCTTCTACATAAGTAGAAGTCACTATAAGATATATTGGAGGACACTAGAATAGACTCAACTCCTTAGTCCTATGTCTCTGTAAACTCAGCGAACCTTAGGCTCTGATACCAAAACTTTGCGATGACCTAAATCGAATCAAGACAAATTGCCACAAGTAATAATTGCGGAATAATCATAAGCAGTGTATTAACAAAAATCACTAAAAATTAAAATCATTTTGCAAATAGATCCATTCCCAGGAAACTCTTAAGGAAAGAACCAAAACCTTATACACATCATGGTTCACATTGTACATACACTGTATCATCTCATCTCAAGGATAACATATAACAGTTGCTTTGCCAAAACCTATACATAAGCAACATAAAACCTTAAGGCAATCAAGCCAAAATCTCAGATCGTTCATAAAACCATTACATAGTAACTCCCAAGGACCTGAGAGTACAAAGACAACACATATGACTTCTATCTACAAGACACGACGGACAATACACTCAACCTATGCTATTACTATTGCCCCTACTATTGTCCTTCCTCTGCAGAATGGTCTCTACCTCCTCGTGCACATCCCCCTAAAAATTTGGGATCCCACGGGGTGAGACACAAGTATCAGTGAGAGATATAACTTTCCACCAACAATGTTATCATCACAAGTAAACGATATAAAATTGAGCAGAGGTTCTTTTACATTAATAAGTAGGATTTCTCATTGTTTATAAGTAGAACAGAGAAATCTCATCTTTGAAAGTAATGCAACTATCTATGATAGAGCAATAAATCATCCATTCATTTTATAAGGAATATGAAGAACATGTATCCATTTAAGATGTATAAAGGAAGTGTACATCAACCAATGTTTTCAGTATTCGACCCTTAAGCAAATACACTACACAGATCATTACATATTTACAATCACACTTATGCCCTGAGGAGATGAGGTATACCGCTCATACTCCAACTGACCACCTCTTAGTTGAAATTGGTACCATAAAAGGTCAATGGAAGTGTCGGCTGCCAAGACCTCACCTGTCTCGGTCAGTACGAGATTACTGGCAGGACATCTTATGTCAAATTCAATTAGCTTACATAGGTATACTGGTATCTTCACTATAGATCTAGAGCCACAACATGCACTATCTTTAGGGAGATTTCAATTATCCATCCCCAGATTATAATAGTAAGGAAGATTATACATCAATTCCTCATTTGGTCAAGAGAATCACATATCAATCATGTTCTCAATTAATGAAGAAGAAATTACATATCAATTCCTCATTTGGTTGGGAGATTCACATATCAATCCTGATATAAAACAAATGAGGAAGGTGCTACATCAGTTCTTCATTAGGATGTATGGATATATGTCATTCTTCACCCCCGCATTTTCAAAAATATTCTCTCCGAGTTAAACTCATTTTACCATTCAACAAATTTTGACATTGAACGGATCTATAGTCAGGGAAACTACATGATGATATTACACTTGATTAATTATGTGCATTATGGTATCTTTTAGCATCAACCAAATTACAAACAAGAATTATAACATATGTTACAAAGAAAGGTGTAATACATTTATCAAGTGCTTTCATGATCTTTGAAACACATTGAATGTATAACATTTGAGATCTCAGTCCCTTATCACATTACTAGGGATTCTTCTCCCTTAGTATTCTCATCATCATGGTTACTAGATATGGATATTAAAACCCTTACTTCATCACTGAACATTGTCACCTCTCATTAGGTAACTATTACCTCTAGGTCTTCAGACCAAGGTATACATTATACTTGTTGCACAAGTATTTCAAATGGCTCACAAGGCCCATTTAAAGATCTTGTCAGTTCTCACTAGGCAACAACTATCTTTTTAGGTCATCAGACCATGTAAGCATTTTACTTGTTGTACAAGCATTTTACTTATTATTATATGAAACATCATAGCTCATACCTATCTATGCTCATCATCTCATGATTCCTGCATGGTTAGCACTTCTTGATAAAAACAATAGCAAGTACATAACATCATCGTGATATTCAAGAGAAATACAACCTTCCCATTATTAAGGTTAGGGTTTCCTTTTCTAACTGATTAAGGTTTCAGATTCATATAATTACTATGTGATACAAGAGAAATACATCCTTCCCATTTTTAGGGTTAGCGTTTCCCTTTCTTACCGATGAGGGTTTGAAGTACATCTCATCACCCTTTATTAGGGTTAGGGTTTTCCCCTATTTAACCAATTAGGGTTTCAAGATCATATAATCAAGAATCAAACCCTAATTGATACTCCACTCATATTAGGAGTATCAATGTATGTTCATTACATGAATATCACACAAGTATGAGTTTCTCTCTCATCCTCACTAGGATGTTGATTACATCATAATTTATTAAGTTGGCTCAACCGTTTCTTCAAGGTACATTGGCCTACTTAATCAAAATGCATTGAACCCTATACATCGTAATGTATCATTTGGCATAGCACACTTCATGTGTTACTTAATCAAGTTCATTGAATTGAGGTGTTTCCACCATATCGGGAATAGAGGTGTGTACTTGAAACCATATTGTGCATCCATATCGTGATTGAGGTGTATCCTCATCACCATATTGTGCAACCATATCGGGTTGGTTCATCATTAGGGTTTGCATATCGGGTTAGACTCTTATGCTCAGATCCCATTAAAACCTTCATGGTATCGTTCTACCCTTCATCATGTAATAATTTATAGGCTAGGTATCAGGTTAGTCTAAACCAAACCATATGTACAAACTAAAAGGGTTTTGGGTTCCAATGTATATCGGGTTTCACGTTCCATGTTAGGTTTCAACACCATATCAGATTAGGGTATCTACTTGACACCATATCATGTACAAGGTGAATGCTTGACACCATATCATGCTCAAGGTGTATGTATGTATTACTCATATTGCCCATGAGTTATAAACTCATTACTATATCGTGCTTGAGGTGGGTACTTAGATCACTTCATATCAGGTTACTCATATTTTAGGGTTTATTATCTCAAGTTAGAGGTACTTAGCACCATATCATGTATAGGTGAGTGCTTGACCTTATATCATGTATAATGTAGATGCTTGATACCATATCGTGCACAAGTTGTGCACTTCATCATCATATCATGCATAAGGTATATGCTTCATCATTGTATCATGCTAGTGGTGTGTTCACCTCACCATATTTGGTTAGAGGTACTTCAACCTGATATCAGGTTGGACCTGGATGATGTCATCATCATCAACCTCTAGACTCTTGTCCTTACTATTCCTGATCATGGACAACAGTCCTAAACCACTTTTAGAACTCATGGTATCATGAATTATTCAAGAGAATTCAAAATTAAAAGTAGATCAACAAGTCGAATAGAATTGAAGGTAAATAATAACATAATTGGATTCAAGTTATATAACCCACCTCAAAAACAACTTCAAATCTCCAAGCTCAAAATATTCATGTTCCCAAGGTTGAATATGAGCTTCACAATTTCTCTATATGCAAAGAATCACCATGGATAAGTAATTGGTGAAGAAGAAAAGAAAGGAAGATCACAACCTTAGATCCATGCTTTAATCCAAGGTTGAAGATGATCATGGCTTCACCTTAGGGTTAAGGCTTGAGTTCCTTCTTGTTCCTTAGCACCATGCATGATATATTACTACACATGCACGATATCCCCAACTTGTGGCCAATATCCCTTCACTTGTGGCTGATATCACTTCACTATGGTTGATATCACTTTGCTATGGCCGATATCACCTGCTATGGCCGATATCACTTTGATATGGCTGATACCAAGGCTGTATGAACAATACCCTTCACCTATGCATTATACCACGACACTATGCATGATATCTAAGAGAAAGAGGGTGGTAACTTTCAAAAAATTTCACTATTATGTGAAAGCAATGGTATATATAATTGTGGTTCATGAAAAAGTGTATATATGAGGTGTCATCACTTTAAGCTACTAGGTGCCACATGTCCATGCATGGTTGACATGTGTACATGCATGCACTCATATTCATTTTGACATGATAAATATTTGAGGATAATCTAGAGATGAAATTCCGGCCATCACTTATCTTATTGGATAAGATATTTCAACTCAATCGCCACTTTATTCACAACATGATACAACTTTTCCAAGGAAGTTGTAAACTGATACACTTCACCTCGTTGAGGTGATTAACCCATCATGGACAAGGCCAATATTTCACAAACTGATATGAGACTCCCTCTATGGCTCCTTGGCTGATAGGAACTCTCATATGAACTATATAAACATATACAACTCAAATTGGGGTTTCATCTTCAAACCTTTCTTGGTCTTTTCATCACCAAGAGTACCATCACTCAACTATGATTCAAACATGGTGTTTCCTTCTTTCTCTATCTTATAAATGATACATAGAGGGAGTAGGGACACTCTAGAGGTGGTAATTTGCATAAAAACCCTACATTTTGGGTAAATTATAATTTGTACCTAAACTAGTACACAAGGCACTAGAATTATTCAAACAAACTCAATCTTGGCATTTAGGCTTTCCACAAGCTGTCCCTTAGCATAATGATTTTTATTATGATGCTAAAACACATGAGGTACATTAAACATGTGACATTTTGCAATATAACCCCTCATCTTGGGCAAATTGCATTTTGGTTCAAAATAAGAGAACATTGCTCAAATATCATTCAAATAGGACCAAACATGAAACATAAGTTTGTCACCTGAAAACAAAACACTTTAGATAATTTTATTAAAGTTATACGAAACTTATTTAAGATAAACAACTAGGGTTAGTCCTAGACCCAGGACAAGGATGTTACAAGTTATAAACCCCTAATAAGGATTTCGTCCCTGAAATCCCATATGAAGGTAGACAATTGTTATCCATGCATCATATCATCAAGACTCCACATAACATATTAATGTCATGGATATGCCATAGAACTTTGACCAGCACAAAGTCCTTCCATTTAGGGTCATCATAGAATCTATCATACATGACACACACTCAACTGTCCTTTTCATTAATGAATTTAGTGTCAATTATGTGTCAGGTAATACTTTCCAAGTCAGAGAAGTACTATTCATACTTCGAATAATTCAGGCCAAACCTCCTTAATTTGTCACCTTCTCAACTTACATCTTGTATGTAATAAGATTGTTGACCTCAGGTGTAACACCTAGGCCTACTGCCCAAGGGTCTAGTAGAGTTTCAGGAATGACGACTGGCTCCCCAAACCACCACTAGTCTTAACTGTGCACTTTGTCCTCATTGGCACGCAAGCCATGATCAACATCCCGACTGGTCACCCATCCTAGTACTACTCCAAGTTGAGCATGCTTACCTATGGAGTTTTTTAGTGATGGGATCTCAAAAAAGGAGGTGCACCTTGGTGATATGGGTATCCAATCATTCCTTATAAGATCTTTTTATCTAAGGCCTCAAATCCTGGGACATCACAATCTCCCCCACTTTGAATCGTGACATCCTCATCAAGGATCAACTATATGGCCTCATAATATATTCTCATTTTAGTGTAGACCCAGAATGGCCCATGGACACCCAGCTCCCAATCACAGAATACCAGCGCAAGGGTGGCTACATCAATCATGGAAAGCCCTTTCCAACATGTTTGGACCACATGGCTCAAGACTAGCATGCCACATGCCCATGTGGCCCCCACCTACTAGAGGGATTATGGCTATGATACCATTTGTAACACCTGGGCCTACTGTCCAAGGGTCTAGTAGAGTTTTAGGAATGATGATTGGCCCCACAAACCACCACTAGCCTTAACTAGGCACTTTGTCCTCACTGACATGCAAGCCATGATCAACTTTCGGACTGGTCACCCATCCTAGTACTACTCCAAGATGAGAACACTTAACTATGGATTTCTTTAGTGATGGGCTCCCGGAAAAGGAGGTGCACCTTGGGGATATGGGTAGTCCAATCCTTCCTTATAAGATCTTTTTATCCAAGGCCTCAAATCCTAGGACGTTACATTGGGAGTCTTCCATATCCGTCACTTAGTTTAGCATTTCTCCTCCAAGGAAAGACTAGAGTTATATTATGTCACCCATTTGGGACTACAAGTCTTATCATACTTCAATTGTGCCACTCTAATCTGTTGACACAACACTAAACTTACTTATGACTTGTACCAACCATCCCGTTAGCTTTTTATTTTCTTGTCATAAGGAGAGGATACTTATCAAAGAAGAACCATCTCAGAGGTGACTCTAGATGTTATATGTATAAGATGCCTCAACAAATCTAGATAGGGATATTCTAAGGAATTATATTTAGCTTGATAAGATTTTCCCAAGACGATTGTACAATTGTTCCTTCAATTAATACATCCCTATTGATGTTGTGTTTATGTAGAGCATAAACCCCTAACATATGATATCCATACTATGGTATGTAACTAGACTAATCTCAATGTTGGCCCTTCTAGGTAACCAAACATTAATCATCCTATCAGGAGTCATGTTCTGATTTTCTCATACCATTAAAAGTTCTTGGATACTAGGATTCTTTACCTTGGTATCTATTACATGTGCCAAAAACATATCACATCCTCATCATTTCCATATTCTGTTGTTATAACCAAATCCAAACATAACATAGGATCTTTCTTTCATCTCGGGACACTACTTATTACATATAACCATATCTTGGAACCAAGATCGAAGACTAGATGATACATTTTAAAGTACCCATCTATATATTACTTCTAATCCATGCACATCAAGTGTCATAAGACTTACTTGATTGTCATGTCACTGAAAGGAAAGAACAAAAGTAAACTTATTCCTTTATATCTCCCCATCATTATCCAAGGTTGTTTATCAAAGAAAAGAGATTATCACCTTCTTTGATTATTGCATGAACTTTCAATTGTTCATGTGTCATTCAATCTTGTTTCATCTTAGGTTCCTTGCCATCAGCATAGGAATTATAAAGATGATTACATGTCATCATCCCTTTCTTTTTTATTGTCTAGTACGTTCATGAACATTTTTTTATTTTATCTACATTCATATCATGGAAAAGATCATTACTTTTCACATATTCTTTATTTAACAAGGATCATATCCCTTGTTCCCTTTCTCTTATCATGAGGATTGTACTTTTTACTTCCTAATACTCACATACTAGTTTGAGATAAACTCAATTTCTATTTCATTGCAGTGAAGATGTGATAGAATTATCCATGCCATATTTTCAGTTTCATTTTGCTCTTTAGATTGTCTTCAAATGACTACTTGATCAGAGTAATCAGAAAGATAGCAATCTGAGAGTCTCATACTTTCCTTACCTTCAATAGATGAATACCTAGCCATGGTATACAAGTACTAAGATTAGGTAGTATGCACCTTGTTTTATATCATATACTTTACTTTTCATATCATCCATATCATAGGACATAGTATCCCTGGATTTCTCTAGGAACCTCTCTTACACCTCATCCTTTTTATACTAAAAAATGTAATTATAAAACATTTTAAAGATTACTGGAAAAAATGTAAGTCCTCATCCTTTTTATCTCTTCCTTATGTCCTCATAGGACTAATAAAAGGAAGCTCAACAACAACTACTTTTCTTATAACTAACAGATAAAATCAGGAGAAGACATATCAGAATGAAACAATTTCATCTGACATGTCTCGACTTGTGGATCGATTACTGCCTCTGGCTGATTCATAGCATAGAATCTTGTGGTTGCCTATTTCCAACATCGTGCTCTATCGTTTGGTGCAAGTGGACCTGCTTGGGATGCATGTCCATGTCCTCGTGTTCCACTACTAAACTATTGCCTTCGAGAGCCATGTTGACTCTGCCTCAGTGGTTGGGTCATTCCCTCCTTTCTTTTTATATAAAAGGATCTAATATGCCCAACCTATCCACATCTAAAACATGTCTTATACATACTCCCTCATCTTGTGGGCCTTCTTACCGATGTAGAAGCTAAATTAAGAGTTCCAACTAGTAGACCATTAGGTCCTTTTCCCTTTCTTGGTAGCCACTGCCCCGATGCACTAGGTGTTTGTTGCATTGGCGGAACCAAAAACTTCCCCTTTTTAGAGCTACTTGGCATCTGTTCCCGAGTTTGGACAAATATTTTCTTAATTTCTACCTCATTATCCTTTACTGGATAGTTCCTTATCAAATGTCCTTCTTGCCTACACTTGTAGCAGACTTTGATTTTATGTCATATCTTAATCTTTTTAAAATTTTCTACTGCTCCAACATAACTAGGTTTATAAGAAATCCTGATAGAGCACAAAACTTCATCATTTGGGACTGGTAATCTAGGTTGTATTTATAGTATCTGATCCTCTATACGCGTCAATGTTGTCATAACCAGTCCAATGAGAGCATTAAAAGCAGAGTTCTCTATCATGGCTGGATCAACCTAGGGATTCTCAAGCAGTCATTCTTCTCTCACCTGATCCCTTACACCTTCTCCTGTACAACAACATTTCTCTCTACAATGTGTTCCTCGTGTTCTCCAGACATCATTAAGCTTTACTCTTTCTTCTGCATAAGATGAAGTCACTATAAGATATACTGAAGGACATTATAACAGACTCAACACCTTAGTCCTATGTCTATGTAGACTCTGTGAACCTTAGCCTCTAATACCAAAACTTTGTGACAACCCGATATCGAATCATGCCAAATCCCCACCAGTAATAATTGCGGAATAATCATAAGCAGCGTATTAATGAAAATCGCTGAAAATTAAAATCATTATGCAAAGAGATCCATTTCCAGGAAACTCTTAAGGAAAGAACCAAAACTTTATACACATCATGGTTCACATTTAACATAAAATGTATCATCTCATCTTGAGGATAACATATAACAGTTGCTTTGTCAAAACCTATACATAATAAACAAAAAACCTCAAGGAAATCAAGCCAAAATCTCAGATATTCATAAAACCATTACATACTAACTCCCAAGGACCTGAGAGTATAGAGATGACAAATAAGACTTTTATCTACAAGACACGACAGACAATACACTCAACCTGAGCTGTTACTGTTGCACCTATTGTTGTCCTTCCTCAGTAGAATGGTCTCTACCTCCTCGTCCATGTCCATCTAAAAATTGTGGATCCCACGGGGTGAGACACAAGTCCTAGCGAGAGATATAACTTTTCTCCAGAAATGTTATCATCACAAGTAAACATTATAAAATTGAGCAGAGGTTCTTTTATATTATTAAGCAAGATTAATCACTATTTATAAGTAGAATAGAGCAATCTCATATTTTAAAGTAATGCAAATATCTATGATAGAGCAATAAATCATCCATTCACTTTATAAGGAATATGAAGAACATGTATAACATGTATGCATTTAAGATGTATAAATGAAGTGTACATCAACCAATGTTTTTCATATTCGATCCTTAATAAAATACACTACATGACTTATTACATATTTACAATCAAACTTGTGCCCTTAGGAGATGAGGTATACTGCTCATACTCCAACTGACCACCACTTGGTCGAAATCAATACCATACAAGGTCAATGGAAGAGCCAGCTGTCAAGACCTCACCCATCTCGGTTAGTATGAGACTACTGGAAAATTCTAACAATGAATGGATCTATGGTCAGGGAAACTACATGATGACATTCCACTTGATTAATTGGTGCATTACAATATCTTTTAGCATCAACCAAGTTACAAACATGAATTATAACATATGCTACAAAGAAAGGTGTAATATGTTTATCAAGTACTTTCATGATCTTTGAAACACAATGAATGTATAGCACTTAGGATCTCAATCCCTTATCACATTACTAGGGAATCTTCTCCCTTAGTATTATCATCATCATGATTATTAGATATGGGTATTCAAACCCTTAGTTCATCACTGAACATTGTCACCTCTCATCAGGTAACTGTTACCTCTAGGTCCTTAGACCAATGTATACATTATACTTGTGGCACAAGTATTTCACATGGCTCACAAGGCCCATTTAAACATCTTGTTAGTTCTCACTAGGCAACAACTATCTTTTAGGTCATTAGACTCTATAAGCATTTTACTTATTGTACAAGTATTTAGCATGGCTCACAAGGCCCATTTAAATTTGTATTATATGAAACATCATAGCTAATACCTGGTTATGCTCATCATCACATGATTACTACATGGTTAACACTTCATGATAAAAACAATATCAACTACATAACCTCACCATGTGATACAAGAGAAGTACAACCTTCCCATTATTAGAGTTAGGGTTTCCCTTTCTAATCGATTAAGGTTTCAAATTCATATCATCACAATGTGATACAAGAGAAATACATCCTTCCCATTATTAGGGTTAGGGTTTCCATTTCTTACTGATGAGGGTTTGAAGTACATATCATCATCCTTTATAAGGGTTAGGGTATTCCCCGATTTTACCAATTAAGGTTTCAAGATCATATAATCAAGAATCAACCCCTAATTCATACTCCACTCATATTAGGAGTATCAATGTATGCTCATTACATGAATATCACACAAGTATGAATGTCTCTCTCATCCTCACTAGGATGTTGATTACATCATACTTTACTAAGTTGGCTCAACCCTTTCTTGAAGGTACATTGGCCAATTTAATCAAAATGCATTGAATCCTATACATCTTAATGTATCATTTGACATAACACACTTCATGTGTTAATTAATCAAGTTCAGTGAATTGAGGTGCTTCCACCATATCAGGAATAGAGGTGTGTACTTGACACCATATCATGCATCCATATCATGATTGAGGTGTATCCTCATCACCATATCATGCTCCCATATCGGGTTGCTTCATCATTAGGGTTTGCATATCGAGTTAGACCCATATGCTCATACCCCATCAAACCTTAAAGGTTTCGTCCTACCCTTCATCATGTAATAAGTGATAGGCTAGATATCTGGTTAGTCTAAACAAAACCATATGTACAAACCAATAGGGTTTGTGGTTCCAATGTATACCGGGTTTCACATTCCATGTTTGGTTTCAACATCATATCGGATTAGGGTGTCTACTTGACACCATATCACATACAAGGTGAATGATTGATCCTATATCATGCTCATGGTGTATGTATGTATTACTCATATAGTCCATGAGGTACAAACTCATCACTATATCATGCTTGAGTTGGGCACTTAGATCACTTCATATTGGGTTACTCATAATTTAGGGTTTGTCATCTATAGTTAGAGATAATTAGCACCATATCGTGTATAGGGTGAGTTACGGACCTCATATCATGTATAAGGTATATGATTGATACCATATTGTGCACAAGGTGTGCACTTCATCATTAAATCATGCATAAGGTATATGCTTCATCATTGTATCATGCTAGTGGTGTGTTCACCTCACCGTATCGGGTTAGAGGTGCTTCAACCCAATATCGGGTTGGACCTTGATGATGTCATCATCATCAACCTCTATACTCTTGTTCTTACTATTCTAGATCATGGACAACAGTCCTAAAAAACTTTTAGAACTCATGTGAACATCAATTATTCAAGATAATTCCAAATTAAAACTAGATCAACAAATACAATAGAATTTAAGGTAAATAATAACATAATTGGGTTCAATTTATATAACCCGCCTCAAGAACAACTTCAAAGCTCCAATCTCCAAAGCATCACGTTCCCAAGCTTGAAGATGAGCTTCATAGCTTCTCTATATGCAAAGAATCACCATGGTTAAGTATTTGGTGATGAAGAAAAGAAAGGAAGATCACAACCTTAGATCCATGCTTTAATCCAAGGTTGAAGATGATCATGGCTTCACCTTAGGGTTAAGGCTTGAGTTCCTTCTTGTTCCTTAGCACCATGCATGATATCTCACTACTCATGCATGATATCCACCAACTTGTGGCGATATCCCTTCACTTGTGTCCAGGGCAATTGCATACATTTTAGAGGCCTCGGGGTGAAGATAAAAATGGCCCCTTTGTATACTCTTATTCAACAAATTTAAATAAACACAAGTTTAGTTATAAGTGTCAAAACTATCATATAAAAAAATAGAATATGTTCTTGCAAATCAAACTAAAAATTACTTTAAAATAAAATATAGATATCTTCTTATCAAGCTTCAGTCATCATATAAAATGACTTCTTCGAACCTTTCTAGATGCAAAATCTCTAATAACAGTGTCAAAATCAATATTTCCCAATATATCATTCTCAATGCATAATATTGCCAAACCGTTTAATCTTTCTTGAGACATTGATGATCTAATGTAGTTTTTCAGTAACTTTAACTTGTAAAAACTCCTTTCTATAGACGCTACTGTCATTGGCATTGTCCACAAAATATGATAGCATGAAGATTCATAAGTATAACATGAACTAGTTATACAGTGTGAAATATTTTTCTCAAATCAGATTTAGAAATTCACAGTAGGCATTGTTAAAATTAGCTATTAAAAGGGATGTATGCAGTCATCATTGGAAAAGAGGAACACGGGAGCGGGCGAAAGACGTGGCTGTAAGTCATTTTCCTGTTGGTTTCTAACGGAACCTATTATATATATATATATATATATATATATATATATATATATATATATTTATATATATATATGTATATATATATATATCTGTGTGTGTGTGTGAGTGAGTGTGTCTGCGAGTCCAAGAAAATATAGGGAACTCAAGTTTTGAACTTCCAGGAAATGAGTCAAGTAAAAATCAGAAAGGGAATTCTACTTCCAATATTTTCAGGACAAGTTACACCAAACCAATCAGACCCTTAAGCTCCAATTGGTTTGTTGTAACTCAAATTCTTAGAGAAATCATTTTTGTGAAACTTAAGTTCAGTTCTAGGAAAATGATTTAAGGTGATTGGTAGAAATTTTAAGATTTTTTTTCAAAAAATTTAAGGGGTCGATCAGTCATCTTTGTGATGCTCCAAAACTCATCTTTAAAGAGAGTCCAACTTGTAGTTGTGTGTCATGGCCTTCGTGAAGCATACTGTGGAATAAGTTTTAGTCATTATAGCCGTATGATGTAGTATGTATAGAAAAATTGACTAGGGAGAGGGTAACCAGGATGAAAATAAGTCTATTGGAAGAGCTCGTTGTTGATCAAATATGAAATAAGAAGCAAACAAATAGTGGCTCTCCATATTGTGAGATACTAGATTACCTATTTACCTTACACAGGTCGGATGAGATGGAATCAAAAGTGAAGACGAAAGACATCCTCCAATACAAATGTTGTGCAACTGGTAAGTCTCTTTTGCACGCAATGACGCAATAACACGAAGCAAAGATGAGAAATGCTAAGAAAGAAATTTTGGCACTGGGAATAAGATTTCTAAGACTCATTATCACATAATAGTAGGATTCCAGGTTGGATTATGAAGTTTTTCGTGATTATGTGGGTGAGTTTCACAAGCAGATGTAGTGCGCAAGTGCTTTTGCGTCGTCATGAGAATAAGAGAAGTTGCCCCCCTTTCTTTGCCGGAAGTCAGAATCAGAGATATTTATATACCCTACAAACTCTAGAGTTTTCCAAGAATATTATGGGCCCCCCTTATTTGTTGGGCCCCTGGACATCACCTAGGTTGGGCCCTCGAATGGGTCGGCCCTGCTTGTGGTTGATATCACTTCACTATGGCTGATATCACTTTGCTATGGCTGATATCACCTTGCTATGGCCGATATCACTTTGCTATGGCCGATACCAAGGCTCTATGGATGATACCCCTTCACCTATGCATGATAAAAAGACACTATGCATGATATTTAAGAGAACGAGGGTGGTAACTTTCGAAAAATTTCACTATTAGGTGAAAGGAATGTTATATATAGTTGTGGTTCATGAAAAAGTGTGTATATGAGGTGTCATCATTTTAAGCTACTAGGTGCCACATGTACATGCATAGTTTACACATTTAAATGCATGCACTCATATTTATTTTGACATTAAAAACAGTTTAGGATAATATAGAGATGAAATTTTAGTCATCACTTATCTTGTTGATAAGATATTTCAACTCAATCGCCACTTTATTCACAACCCAGTACAACTTTTCCAAGGAAGCTATAAACCGATACAATTCACCTCCTTGAGGTGATTAACCCATCATGGACAAGTATAAGAGTTAAAAAACCTATATGATACTCCCTCTATGGCTCCTTGGTTGATAGGCACTCTCATATGAACTTTACAAACCGATACAACTTAAATTAGGGTTTCATCTTCAACCCTTTCTTGGTCTTTTCATCACCAAGAGTACCATCACTCAACTATGATTCAAACATGGTTTCTCCTTCTTTCTCTCTCCTCTAAATGATACATATAGGGAGTAGGGACAATCTAGAGGTGGTAATTTTCATATCAACCCTACATTTTGGGTAAATTACAATTTGTACCAAAATTGGTACATAAGGCACTAGCATTATTCAAACAAACTTAATCTTAGATTTTAGACTTTCTACCAGCCTCCCCTTAGCATCATTCTTTTTTTTATGATGCTAAAAAATATGAGGTACATTCAACGTGTGACATATTGCAATATAACCCCTCATCTTGGGTAAATTACATTTTGGTCCAAAATAAGAGAACATTGCTCAAATATTATTCACTCAAGACCAAACTTGTAACATAAGTTTGTTACCTGATAACAAAACACTTTAGAGTATTTTATCAAATTTCTAAGAAACTTATTTAAGCCAAACAAAATGGGTTATTCCTAGACCCAGGTCAGGGATGTTACAAAATCTTAGGTAAGATTGCATTATGGATTATGGAAATAACAAAAGATAATCTACTTACCATACTTGTTTCATAAAGGTACAATAATTCAAACAGGTAACTAGAAAGCAATGAAGAAATTCATAAAACTAATATCAAGATTTCAAAATGAAATTCTTTTTCTCAAAAGTTATATCAAGATATCAAAATCATTCAAAATGAAAAGATTTTTCTATTGCTAGAATCAATCTAATATTTTGTCGTAGTTAGTGGCTAGGTGCCTAGCGTTCTCTTTTGAGAATCTCTTTATTGTTTTCTAGATACCACTTTGAATTATTGTACCTTTTTGAAATTAGCATGGTAACTGGACTATCTTTTGTTATTACCATAGTCCACTAAACATTCTTACCTAGATTTGTCTAATAACTCCTTATTTTTAAAATAGCTCAATAATTGGATTTAGTACCAGCCGAATTGACCTATATTTTTTCCCTTCTTGGGGTCCATGTGTGGTTTCATTCCCTCTGAGAACTCATGGATCGGTTATACAAAGATGGACTGGATGAGACGTACAGCAACTGTCCTCTATTGGAGGCTAGATAGGAAATCAACTCTTATTTTCAATCTTAGAATCTTATGTTTAAAAGATTCCACAACTTTGATGTAAAATCATGATTGTAATAAAGATTTTTATACTTTTGATACATTTTATAAGATCAAGTCTTTACTAACATGGTATCAGAGCTATGAATAGTCGACACTCATGCATGTCTCATGGAAGTGAGGTTAGATAACTAGTAAACCTAAAACATAGACAAGTAGTGTACAACCAACCACATCCCTATTCACCTAAGATATATATAGACAAGTTAAGTTCAATTAGTTGTCTAATACACCGTTAATAACAACAACATGTAGGTGAATTGAGTTGATGTGTCTAACGAAGGATGGTAAGTGAAGGTTCTGGCATAATTACTCCCAATCCACTTTGGTAGTAGTGGGATTTCCTCACTTTGCATATCAACCTGGACGAGATGATTTTTACTACTTGGGAAAATCATAAACCCTAGACATTATTGTCAATGCCAATGTAGGATGTGAAGAAAAAAAACATATGATTACCGCTATTGAGAAAACTAGTAGTTGAAAGGTGAATAGTTACACTACAAGCCCCAAAGTTTGAATCAGTGAATTTCCTTTGATAGTGAAGCTACTATAATGACCCTCTAGGTTCCATGCAAATCTTCTTATCACATTTGAGTCAAGTAGTAAGTATGGTGAATGATGGAAAAGGTGATTGTGACTTAGTCATCACATTGCTTTTGGCCATTTTCAATTTTGCATCAAAAAAATTTCCATCAAAAATTATTTTCTATATAATACTTTAAGTAAAAAAATGGTTTTATGGAATTTTATCAAATATTTCTTGAGCTAAGTCACAATCACAGAGATATGAGAAAACCCTAGTGGAAATTCCCATGAAATCCTTAAAACCTAGAGTTTGGATTTTTGAGAGTGAAGGATGCTACATTGTAGTTGAGATGCCTATTTAGATTTCTAGTTGAAACATTTTATGGTGTGGGGAGTGATACCTAACTAAACCAAGGATATTTGATTTCAAAAACAAAATCCTCTTTAAGGGGTGGAAAGTTGTAACATACCAAAGTTTGGTACTAAATTTAATTTTGATATATTAAACATGATCATCTCAAATTGAAAACCCCTTGTGCTAAATTTCCATTCATATTCACATTTCATTACATTTCTCTTGAAATTATAGAATGAACTACAATTTACCCTCATCTTGATGTAGTCATCTGACTTGGGATCCGTAGTTGAATATTTGAACCCAACTATGGACTATCTGCATTGGAGTCAGAAAAAAATTACTAATTGGATAATTTGATACTTATATTTAAATTAACATATTAGTCGCCTATGAATCATCAATAGAATAGTTAATAATTATAGAATTTGCTTTGATACAAATTAAACATATGGAAAAAATTTCAAAATAATCAGATGGGTAAACTAGGAGATAAAAATTCTCAAAACTTGAGGTAATCAAGGCCTTAAAACTAAGAAATACATAATAAACTGTCTGATCAAATGAGCATTGACCGACGACGTGCCCTTTTCTCAAACTCAACCCCAACGAGTAGATCCTCACTCTCCTCCACATAAAATATTCTCATTCCTACCTATTTCACTTTGACCTCATCCTCCCCAACCCGACGACCACACAATTGAAAGTGAGGCAAATTGGATTACAAACAACCATTAAAATTAGCATCATAACCTCTATAAAAGCCAATGAGTTATTGTAGAAGCATCATGATGTGTGCTATTCAATTTTCTAGTTGTTATCCATCACCATCACCCAAAGAACCAAAATCGTACCCATACAAACATATATAACCTCCTAGCCATTCCATTGACATGCCGCCATCTCCATAGCTCGGATCTAAAATCCTCCTCCAACCAGACCTTCTCTCAACCCAAAGACTACCTCAGTAGCTTCTATAACCTTCAAGGGATGTTTCCCAATAGTTTTTCATTGATGGATCTTCCTTAAGCAACATAGCCTATTCGACCTCCTTTGTCAGCAGACCCATCAAAATTTGATGAGCCCTAAACACACCTAGTCCTTACTTTTCTTCCATTTTCATTCTACCACATTCGACCATCATCCTTGACCATAACTTTCCAAATCTAAACTCAAAAATAATTGTGACATTCACTTCTTCCTCAGTCTCCAACCCGGAGGGAGCAATGCCTTAGTCTGGCTACTAAAACTGCTTTAGTTGAACTACTGATCTCTAGGGAGTGTGATCCTTTGGAATGGAGATACAAAGCCACTTAACACCTCCTCTAATCTAGTACGATTCACGATCTACCCAAATATGGGAGGTACATACCCCCCCCTTTGTTCTCTTCTTCATGATTATCCAACAAAAAGTAAACCGAAGTCACGATGCTAGAATAACTAAAAGAATTAGACTATTATTAATACATATTGTGATAACTGCCAAAAGTGATATTTTTAAATATAATACATAATCATATGCACATCTTTTGGTTATTGAACATACAACTGATAGGTATAATACATAGGGTTATACACATAATTATAAGATAGTAAAATGGAAGAGAAATGTATATATATGTCTATCATGACCTAGATATATTCTATTATTTCATGCACAAGTATAAATGTAAAACCTTGACGATTCAAGGAGAATATATATATATATATATATATATATATATATATATATGTATGTATGTATGTATATCATTAGGTGTTAAAGAAAATTAGAGAATATCTAAAATAATAGAACCGATGATTTTAAACTATATATCCTTCAATTTTGGTCTAAATTTAACTTCTCTTGTTGATGATTAAGATTATGAAGGCAATTGATATATAGAAACCAACCTTGAGTAAATGTTTACCCTTTTCATATACAAATGTTTATACTATGTATGCAGGTGACAATATTAGAGTATTATTTAATGGGTACTATGTAATATTTGAATCATGTATATAATGAACAAGAATGATGATTAAAATATCATATGTGATTATATATATAAAGATGACAACTATACTAATGAGAATGAACTAAATGATTGTAGTATGAGATGTTATAGTAATCATAAGAAGATTACTAAATAATGTATTTGCTAAGGGGTATAATGGTAACTCTAGATAATTAGAATCTAGGAAGTGATTTCCAAGCCAACAAACATCAAATAACCCTAGTTCCTTCTCTATTTATAGAATCTAGAGGAAATTACATATTTGATCCTTATGCAACTTGATATGAAGTTCTCAATTGGAACATGTACTAAATTCTCAATTCTATGGAACCATTTATTTTCCTCTTCAGTTTCATCTACATGACTTTGAAAAAGTGGTGTACCAATTTTAATAGCTTTTCCCTCTTGTTTAAGTTCACCAAGACTGAATTTGAATGTTGAATGTTGTTGAGAAATTGAAATATTATCAGATTTTGATATTGACACAAAAAATCAAAATATTGGCTAAGATCTTTGGCTGACTAGATTTGGAAGGTCATATACCCCAACCTTGTATAGTGGGTAATGGACAATTAGAGGTCCCCAAATACTAGTTACCTCCACATGTGAAAGTATCATTATCTCATAGAGGGGAGAACACGAGGAACTTAGCCACTGGCGAAGAAAAAATATTAGATTGATTGTGTCAATCGATAATTTTTTTCATTTTGAATAATTTTATATCTTGATATTCGTTTTGAGAAAAATCATGTCATTTTGAAATCTTGATATTAGTTTGAGAACCTCTTTATTGTTTTCCAATTACCACTTTGAATTATATTACCTTTTTGAAACTAGTATGGTAAGTAGAATATCTTTTGTTATTCCCATAGTCCACCACACAATCTTACCTAGATTTGTCTCATAATTCCTTATTTTTAAAATAGCTCAATAATTGGATTTATTACCAAATTATTTGACCTATATTTGTTTCCCTTCTTAGGTTCCATGTGTGGTTTTGTTTCTTCTAGGAACTCATGGATAGTTTATACATAGATGGATGAGAAGAGACATGCAGGAGCAGTCCTCTATTGATGACATGATAGGAAATCAACTCTTATTTTCATACTTGTAATTTATGTTTAGAAGCTTCTGTGACTCTGATGTACAATCATGATTGTAATAAAGATTGTTTATACTTCTGATACATTTTGTTAATATTGAACCGTAACGATCTGGTCTTTACAAACAACCTAGTCTATGTGAGGCTAGATGTTGGTTTGAAGTTGAGTTGATATTTAAACATCATATAATTTGATCAATAGGTTGAGCTTTAAGATATAGATTCATTCTAACCTATTCTATATTTCCAAAATTGTTACAACAAATATTGTATTTTATTAGTAGCATGAGGGTTAAAGATAATTCTTTTATTAATTATATTTTTATTTACTCTTCTTAACATTTTACATTACTAACTAGTTGGTTTATATTTTGTTTTAGCTAAAACTTGTTTTTTATAAGTTAAATAAAATATGAGATATGGTTACATCAAGGTTTGAACTTTAGTTTATATAGTAATAGCACACACATGTGTGTAAGAATATCATGGATATTTAAGGAATCAATTAATAAATAAATTATTAAATAATATTTTTATCAAACTCTTTTTGTAAAATGGATGATAATTCAACATTTAATCTAACACCAAAACAAACAATCAAATTGGAGTTTATATGAGGAAGTTATGATACTTTTAAGTTTCTACTCATAATTACCTTTGATTGATAATCGTTGCTTGCAATATAAAGGTTTCCAATCTGATGATTTCCAACTAAAGGTTTGGCAACCAATGGTTTGGCCTACGTAGCCGCCTAACATATACAATTATGAAAATGGTCATAACTTTTTCTATACTTATCAAAAGTCAATAAATATTATTTTCTTAGAATTGTATTTCAATCATCTACACAATCAAAGCCATAAACTAAAAAAATATGAACTGAAAGGTGACTTGTAGAGTGATCTTTGGGAAAAGCATGAAAAATAAGAGAAGATGATGGTTTTGTTATAGCTCTAAATTGGTAAGTAATTTTTCATCGTTGATCTTTACTTTTGTTTGTTTTCCCTTAATGAAACTCCCTAATTCGTAAATTAAATGTTTTCCTTGACCTTCTTCCTTTGTCTCCTACCTCCAACAGGCATTATCTCATATTGTTGACCCATCATCAGTTTGACAAGAATTAGTTTCCATAGTTTTTAGCTTCAATCTAGGTTTAGTTAAGTGCAATCCAACATGTCCAAATTTAAGCACGAGATTTGTAAACTAGAACACATACAAGTGAGTGGAAAGTTACCTCTAGACCTTGAATTTTATAGAGATAAAATTTTAAAATCATAAAATACACGTATTCTTATCTTTGGTGATTGGTGTATTTAATTTATTGAACCCAACTTTGAGGTTTCTGTTGACTTATTGTTTGTTGGAACATAATTGTAATGTCTTATATAGGTTTTTAGGTCAAGGATGACGTTTATGAGATCATGGTAAATCCTGATAGTAGAATCAGAGGCACTGGAACCCTACTTTCCTAAAATTCTATAATAATAAATTATATTATGAATACATGATCTAGTTGATTATTATATCTAGTTAGATACTTAAGAAGTTTAAAGAATAATTCATTATAGTATTTAGTAGTGTTCTCAATTTATTAGTTCAAGCACATTACTTCCTTGATTCCAGTGATTTATTTTAAGTTCAGTTCTCAAAAAGCAAAATTAGAAGCCTAAAGTATGGTTAAGCTAAGAATAGTATAGTAGTAAGACTATTAGTGAACCTAATGAATAAACAAGACATTAGATGTCCTGAACACAGTAATCCATCACAGAGGTTTACACTGTGAAGGAAGAAACATGCCTACTGACTGACAGAGTCTAGAATAAGGTAGTAGAACGTACTAAAGAGGTACATGGGATTGATCCTAATGAGAACAGTCTTCTTACTTTAGTATGGTACCCAAATTTATCTGGAGATCATGGTGGTACCTTCACTTTGTTTATTTTTTTCTCAGTAAGCTAGCCCTTGTGGAAACACTAATGCAGTTAGTTAAGCTAAGTGCTTAGAGTTCTGTTTGAGTTTCCATGTTTAGAGGACCATTCCAATTTATCCAACAAACTATTAGGCTATCACAGCCAGTCGTGCCAAGCCTCGTTATAGTCTGGGAAGCTAGTTTAGAAGACCTAGAGTCTCAAGTCTAAATTAAGACTTATATATTCATATTGTAGCTTGTTGTGATACTTCCATATGTTGTGGTACACTTCATGTGGGTTCAAGACATAATAAAAGGAATAAAAAGTTATTTAATGCATTTAGTTTATTTATTTGCTACAATTATTATCATAAGTATTGTCATGATGGATGATTTATAGTTTTATCTGTCATGGTTGTAGTATTCTATATTTAAGTCTATTAACATTGTAGATCTCACATACACTGCTAAAATGTTTTTCTGAAACTAGTATATCTCATCAGGAGGTGTCTGAGGCTATATATCATCTGGAGTAGATCAGATGAGTTCTCAAGACAAGTAGTTAGTTAGTTTTGTGGTCTCTTATCCTTCCTCGGATCCTGGGAATGTGAGAGTGATGATTGAGAGAAGTTTTTAATATGATGTATTTGATGTAAATTCATGCAAGAACTAGCGTATTTTTTTGGGTATGATGTAAGAGTTTAACACAGTTGTGCAAGTATGATTTTTATGCTTAATTTAGATGTTATTGTTTTAATTTACATGATTTTTATTAGATTTATAAAATTTAAGAAAGAAAAGTTTAAGGCTGATTTTGAGTAAGATATTAAAAATGAATGGTTAGTCTAATCCTCTTTGACATGCTTAAACCCTGGTTATTGGATTTGGGTCACGTAAAATCTTGGTTTTAGATCTTAGGTTGAGATTATGTTTGGGAGAAAGGTTGTAAGAAATCAATAAGAATAGGATGTTTTCCTCTTTGAACTGAAATTTTCTAATAGATATGTTCTGTTAAGGATATATAGATGGTAAGAAGAGGACATGCCTACAGTGAAGAGTAGACTGAGAGAAGTTATGTCTTCGACCCTCATGTAAAGACTAAAGGTGGAATGATAGAGATGATGCATCTAGGATGTATCATATCTTTTTAGAGACTAATGAGAAATATAAAATGGATAGGAGGGTTCATCTTCTAGTAAGGTCCTAATGAAATCCTATGAGCGGGTAAAGAAGTTTGGTGAGGCAGTATTTTTTAGAACAATAGACCTAGTTGTGGAAGATGTGTGGCTTTAACAGTTGAAAAAGGTTTTTCACTTAAAGGAGATATCTTAGGACAATCAAATAAAATATGATATATATCTACTTAAAGAAGATATTGAGTTATGGTGGCATGGATTAGAAGAGAAGAGAAGAAATATAGTGATGACATGGAGGGACTTTGTGGATCAGTTTCACCTAAAATATTCCCTTCCTACATTCTTGAGCGATAAAATTAGATAACTACATAGTGTTAAATAACGTAGTATGACAGTTGGCATATTTTACGAGGTTGGTTAACTTCTGTCTACAACTAGTACTGGATGACATTGAGAAATCTTGGGAAGTTTCAAGAGGGTTTAAGACAAAAAATTAGACACATCATATTAATAGTTGTTCTAAGGGATAGAGAAATTTTGATTTTTTGAAATATGCTAATTTATCAAAGATTTAGTTAACATTGATAAGCATGTAGAGGTAAATAAAAGACCAGGATATTTCGATAGAGAAGGATAGAGTAGGGTGGGCACTGAGGAGGTGGTGGATTCTTTTTCAAAATACGATAGGTCTTGGTTGTTTTGGAAGGAAAGGATCTAGTTCTAGTAATGTTGTATCTTCTCATAGTAGGAGAAGATCTAGCCCGGCCAAGAAGATAGAATTCACCAAATAGGTGGGCACCTTCATCAAGGCATTTAGGATCATCATTATCAATGACGGGACTATAAATACATGATACAACATTGTGTAATACTTGTAGTTGGGAACACTCTGGTTAGTGTTGGGGAACTAATTTTCAAGAATGTTAATATTATGTGCATATGAGACATTTAAAGAGAGATTATCCTAAGATTCATATCATACCAAAGGTGCAAGTTATTCAATGGTTTCATGCTCTAGAGGGAGACCACCAAGTGGCAGTAGTGGTTAGTGAGAACACCATGGCAGGTGAAGAGTTATAAGAAGTTTCTTTTATATGACTCCATCTGAAGAGTAGTCTCACCCAGAGTTGTTATAGGTGAGATGCATATCTTTAACAACATTTTAGTTAAATTTTTGATTGATCTTTCTGATTCATATTTTTATATAGAGATCATTAGTTAGTGTATTGGTCTCTTAACTTAGAATTTATCTTATCAGTTATTGTTAATAGCACCGTTAGATGAACCAATTGTTTTGAAAAAAATATGTCTCAGATGTCTTTTGAGTTTTAGTGGTTACAACATAGTGGTTTATCTCATACCCGTAGACATAAATTATTTTCAAATAATTGTGGGAATGGATTCCCTTGAAACATACCATGTTCAATTAGACTGTTGGAAGAAAGAGGTCATCTTTCAGCAAAGTGGTTTTTCATATATCTTTACTGAAGATAGGAAAGTCTTACCCACATGCATATTATCAACTATTTTAGTTGAGAAGATGATGATAAAAGGTTCTAAGGCCTTTTTAGCAAACGTGGTAGATACAAAGTAAGAGAAATGAATAATTATTATAGAGGATACCATTGTCTACGAGTTCTTCGATGTTTTTCCGAATGAGTTGCCAGGCCTACCTAAATATGTTGACTTTGAGATACATATTCTACCTTGTAGTCCCCGACTACCAATACTAGCCTATAGAATGACACATGTAGAGTTGAGGGAACTAAAAACTCAATCAGAAGAGTTAATTTATAAGGGTTTCATTAAACCTGATACATTACCTTGCGGAGATCCAATCCTTTTTGTGAAAAAGAAGGATGTAACTATGTGATTACACATAGACTATAGGAAACTGAATATGATGGCCATCAAGAACAATTATCCTTTGTCTAGATTTGGATGATCTAATTGATGAGTTGCATTGACCAATAATTTTCTCCAAGATAGATCTCATGTCATGTTATACTAGTTGAGAATGAAGGCATTGGATGTCCCTAATTAAGGAAGTCTTTAGGGAAACATATGGACATTATGAGTCAGTAGTTATATCTTTTGGACTAACAAAATCCCTTGCAACATTTACAGACATAATGAATAGAGTTTTTAGAACGTATCTATATCAATTTGTAGTAGTGTTTATAGACATTATCCTTATAGATTATATTCCAATAATGCAGAACAACATGGCAACATCTAAGAATAACTTAAAGTTGTTGACACAATATTAGTTACATCCTATGTTTAGCAAATATGAGTTCTGGATGGATGATGTACCTATTCTTGGACATGTCATATCAGGAGAAAGATTCAGTGTAGAACCTAAGAAAGTGGAATATGTTCTTTAGTGAGAGTAACCCACAATCCTTTCTAAGATTAGAAGTTAGCTAGGGTTAGCAAGATATTATAGGAGATTTATAAAGAACTTCACTGTCTTAGAAGTACCTCTTACTCATTTAACAAAGAAGGGTGTTACTTTTGTTTGGTCTAAAATGTGTAGGAAAAGATTTCAAACACTGATGAAGAAATAAACTACATCACCAATTTTCATTTATTGGAGGCTGATCGGGTATATGTTGCATTCTCTGATGCAACCAAGAGAGGTTTATGATGTGTTATTTTGTAGGTTTGAAAGGTGGTGGCTTATGCTTATAGAGTATAACGTCCATAGATTCTTCCTTCTTGAGACCTAGAAGGATCAAGATGACAAATATGAAAACATCAACTAATTTATTTATAGAGATACATAGATGCATAATACACATACATGAACATATAACTATAAGCATACACCATAACAATCTCAACATTCAAAATGTATATAATACTACATGTTTTATTACAAATTATAATTACACATTGAATGAGAATTATACATGTCTGAAACATGTATGCTAAAAGGATATTAACATAATATCTAAACATGCAGAACTACTCATTTTCTATCTTTTCTCCCATGCAAGCCATAAACCTAAAACATACGTGAAACAATAATCAACACACAAGGTGTCGAGTACATGGGTAGAAAGATACATACATTTATGGTTTTCATAATTTGAAAATATTTCCAAAAGAAAAGAAGGAAGATCATAAACAATAGTTCTTTTAATAAGCAAAATATACTAATTTGATTCATTTTTCTAGATGGGTTACATTATCACGGTGGACTAGTACCAAACATATATGTTGGGAACTATCACATATACAAAGTACTCTGGGAAACTCCTCGTACACCATGTGCTCTAGGGAGGTGTACTAGTCAACATTATTCCATTCCCTCATAAGGGGGATAATGAGCACTTAAATAACTACAAAAGTTCTACTCTTAATTTATGTTTCAAGTGACAAATAACCGAGTACTTATAGTAATACTTCATCCAATATTTGCAAATAAAAGAGCATACATAGGTATCATGATTCAAGCAAGAAAACCATAGTCATATACTTAAATAAAAACACATGTACCTGAGTTTAGAGGTTCCTAATATGTCCATCATCATCTAATTTTTTGGTCACCACCTGATTAATATAAATTAATACCATTGACACAATGTTCACCATTATTGATGATATTTAGGTCCAAATAGGTTTTTAGGAAAAATCCAAGTTTGATTATTCTCATACTTGTGTCTAGTATTTTTATATTCATCTAGGTGTTATTCTTAGGCTCTAGGTCAATTTTAATATTTTTCTGATGCTTGTTCTATTTTCTAGAATTAAAATGAGGCTAAAAGCATGGAATTGGGTTTAGTGAGAAATGACCTAATCTTTCGACATAATAGTCACATAAGAGTTCATATTTGGTTTCCATATGATATTAGGGTTCAATAATATTTTTTAGATTTAATCTCAATCGTTTTCTAATTATTTCATTTAAATGAATCTCATCTAAATTAAATATCATTGATATCATGTCTCAAAAGTCTAATATTGGGGTTTCACAATAAAGAGAGTACTTTTCTAAATTTGTCAATATTTTTGGGGAATTTATTGGGCAAGGGTGGATGTGATGTGATGCACGTCACCCACTGAGATTGGGTCATTGGTCCTTTGTTCTCATGAATCGATTGGCTATTGATTGAACCAACCTGGTTCTCTAGACATGAACCGGCCTAACCCTCCCTCTATCTATGCTTCTACCCTCTGTGTTTGCACACTCGTGAGCCTACCATGATGCCATCTATTCTAGCATTATTGCACAAGATGTTCATGGCATGCCCCATCTATAAATCCACTCCTTCTCGCGTATTGGCCTTGAATTTGCCACACCATCCTCTGAAGCAAGGGGTCTCGTGATGGTTGTTTTTATGCAACATCGTCTACCTGGGATCGGACCTCTGATCCACCTTCTACTCCAGCTGTTGTGGTTGGTACATGATGAGAAGGCAGTCAAGGAATTGGTGTTGCGAATAGGTCCAGGAAGTGGGTTCTCCTTCTAGAATGGGAAGTGGACATGGCTCTTAACAATGGTGTCTTGTTGATGGGGGCTTCTCCTCATGGTTTCTGTGACCACCTAATGATCGCCACTGCTATAGTGGACAGATCAAACAAAAAATATCTTCCCTAGTACCTAAACTTCTTTCAACTCCTTTGAGATCCCTGTGGCAACTTCACGAGCCTAGAGCTTGTCCTAAGACATATTTTCAAGGGTTTCTTTAGAACTCTTCCTTCAAATAGAATGGAGGGGAGGTTTGACTACCATTGAGGAGTCCTCATAAGTTACCGAACCATGCCCCACTCTTGGATTTTCTATCCCACCCATTGAAGGTTATCCATTGTCTTTGCTTGGTCACAACAAAGAAAAGTGGAGAAGGGAAGAAAGGAGGGGAGTCGACTCTCTTCATGCCTCACCAAAAGACTGACAATAGGGGTCACAATATACAACTCACCACATATCTGGATAAATCTAACAATTTTGGGGTAATGGCTTGATTTTCCAGATGGTATTTAGTTAGCATGAGAAGATCATGGCCTATACTACAGTTAGTTGTGAGGTAATCAGAAGTGTAAGACATAGTATCTACCCTTGGACTACTTTAACCAATGAGAGATCCTCATCACCTGATTTCAAAGTTGAGTCCCATGCAATCATCACTTATATCCATGGTTGTGTGACATCTATATAGCAACCATTTTAGGTCAAAACTCAACTCAAGCCTTATCAATTAACATGGGAATTCAAACCACATTTATCTCAGATGAATCATTTAAAGTCAGTGAAACTTTTAACCATGCCTTCATTGGAAATTGTTCTTGATCTATGCCTCATTTAAGCCACAAATAATGTTACTTGATCACTTAAATAGATTCCTCCAACAGAATAATTTCACTACTCACATAGTCCACTAAATGGACGTTTGGTCTCAAAAATACTCAATTGATTAAGAACGACTACTCACTCAAAATTGAATTCAATTAGGTATCATAGTCTTTTATCGTATCTCAAAATACCCAATTTGGGTAAAGGAATATATAATTGGATTACCAATTCCTTAATGTATGGTCAGTAGTGTGCAAAGCATTCATGATCTTCAAATACTACTTTGTATCTAACCCTAAAATCAGGGTCATCATGTTCACCCTACCTTATATGGAATTTTGTCCTCAAAATTCGATTAGTCTTATACTCAAGATGGTATCTTGGTGTCAAACTTCATATATTCACCGCTTCTAGGTTCCAAGACTATCATAATATGGATATACTCTAGGTTATCATCTTGGGATATTAAAACATGTAGGGTGCACCAACCCAAACATCAATTAATGTCTTAGTAATGGCATGACATTATTTTATTCAGGAATTACATCCCACACTTCTCTTACAATTACAAAATTATTTTGTACATGTGAAGTTTAGAAGGTATAACCAAGGTTTAGTTTTCACCCCATATCCCATGCAAGGTGGTATCCAGATTTCATGTTTACCAAAAGTGTCACACTTAACATCATTAATGTGATCTATGATCAACATTGTTATGGACTGGACTTTTAGAGGTTTCAGCCCATTTGGATAAGTGTATTCATATGATGAGTTATCTTGAGAGTTTGAAGTTCTAGGTAAAAGTTTAGGGTTGTTCTATGTTGACATCATGATTGAGATCCAAAAGTTTATGCCTTTCGAGAAATTTAATCGATTGGTCGAATAAGTATCTTTTTGGTGTCAAAATTTAATGGGATGTGATTTGGATGGCGATACGTCTATGTACAAAATATCTTGATTATTGAAGGACTCTAGAGGAAGTTGTTTATGTTTGAACCTTGGGAAAATAATAGGTATATAAATATGTTTTGAATCAAGGTATATAATGATTGTAGCCTAAGTTGTCAATCAGTGGACATGTCGTGGAGGCACAACTCTTCCTTAGGCTGCAAAGTCACGGATTGGCTATGTGGCACTAGAATGACATTAGGATGGTCAGATCTAACGGGGCCTTCAGTTTGAATTGAATGGAGAACGTGGGAGAGAATGAGGCTAGAACTTCCCCACTACCACACGTAGTGATCACGTGTAGAGGATAGACCCCGAGCAGGCACTTAGCCTCGCCTCCTCCAGAATAATTTAATGACTTCTCATAATGCACCTTTGCATAGCAAGAAGAGGGAGAAGGACGATAGGGAGAGTAACCCAGCTCTGGCCGAAGAAGAGCCTCATAGCTAGCAGAAAGCAGGCTAAGGAGAAACTGAAGGACCACAAGGAGCCATGACGGAGGGAGATGCTTCCATAGAGGTCAAACAACAAAGCCAAACCTCATGGGGGCAGATGCACCATGCGAGGAGGCATGGATCTCCAACTTTTCCAGATCAAGTCTCTCCTTTACAAGGACACACTACCTTGTCTTAGCGTCTAAAGGTTGTTGAAGCCGATGAGAAGGACCGAAGGGTAGGTGATCGCTTGTCGGAGTCATGCCCTAAAGCGGCGGCCTGTGTAAGGGAGAGAGACAATGAGGATCTTGGTAGTGAGCCACAACAAGAAGGAGTCTCGGCGGCATCCATGAAATAGTTATAGACGAAGGGGAGCAGAGCAGCAATAAACCTTCACCGAGTTCAAGCATGGGGGGACGACGCTCAAGCCACAAATGGAAAGGCGGGTGACCCCATCTCATCACGAGGAGGTGGAGGTCCACGACGATGGCCAAGAGTGTGACTCATGTTGAAGCAGTGATCTGGGGGCAGCGCCAGAGAATGAGAAAGTGGTGGCGGGCCTGAGTTGCCAGAGGGTGGATCAGTGCAGCGACGCTCAAGCAGAGAACAGACTCTTTGCGCATGATGCACCCAACAGACGTGAGCAGACAGGGAGATGAGTAGCCACCACCATCTAAACCATGCAGGAGAAGCAGGCTGGAGACAGGATCCCTTCGTGGCGGCGGCAATTCACAGTCCCGGGATAGAGACCCAACAACATCTAGCGCTAAGATCGCAAACAAAAGATGGCATGATCGGTCCAGTCCAGATTCACTCTGATAAGCACTAATCCAACCAAATCCCAAAATAAACTGCTGGATCAGCACAGACCAGGAGGAGGAGAAATTTGTAGAAATTAGCACGTTTATCTGAAAATTACAAATAATATATCAAAATTCTTAGAAAAATGGGTAGAACACAGTGGAATGATAATATCAGTATTTTTATGCACGAATCTTAGTAATATTATGCAAGATATATTATGCTTGTTTCATGAGTAGTAAATATCAAACGATGACTTAAAATTATGATAAAATCTAAATAAATCTTAAATCATGGTTATAATCTATATAAGGTCAGTGATTATGATTTTTATGCACAAAATCATGTAATTTTCTTTATATGGCTAATTAGGGCTAATAACCCTGATTAATATGCAATAAATACATTTAAGATCAATAAATGTTGAAATTTAGAGAATACCCTCATATCAGTAATTGGAAGATAATATGTAGATATGAGATCAGAATGATACACATAATCCATGTTATAATATGATGTTTACTCGTAATGTGATATAAACCCTTATATGATTAATACATGTAACATAGGGTTAACATGTGCACATAATCATATGTAACCAAGTAATCAGATTATGTATCCTAATCTGGAATATAAGATCAATAACCTAATTACAAGAAGATAATACAAGTAATGATGCACACATCCTACTGATCTAAGTGAAACCCTAATATGAATATCATTAGGGTTAAGATGGGAAGTAAGATGTTGATAACCTGATCATAGTATGTGATCTTGTCTTAATTAAGTTTGACTATGATATAGTTGACATGATGGATATCTGATGATTAGGTTTGTCTTGATCAAGGTACGCCATTACCTCTTACTTGGCTTATTATACAATATGCTTGTGTTATATGGTAGTAAAGACTTTGCATATGGTATTGATTGAAATGTTTGTTCTTGTATGATATGTTGCTTGATTTTCCATACTTATTACTATGACCACATCAAACATAATTTATTTTGTTCCATTATATGAAAGCACCAACTCTTTGGTAATGTGCTTGGAAGTGACCTAACTCTTTGGTACTGGTTACATTGTACCTATGGAAGCACCAACTCTTTGGCAATGTGCTTGGACCCAACTCTTTGGTAGTGGACACATTGGACATATGATCCAACTCTTTGGTAGTGATCATAAAGGCTTTAATGCATTCAACTCCTTGGTAGTAATGCATGGATGATATAATGGAAAATCTTCCTAAAAGATATGTGTTCTCTTTTGTTAATAAACATTCTTGTTCAAGTTTGCTTTTTTTATATTCTTCTATTACTGCCAAGTTTAGTTTTATCTTATTGCCAAGAAATGATGAGAGGTATATAAAAGACATGTATGCGTACTCAGTACAATATTCTTGAATATTGTGTTGACGTGTACCACATGTAATCTTATGTTAGGTTGTGGTTATATGATCTTGAAGAACCATGATAGTTGAGAGTTGTGTGGCGAGCTGATGTACAGGTGGACCTGTTGTCTTAAGATCTTGTATTTTAGTGGTAGTACATGTATATGTATAAGTTGTTGTTCAATATGTAATATCAAATGATGTAACAATTCATGTTGTAAATATATGTTGAATGGTGAACATGTGTGTATGGTTTTATTATTGTTCATGTGCACGTGCTAATGTGTTTCCTTATGACTTCTTCTAATTTTCTCTTTCTTAGACTAGTGTGGGATGTCTAAATTGGGATTCTCACTGAGGTGAGGGTTTCAATTTGGACATCACACATCAGATTAAGTTTTAGAAAATCTGGGGATGTCACAGGTGGTATCAGAGCATGAACAATATCAAAGCCTGACATTTTCTCAATATGCAACTGGAAACTAAAGAACCTTAAACTTAATAATCTTTAGGGTTAGATTAGTCATCTTTAGAGACTAGATTTGACCTAGCCTCTAGGTTAGCACCTAGATGTCTGAGAACTAGGTCTAGACTGGTGCTTGTTGAGTAGCAAGTCCTTACATGTCGTTCTCTCCTTGTAGTGCAGCGATATGGGACGTTGCACTCTTTGGAAATGATGTGCATCAAGGGAAGAGAAACCCTAGATATATTGTGCACATTGTCTAGAGTATCTACAATAGTCTACCCCTTGTTCTCACCCTTTTCACTAGTTTTCATGACATTGTACTCTCTACTATGTGTGGGACACTCATTTTCAGGATTTGGTTTTTTATTCCAATCAGATCGAACCTCGATAGTTTTCTCTGACGTTTATTTTATCGGAGAAAAACTATATAATATTTTATTATGTATATGTATTACAAAAATGTGTCCCCACACATGTACGAGTAGGAGGTGGTCATACAACCTAAGTGAAAGTGAATGACATCATTCTAGAAGAGAGATGTGATAAAGTGGGTTTTCTGGCTTAATTTCGAGGATGAAATATCTTTTAAGGTGTGTAGGATGTGATGGAGTGGACTTTTAGAACTCTTAAATGTCCAATGACATAGGTGAAGTCATACGTGTTGAGTTGTTTTGGGAGTTCCAAGTGTTTTGTCAAAGTGGGATGGGAAATGATAAGTATATTATGATCAAGTTCCTTAACTTTATGCCTTTTTGAAGTATTTAATTGAATGTTCTAACAACTGATTTTTGGCACCAAATTCCTGTACAAGGTACCTTGTTTAGTGAGGAAGAGATGATTAAAATTTGGTGGCAATTGGATGTTTCTAGAGGAAGTTACTAAGGTTTGAAATTTCTGAAATAATGTACATTTTAAGGATTAATAGAACAAGTTTAAAAGCTTTTGCCTAAGTTAGGGTGTGTCACGCCCCTTTGGGTTGGGTTGGGCCTACGTGGACAATCTCAGCCATCCATATATGATCTTTTGGTTGGGATCGCTAACTTGAGTAAGTCGCGGATAGGCTCAAGTGAGGGACTCACTCAGACCACTAGATTGAAGATCAAGGGCCCCCATGTTGTCCCTAACCTTACGGTTACCTCCTTGATCGCAGGCTAGGACCATGATGTCGTGGTTTTTGTTGATCGTGGGGTGTGGGTGAGAAGTGACCGAGTAGTTGAGGTCGCCCCTTTGTGATGAGCCATTTAACCCTTGATTTAGTTCGAGAGAGCAAGTAAACAGAGAGAATGAGCCCTTCGTTGCTAGAGTCTCTCCACCACAGAGAGCAGGTCATGGCTGGGAGCAGATAATGGAGGCAGAGAGGGGATTAGACAAAGATGTGTAGATGAAAAGGGAGATTGGAGTCTGAGGAGATGAGTGTAGACACTTGTGTGACCTGCGATGGTGGTTCCTTGGTTGATCAACCCTGGTTGGCCGGAGCTTGAAGATGAAGCTCGGAGGCTCATTCGCAGAGCTTCTCGCTATGACTGAAGGACATGGTCGAGCTCATGGAGGTAATGTGGTGCTTTAGGTAGTATTTCCTGATGTTTTCCATCCTTAGGGATGTTTTTCCCCTTTCCTAGCACCGTGACAGTCACCATGGTCGGCGAGCTCCTAGTTGTGAAGCTCCAGAGGTGAATCCAAGGACCAGTGAGGTCAGGGAGGTTGGTGAAATGTCCTCGAAGCTTATCACAGTCTCAAGGGCTAGTGAGGAGCACCATCGCACCGTCAATCGCTCATCAGAGAGAAATGAGGTAGCGGAAGACCTGCTCACAAAAGAACAGAGCCGCAATCCTGATCGCGGGAGTCTGTGAGCAAGTAAAGAGTAGACAATTGGTCCAGCTAGTGAACCAAGCTGCCCAATCACAAACCACATCAATCCAGACTGCGATTCATAAGTGAACTGAGCCCAAACCAATGCGGATCGGCCGATTCAATGTGATCCAAGATCTGGAGGTCGCCCCATCCAAAGAGCCACGTGGCGAGACACGATTCACTGAAAAAGGTAAATGTTCAATAATTGCCCAGATCTTATATAATTCATAGAAATTAGCCCGCTTATCATAAAAATACAACCAAGGTACCAAAATGTTCATAAAAATGTGTAGAATAATATGGAAGCATAATATCAGCCTTTTAATGTTTTATATCAGTGATATCATGTAAGATGTGTTATGCTTAGTCCATGACTAATAAATAGTAAATGATGATATAAATATTATGGAAAAATGTCAGTAAGTCTATAATCATGTTTATAATGCATATATGGTCATGTTGGTGTACAAAATTATGTAATTTGCTCAATATGGATATTAGGGATAGTAACCCTAAATAAAATGTAATAAATACATTGATGATCAATAAATGATGAAATTTACATAAATCCTTAATATCAGTAACTGGAAGCTAATGTGGAACTCTGATATCAGTTATATGCACGAAATCCATGTTATATGAAGTTGACCCATAATACATGGTTTAAAACCCTAATTTAGGTTAATGATGTAAGCTAAGGTTAAAATGTGCACAAAAAGGATATGGAACCTAATGTTCATATGATGAACAATAATATGAAAAATGACATCAGTATGATAATTCTAAGACAAGAATGCAAGTAATAATGAGAATATCCTAATGAGTTAAGTAAACCCTAAAATGGATACAATTAGGGTTAAGATGAGATGTAAGATGATGAGAACCTAATGATAGTTATGATCTTGCCTTAATCAGGGATGAACAAAGTTAGAGTTGACCTGAGGAATATGTGATGATTAGGTTTCTCTTGATCAAGGTACACCAATACCTCTTACTTGGCTTACTATACAATATGCTTGTGTTATATGCATAGTAAAATACTTGGCATATGGTATTGGATGAAATGATTGTTCTTATATGATATGTTGGTTGGTTTTCTATACTTACTACTATGAACACATCAAACATAATATCTCTGTTCCATTATATGAAAGCACCAACTCTTTGGCAGTGTGCTTGGAAGTGACCGAACTCTTTGGTAGTGGTCACATTGTACATATGGAAGCACCAACTCTTTGGTAGTGTGCTTGGACCCAACTCTTTGGTAGTGGTCACAGTGTACATATGATCCAACTCTTTGGTAGTGATCATAAAGGCCTTGAGATATAATGGAAAATAAGCGTAAAATATGTGTTCTCTTTTGTTAATGAATATCTTTGTGCAAGTATACGCTTTTCTTATATTCTTCTATTATTTCCAAGTATATTAGTTTTATCTTATTGCCAAGATATGATGAGAGGTAAATAAAATACATGTAGGCGTACTCAGTATAATATTCTTGAATATTGTGCTGACGTGTACCGCATGTAATCTTTTGTTTAGGTTGTGGTTATGCTCTTGAAGATCCGGGATAGTTGAGAGTTGTGTGACGAGCTGATGTATATGTGGACATGTTGTCTTAAGATCATGTAGTTTAGATGTAGTAGATGTATATGTATAAGTTTGCCTTTCAATGTGTGATATCAAATGTTGTAATAATTCATGTTGTAATTATATGTTGAATGGTGAACCAGTGTTGTATGGTTTTATTATTGTTCATGTACATGTGCTACTGATTGTTTCCTTTTGACTTCCTCTGATTTTCATCTTCTTAGCCTTTTGTGGGATGTTTAAATTGAGATTCTCACTGAGGTGAGAGTTTTAATTTGGACGTTACACATCAGATTAAGTTTTAGAAAATCTGGGGACGTCACAAGAGAGTAGTTCTAGATTAGATGTCTAGAGCCTTGTTTGGAATATATGATAGATGGAATAGATGAAATAAGTTTTGATAATATAAGTTGTATAGAGATGATATAAGATGGTTTATGATGGTATATGTTTGTCTCTGAGGACTTAAGTTCAATTTTGAGGATTGAGATAGGTTTTGATGAGGAAGGTAACTAGGCTTTAATGAGATAAGATATGTTAAGTTAAGACAAGTTGTGAGTCAGCATGAGCCTTAAGCTCTTTTACAAAGGAGGACCTCTAGTGTTAGGACCAGTTTTGGGGTTAGCTCAAGAGAGAGCGAGACCCACAGGGAGAAGGTAAGAGAACCTAGACTCCATGATATGAGAAATATGTGATATGATATGTCCTAAACTAGATTACTCCTGAGTGATTGAGTTGAGTCACTTTATGTATGATTCCTATAGTCTTGTTAAACCCTAGATGTCCTTGGGAAGACCAAACCCTAGAGTTAGAGAGAGGTTGGATATATGTGCATATCTGAACATCAATATGAGTGCTTGCCATCTGGGTGAGGGAGAGAGCCCAAGACCCTGGAGGAGGTAGCTATGTTAGTTTTTGTGAAGCCTCATGCTCGGGTTGATGGTTCCCACATAGGAATCTAGTGGTGTATATAAGAGTGTTTTGGGTAAGCATGTTTCATGGGTAGAAGACCTATGAAGTTATAGTTTGTACATATGAGATACTCATAGAGTTGAGTTAGCTCAGAGAGACTGAGCATGGCATTGCCCTCATGATATGGGTCAGGATAACCTCAATTGGGCTAGATAAATCTTTGATATATGTTTAATAAGCCACTCACATAAGTTTGTGTAATGCAACCATGATATAATATATGTAAATCAGCTGATCATAATATGTGATCTAATCTTGAGATTTGACATATGGACATGACATGAAGGAAATATAGAAATGGTTTGATAGATATCAATGTATAAATGGTTTACCATATACATGAATAATGATGATAATGTGATATTGTTAGTTAATCTTGTGATGAATCACTAGTAAATGTGCAATTTATTATGAGCAATGAAATAATATCATGTGAATGAAACATGTTACATGAGGTGTTAATCTAAGTGCTCAATAAAGATGAAATATATAGTTTGACAATTAGCTCAACATAACATTTATGTCACCTTGATATAATGGGTTGACTTTGGTTAACTCCTTTAGAACATGGTAATATGATGTGGGAACCCTAATGCAAGGGTAAAGATAAAGATGCAACCCTAACAAATGAGATATGTCATGACTGAACATGAGTTTCCAAACCCTTTTGAAGGGTTAGTTCACCCTAGATGCCTTAATAGCCTCCTAGGAATGGTACATATATGTTTTGGACATGATGTTTATGGGAATGTTGCACCTAGAGTAGTGCCCTAGCTGTGTTTGAAGACCTTTTGGTTTTTCCTTGGAGTATGTGAATGGCTTAATTTCGAGGACTAAATTTCTTTTAAGATGTATATGATGTGATGGACTGGATTTTTAGCTTAATTTCGAGGAAAAAATTTCTTTTAAGGTGTGTAGGATGTTATGGACTGAACTTATAGAGGTTTCAACCCATTTGGATAAGTGTATTAATATGATGAGTTATCTTGAGAGTTTGAAGTTCTAGGTAAAAGTTGAGGGTTGTTCTATGTTGACATCATGATTGAGATCCCAAAGTTTATGCATTTCGAGCAATTTAATCGATTGGTCGAATAAGTGTCGTTTTGGTGTCAAAATTTAATGGGATGTAATTAGTATGGTGATACGTCTATGGACAAAATATCTTGATGATTGAAGGACTCTAGAGGAAGCTATTTATGTTTGAACCCTGGGAAAATAATAGGTATATAAATATGTTTTGAATCAAGGTATATAATTTATGTAGCCTAAGTTGTCAACCAGTGGGCATGTCGTGGAGGCACAACTCTTCCTTAGGCTACAAAGTCACAGATTGTCTATGTGGCATTAGAATGACATTAGGATGGTCAGATCTCACAGGGCCTTCAGTTTGAATTGAATGGAGAACGTGGGAGAGAATGAGGCTAGAACTTCCCCACAACCACACGTAGTGTTCATGTGTAGAGGACAGACCCCGAGCGGGCAGTTAGCCTCGTCTCCTCCAGAATAATTCAATGACGGCTCATAATGCACCTTTGCGTAGCAAGAAGACAGAGAGGGACAATAGGGAGAGTAACCCAACTCTGGCCGGAGAAGATCCTCATAGCTAGCAGAAAGCAGGCTAAGGAGAAACTGAAAGACCAGGAGGAGCCATGCCGGAGGGACACACTACCATAGGGGTCAAACAACAAAGCCAAACCTCATGGGGGAAGATGCACCATGCGAGGAGGCACAGATCTCTAACTTTTCCAGATCAAGTCTCTCCTTTACAAGGACACACTACCTTGTCTTAGTGTCTGAAGGTTGTCGAAGCTAATGAGAAGGACCGAAGGGTAGGTGATCACTTTCCAGAGTCATGCCCTACAGCGGTAGCCTGTGTAAGGGAGAGAGACGGCGAGGATCGCGAGGCACAATGAGTAGGAGTCTCGGTGAAATCCATGAAATAGTTGTAGACGAAGGGGAACAGAGCAGCACTGAACCTTCACCAAGTTCTAGCCTGGGGGTGACAACGCTCAAGGCACAACTAGAAAGGCGGGTGACCCCATCTCATCACGAGGAGGTAGAGGTCCACGATGACAGCCAAGACTGCGGCTCACACTGGGGCAGTGATCTAGGGTAGCGCCGAAGAACAAGCCAGTGGCAGCGGGACTGAGCTACCAGAGGGTGGATCTGTGCGGCGATGCTCAAGTAGAGAATAGTCTCTTTGTGCGTGATGCACCCAGAAGACGTGAGCAGACAGGGAGATGAGTAGCCACTGCCATCTGAACCATATTGGAGAAGTGGGTCGGAGACAGGATCCCTTGGTGGCGGTGGCAATTCACGGACCCGGGATAGAGACCCAGCAGCGTCTGGCACTAAGATCGCAAATAAAAGATGGAGTGACTGGTCCAGTCCCGGTTCACTCGGATCAGCACTAAGCCAACCAAATCCCAAAACAAACTATCAGATCAACACAAACCAGGAGGAGGAGGAGTTGCGCCTCTCACAGGCCACGTGGCCTCATACGATTGGCTCACGAAGGTGAATAATTCTGTAAATACCCAGTTCTTAGATAATTTATAGAAATTAGCACGTTTCTCCGAAAATTACAAATAATATATTAAAATTCTCATAAAAATGGGTAGAACACAGTGGAATGATAATATCAAGATTTTTACGCACGAATCTTAGTAATATTATGCAAGATATATTATTCTTGTTTCATGAGTAGTAAATATCAAACGATGACTTAAAATTATGATAAAATCTAAATAAATCTAAAATCATGTTTATAATCTATATAAGGTCAGTGATTATGATGTTGATGCACAAAATCATGTAATTTTATTTATATGGCTAATTAGGGCTAATAACACTGATTAATATGCAATAAATACATTTATGATCAATAAATGTTGAAGTTTACATAATACCCTCATATCAGTAATTGGAAGATAATATGTAGATATGAGATCAGAATGATACAGATAATCCATGTTATAAGATGATGTTTACTCATAATGTGATGTAAACCCCATAATGATTAATACATGTAACATAGGGTTAACATGTGCACATAATCATATGTAACCAAGTAATCAGATTATGTATCCTAATATGGAATATAAGATCAGTAACCTAATTACAAGAAGATAAGAAAAGTAATGATGCACACATCCTAATGATCTAAGTGAAACCCTAATATGAATACGATTAGGGTTAATATGAGATGGAAGATGTTAAGAACCTGATGATAGTATGTGATCTTGTCTTAATCAAGTTTGACCACGATATAGTTGACATGATGGATATATGATGATGAGATTTGTCTTGATCAAGTTATGCCATTACCTCTTACTTGGTTTATTATACAATATGCTTGTGTTATATGCTAGTAAAGACTTGGCATATGGTATTGATTGAAATGTTTGTTCTTGTATGATATGTTGCTTGATTTTCCGTACTTATTACTATGAACACATCAAACATAATTTATTCTGTTCCATTATATGAAAGCACCAACTCTTTGGTAGTGTGCTTGGAAGTGAGCTAACTCTTTGGTACCGGTCACATTGTACATATGGAAGCACCAACTCTTTAGCAGTGTGCTTGGACCCAACTCTTTGGTAGTGGTCACATTGTACATAAGATCCAACTCTTTGGTAGTGATCATAAAGGCCTTAATGCATTCAACTCCTTGGTAGTAATGCATGGATGATATAATGGAAAATATGCCTAAAAGATATGTGTTCTCTTTTATTAATAAACATTCTTGTTCAAGTTTGCTTTTGTTATATTCTTCTGTTACTGCCAAGCTTAGTTTTATCTTATTGTCAAGATATGATGAGAGGTATATAAAAGACACGTAGGCGTACTCAGTACAGTATTCTTGAATATTGTGTTGACGTGTACCACATGTAATCTTTTGTTAGGTTGTGGTTATATGATCTTGAAGAACCACGATAGTTGAGAGTTGTGTGGCGATCTGATGTACAGGTGGACCTTTTATCTTAAGATCCTATATTTTAGTGGTAGTACATGTATATGTATAAGTTGTTGTTCAATATGTAATATCAAATGATGTAACAATCCATGTTGTAATTATATGTTGAATGGTGAACATGTGTATGGTTTTATTATTGTTCATGTACGCGTGCTACTGTGTTTCCTTCTGACTTCCTCTAATTTTCTCTTTCTTAGCCTAGTGTGGGATGTTTAAATTGGGATTCTCACTGAGTTGAGGGTTTCAATTTAGACGTCACACATCATATTAAGTTTTAGAAAATTTGGGGACATCGCAAACATCATACTATGATTTCATCATTAGAGAATTTCTTCCTTATCATACTTAAATATTAGCAATTCACCTTATTGAGTGAGTTGTCCTCAAATAGAAGCTTAGATTTTAGAAGGATTGAGGTTAAGAACTTTATTTTGTGATCACTTAATGTATGATCCAAAGATATCTTTATTTCAAGATCAAATTTGTTTCTTTCATGTATGATATGAAAGGCAATGAAAATATACTAAGTTAAGCTCGTGCTTTCAAACTTATATCTCTATTGCATTGCATGATATAGAGGGAAAGAGAATATACTAAGCCAATCTTATCTTGATTTCAAACTTGGATGTTACATGGATGATATTGGAAGGGAATACAAAATAGGTGAAGCTTATATGAATGACTCCTCATATATAAATAATCTGTATAACTCAAGTGAGATTTCTAGTATCATATATTAAGAAAGAGAATGGGAAGGAACAACATTTATGAGTATCTTATGCATGAAGCATTTTACTCTCAAAACCAGAGTTCATTTGTCACCTCACTTGCATCTAATGATGAGATTCGCAAACATATGTCACTCAAGATAGGACCTAACTCAATAAAAAGGATTGACTTTCTCATTGTGAGTCACCTACCCATCATTTTTTACCCAACTCTCACATATAGGATTGAATCATGTAGAAGGACTCAACACATCTACTCAGGAGTAACCAAGCTTAGGACACATCATTTCACGTACATCTCATATTTTTCATATATTATAGGGTAGGTCCCATGACCTCTCCTTATCGGTCTCACTCTCTCTAGAGTTCACCACGTATCTTATCCCAACACCGGAGGTCCTCCTTTGTAAAAGAGCTTGAGGATCATGTATATTCAACTTTATTTTAACGAAGCTCCTCTTAAGTAAAAAAAGGAAATGTACTTTCGTCATCAAGACTTAGGGCCTGTTTGGTTGGGCTGAAACACAAAACACGTTTAAAACTACACATTAAAATCTCACCTTCCTGCGTTTTGTTGCATGCGGTTCCCATCCACGGTGTGAAAACTAATTGCACGGCAACTCGCCAAGCTGTACAAAATTGAGAAAAATCAACCGTGCCGAATTGTGATGCAGTTCATTTTCACTGATCGCACCGTGTGCGGCCGCCGATCTCACTTCTCACTTCAGTGTCATACTCCCTGGTATCTACTGGGCCAAGTTTTTGTGCTCCACCATGCATGGACGGAGTAAATAAGACAACGTCGGCAACCATGCCACCTCCTTGAGCATTCCACTCGACCAACAGGCTACAGCTCCTGTGTGGTTCCGACAGGCGCCGCTTGATCAGGCAAATAATCATGATCGGTGAGGTGTTTTGAGAAGTGTTGGTCTGCGTTCTAGGATCTGTTGGGTAAAAGATAGAGGTCCGCGCCAGAGTAATGGATCCATTTTCCATACCTAACTCATCCTGGACTTGTTCAACTATCTACATTGATGTTTTATAGAACCTCATCCCGAGTCACTACCACCATGATGAGACCTCGTCAGTGGTGCTACTAATCACCAATTCTAAACTTTGTCATGACGGTGGACTCTATAGTGGCTTCATTTTTGCATGGGAGATGGACATCAAGAGATAAAAAGCTAAAAAGAGTGTGCATGTAGGTTCTAGCTATATGTTATGTTTCCATCTTCATGGAAGAACCACGTTCAAACAAATCAAAAAGTACCAAATCAATAGGTTGTATTTCATCCGAACCAAACAAAGTTGTTGCAGTTTCAACCCATGAAGTTGGATATACTATTTTCCAACTCTTGCTACAGGTTGATTTTCGGCTCAACCAAAGAGCCCTTAGCTTAGATTCTTCAAAATTGGATTCAACTCATATACAACATAATCAATATAACACAACTTATATCATCAGAATCAAACTTATATTCAATCATCCTCTCTTATAAAATATATCTATCTAGCTATCATCTACTCTAACAATCAAATATCTGATAAGGATCTAGACATCTAATCTAGACTGCTCTCTCTTCTAGACTAATGTCACTCCCTTTCACTTAGGTTGCATGAACACCTCCTACTCTCCTATGTGAGGGACACATTTTCATATTGAAAAATATAATAAAATATTATAAAGTTTTTCTTTGAGAAAGCATACGCCAGAGGAAAGTTGAGGTTTGATTCGATTGGAAACAAAATCAAATCAGCAAAATTGAGTGTCTCACACACAATAGATAGTCTAGTGTCATGTCACCTAGTAAAATGGTAAGAACAAGGTGTAGACTAGTATAACTACCCAATACATATGAGCTCAATATGGAAATGGTTTCTCACACTTGTCTAGACCTATTTTTAAAACATCTAGGTTCTAACCTAGAGGCTACATCAAACTTAGTTCCTATAGAACAAATTACTACATTTCTAGGATTTATAGTAAATGGTACGGATTATGTTTTATGCTTCATGGTGAGCAAACATTAGGTGTATCCATTGTTCATGCTTGGATACCAACTGTACACTACTATAGAAATAGCATTCAATGTCGCTTTTCTGGGCGTCGGTTATTTAAAAAAACGAACGCCTATAATAGTCAACGTCGTTTATTTAGGAACCCCGACATCTATATTCTAAGACCAGCCAGACACGGGTACCGCTTTGTATTCAGCGTTGGCTGGGTAAAACAAACAGACGCCTAAAATCGCCCATGAAATCCAATTTTTGAGTGAAATTTTTTTTTGCCCCAAAGTATCACATACAGCAGTCAGTTTTTTAACTACTAACCGACGCCGATATAAGATGAAAATTTGCACGAAAAATTCCAATTTTGGCGTCAGTTATCCTTTGATAACCGACGCTGATAATGGTTCTCGTCAAATAATTTAGGGTAAAGATTGTCTAATTGGACGTCGGTTTTTTACTATAAACTGATGCTTAAAGGTAAAAGGCGTCGGTTTTCCAGATAACCGACGTTGTTGACAAACTTAATAGACTTGTATCACCCAACTCTTCCCCTTCCTTCCTGTTTCATCGCGATAGTTTTCTGATGTGATCGTCGCTAGCCTAAAATTGCCCGATGACCCCCGCTGTTGCTGGTGCGGCTATGCTCGCCGCCGCCGCCGCATCCTCTTTCTCCTGTTGCCACCGCCGCTTGTCGCCACTACTACTCGCCGGTCAGCTTTGCACATCTCCTGGTGCCACTGTTGCTCGCCGCTCTGCTCTGGTCTTCGCTTGCTCACCGCCACTGCTGCCGCCGGTCACCTCCGCTCTTCTCCAGGCTAGCTCCAGGTAGCCCTAGCCTCTTTGCTTTCTTATCCATAGCTCCTTATCAACAACAAGCATGGTCGTGGTTGTGTTGGCCTAGAACGGCCGTGTTGTCGAGCACGACATTGGTAGGCCAACACAGCCACGACTGTGCTGGTTGTTGGTAAGGATATGAACAAATCTTTATGTAATGCTTTATGTAAATCCTAGAATACGAACAAATCTTTTGATTGCATATATTTGTGTTTCTAATCCTAATGTTTTACCTAATTCAATAAATTTTGAAGTATGTTGAAATAAGATTTAAACTTGTCCATTCTAGCATCCTAATTTGATTTGATTAAACCCTAACATTGATGAAACCCTAACATAAATTGTGATGAAACCCTAACATTAATTGTGATGAAACCCTAACATGTACATATCTATTATTGTGTTTGTTGGCCTAGAAACCCATCCAAGATTTACTCATTAGGAGTAAATCTTGGATAGTCCCCGGTTTGGGACTGTTTTTGAACACCTAATCTCACTTAGGATGTAAGTGTATAATGTGTATTGGGTTTTCGAGAAAATTTCAGCAGCATTTCCCCATTTGTTCTCTAAGTACATATGTACTTAGAGAACAGTGGGGAAATGTTGTCGAAATTTTCTCGAAAACCCAATACACATTATACACTTACTAGTGAGATTAGGTGTTCAAGGATGGGATACGTGGTACACATTTATTATATATCAGAATGACATCACATGTGTTTGTTGGCCTTGAAACCCTAATTTCACTACTACAGAACATGTCTTTGGCGTTGGTTGTTTATGCCCTTTTAGCGACGGTTCTCAAGTGACGCCTATGTGGGCGCCGCTAAAGTTCAAACTCTTCGACGTCAGTTTTATAACCGATGCCAAAAGGCTTCACGCCATCGAAAACACACCAGTAGGGCACCGATAGGCGGTACACATTTATTATATATCAAAATGACATTGCATGTGTTTGTCGGCCTAAAAACCCATCCAAGATTTACTCATTAGGAGTAAATCTTGGATAGTCCCCAGTAGGGCACCGATAGGTGGTACACATTTATTAAATATCAGAATGACATCACATGTATTTGTTAACCGTAGACCCTAATCTTGTCCTAATATATACTTGTTTTCTCTTTGATCATAGAATGGATAGATCATGGATGTCCATTCGCAATCGCTGCACCCCAGAGTTTATATCTGGTCTTGATCAGTTTATTAGATTTACCGAGGAACATAGGAATGAACATGGAGATAGGTTCTACTATCCATGTAGGCATTGCGGTATCAATTTGAAACTCAACATTGGTGATGATATCAAAAGTCATGGCATGTGCAACGGGATTGTACAAGGCTATACAGAATGGCACTGGCATGGAGATATTTCAAACTTGAAACCAGTGGATGTCGATAGCAGTTCTTGGGTGGAAGAAGAAATTTCCTCCGATGACATAGATGTGAACGAACCAGTTCTAGTAGACATCACTGATGAGATGATGGATAGTTGTAGGGTAGAGCACACTGATCCACCTCCTATCTTTAGAAACATTGTGCATGATGCTGAGATATCGTTATACACAGGTTGTGCTAAGTTTACGAAGCTTAGCATTGTGTTGAGATTGTAGAAGTTGAAAGCTAACAATAGATGGAGCGACAAAAGCTTCACTTCATTGTTGACTTTGTTAAAAGAAATACTTCCTGAAGGAAACGAGCTGCCAATCTCAACATACTGGTAAAGAAATTGTTGTGCCCAATGGGAATGGAGGCCAAGAAGATACACGCATGCCCAAATGATTGTATATTATTTCAAAAGGACTATGTGAATTTGAAAGATTTTCCAAAATGTGGTGCGTCACAGTATAAATTGACAACTTCGGGGGAGTCCAAAACTGGTTCTCCTGCCATGGTGATCTGGTATCTACCTATAATATCACGGTTTCAATGCTTGTTTGCAAATCCGAAAGATGCGAAGAATTTGAGGTGGCATGCAGATGTTAAGAAAAATAATGATGGGATCCTACGACATGCGTCTGATTCCCCACAATGGAAGAAGATTGATCTATTGTACCCCAAATTTGGTGAAGAAGATAAGAATCTAAGACTTGGGCTTTATACATATGGGATGAATCTGTATGGGACATTGAGCAGCCAACATAGCACTTGGCCAGTCATGCATGTTATATACAATCTTCCTCCCTGGCTGTGTATGAAAAATAAGTATGTTATGTTGTCGTTGTTGATATTGGGCCCTAAACAACTCGGAAATGATATCGATGTTTATCTTGAACCTCTGATTGATGACTTAAAGCAACTTTGGGCTGAAGGTGTGATGACCTATGATGCTTCAGTAAGAGACACATTTTGTTTGCATGCTATGTTGTTTTGCACTATTAATGACTTTCCAGCGTATGGGAATTTGTCTAGATATAGTGTCAAAGGAGCTAAAGCGTGTCCTATATGTGAAGAAAGCACTGATTCAATAAGACTAAAACATGGCATCAAGACTGTATATCTTGGTCATCGAAGGTTTCTTTCCATCTGTATTGTAGGAAGCACAAAGCATTCAATAGATAGAATGATGAATGGAGTGCACCTAAACCTATACCACGGATTATTGTTTATGAAAGAGTAAAAGACATTGTCAATGAATTTGGTAAGAAATCACAATGTAGTATGGCCACACGGAGTGAAAATTCTTCATTCAAGAAGAAGTCAATATTTTGGGATCATCCTTATTGGAGTTCTTTGACAGTCAGGCATTGTATCGATGTAATGCACATTGAGAAAAATGTCTGTGATAGCGTCATTGGTACTCTATTAAATATACCAGGTACGACTAAAGATGAGATAAAATCCAGACTGGACCTACGTGAAATGGGAATAAAGTCAGAATTAACATAATTATGTGAAATGGGTAATAAAAGAACATACTTACCTAACTCTTGTTACAGTTTGTCTAGAAAGGAGAAGAAAGCTTTTTTTGAATGCTTAGCAAATGTTAAGGTGCCACAGGGTTACTCATCCAACATCTGTAGATTGGTATCAATGAAAGATCTGAAGTTGATAGGTCTTAAATCTCATGATTGTCACACTCTAATGCAACAAATATTGCCTGTGGCAATTCGATCTATATTGCCTAAGCATGTAAGGTTTGCAATCACCGGACTTTGTTTCTTTTTCAACAGTCTATGCAGCAAAGTTATTGACCCTGATACTCTTGATAATTTGCAAAGAGAAGTGGTTGTTACCCTATGTCAGCTGGACATGTATTTCCCTCCTTCGTTCTTTGATATCATGGTACATCTTGTTGTCAACTTGACTAGGGAAGTGAAAATGTTGGGACCGGTTTTCTTGCATTGGATGTATCCCTTTGAATGATACATGAGCATTTTTAAAGGTAATGTTTGAAACCGTTATCGGCCTGAAGGGAGTATTATTGAAGGTTATGTGGCGAGAGAGGTTACAGATTTTTGCAATGACTTTCTGAGTGGTCATAACACTCTTGTTAATGATAAGAATATTAAGGAGGGTAAAGGAACTTTGGGATCACGGGTGAAAGTAATCAACCATGAGCAGTTGGAACAAGCTCACTTGTATATTTTACACAACATGGACGAAGTGAGTGTTTATATCAAGGATCACATCTGTTGTAAGTATTGTTTATGACATTGTAGCTAGTCTTTTCAAGATGATATGTTTTCAAGTTGATATGTATATATGTATAACATTCTTTACGTAAATTTGTAGGCATTGAAGCCATGCCACTTAAGAATGCAAGACTATGTTGTTACAGAAGCGCAGGCTTACCCATCCCTTCCTGGGGTAACACTTCATGGGACTCCAATGCCACAGGGCTACGTTCGTGTGAGCCCGATACGTGTATTCCCTGATTGGATGGAAGCTACATTGCCATATGCCCACCTAGATATTGATACACTTGCTGAGGCAGAAGGCGGGGTGATATTGTGGCCCAAAGCACATGTCGTCTACACTATAGAAATTGTAAGATAAATTTACATAACTTTAGATTGTTAATATGTATATATGAGGTCAATTGATCTGAAATTATATATACATGTTAAAAAGAAGACATCCAGAGCATCTAGGCCTCCACCTCCACTTCCTGCATTACCAAGTTGGATTCGAACTGACCTAAAATACCCATTAGGTCCTGCTTGTAGGGGAATGGCATGTTGGCTACGGGCACATAATATACATTTCCCGATAATTGTTTCTTTAGAAGTGAATTATGCAGGTCAATCATATGAAAGCTCTTTATTTATACAAGATATTATTGAGTTGTTTATATATGATTGGCTGAATACATCAATGATAGAGACATGGATAAGGTGAGATCTAGTTGATACATCCATATACCTTGTGTAAGATCCGGTGATCTGGTTTCTTATATATTAATGCATACGTAATACATGTTTTGCAGCTACTTAGTCGAAAGTCAATGTAAACAATTTGTATTTGACCATGTGGGATTTTTTATTCCATCATTGAGTAGTATGGTAGCTAAAGACCCTGATAGTGTTCAACAATATTGTATAGATGCTTTACAATTTTCAGTCAGCAAAAGAAGACTATAATAATAGCTCCATTCAATGTCAAGTAAGTTTACTTTACTTATAATTTGGACTTAAGAAAATTACATTTTTAGTATGGATTTTGAGTTATTAATTTTTAACTTTTTTACCTCTAGCGGTAGGCATTGGGAGTTACTAGTTATTCTCCCTTAGACGTTCACTATTTATTATCTAGATCATGTGGGGAGTACATTAAATACTAAAATTGGACACGTAATGAGAATACCATTATTCTGGTGAGAAATAATTCATTTTTATATCTGTTAACATCTGTTATTACATTACTATTTAATTATGCAATATACTATGTTACATTAACATGTAGGGGTTTAGATGCATTCAAAAAGGCTGGAGGAAAGGTCCCCAGGAAAAAGAACCAACCAATAATTTGGGAGAACGTGAAAGTAAGTTCTCAAATCCAATGTATATATTATTTATGTGAATTGTGGTAAGTTGTATTTTTTAATATTTTGTATGTTTCAATTTATAATGCACTACACAAGACAACGGCAGGGCATGTGCATACTATGTGTTGTGATTTATGCAGATGATTATCGAATATGCCGCATTGGACACCGATACCATACATGAGGTATTATATATAGTCTCATTAGTTAGTATGAAATATATCAATCTTATTTTTATATTATTACTTATATATATACATCATTCTCTTTGTAGGTATTTAAAACTTTCCACACTATAGGTAAACACTTAAAAGATGTACATGCTCCATATTCGATGGAAGTATTAAATGAAGAGAAGAATGGGCAAGAGCCATACAAATAGTGGGGACTGTAAAATATAATTGGGATGATGATAGAGATGTTGAATGATATTTTGTAAATGAATATTTCTAAATGTTTATACATGTCTGAATGTTTCTACATGTCTGAACGTTTCTACATGTCTGAACGTTTTACATGTATTTGAATGTTTCTACATGTGTGAATGTGAGAATTGAATTGATGTCTGAATTTATCTACTTGTGTGAAAAGTATATTTGTTGATTTTGTAGGTTTATGGCCTGTTTGTTGGCTGATATCAATGGATGTCATAAACCTGCAGTTCAGAAAATTGAACTGTAGGTTCTCATCCTGCTGACGAGCCACAACAAGCATGGAAATTGATAAGAAAAAAAAATATAGGTGTCAGTTATTTATATAACACCGTCATCAAAGGCTTACATCATCGGTTATTTGATAAAACCGCCGCCTAATGTGACAAACAACCCGACTGTGCAGGAAAGTATGGTCGTGGCAGGAAATAGCATCTCTTATTAGTATAAAACCGATTCCTATAGTACTAAACACGGTCATGCAGAGAAGCACGGCCGTGGCGTCTGGAAATATGGCGTCAGTTTTTTAGTTGCAAACTTACGTAGAAAGTGTCCTAGATGGCGCTCTTTTTATGGCGCGAACCCTTTTGGCATCAGCTTACTATACATATTCGACGCCTATCGGTGTCCTGCTGGCGTGTTTCCGGTGGCAGGAAGCCTTTTGGCGTCGGTTATAAAATCGACGTCGAAGAGTTTGACCTTTAGCGGCGCCCACATAGGTGTCGCTTGAGAACCGTCGCTAAAAGGGCATAAACAACCGATGCCAAAGACATGTTCTGTAGTAGTGGTAGCATCCCTGAATTCTGCCTTCTTGATACTTACAAGGCCCAAGAGAACAAATCCAAAAATGTCAACTAATTGTTTCAGAGAGCGATGCAGAAATAGTATACACATACATGAACATACAACTATAAGCATACACCATAACAATCTCAATATTCAACATGTATATAATACTACATGTTTTACTAAAAATTATAATTATACAATGAACGAGAATTATACTAGTCTGAAACATGTATACTAAAAGGATTTTAATACAAAAGCTAAACTTATACAACTTCTCACTTTCTAACTTTTCTCCCATGCTAGCTCTGAATCTAAAATATATGTGAAACAACAAATAAAAACACAAGATGTCAAGTACATGGATAGAAAGATACATATATTTATGGTTTTCATAATTTGAAAAGATTTACAAAAGGAAAGAAGGAAGATCATAGAAAATTGTTCTTAATAAGTGGAATATGCTAATTTTATTCATTTTCTAGATGAAGTTGCATTATCGAGGTGGACTAGTACCAAACATATATATTGGGCTCTATCATGTGTACCAAGTACTGTGGGAAACTCCCCATACACTGTGTGCTCTAAGGAGGTGTACTAGTCAATATTAATCCATTCCCTCATAAGGGGGGTAATTAGCACCTTAAATAACTACAAAACATCTAATCTTAATTTATGTTTCAAGTGACACATTATCGAGTACATACAGTAATAATACATCCAGTATTTCCAAATAAAAGAGTATACATAGATATCATGATTCAACAAAGAAAATCATAGTGATATACATAAATAAAAACCCATGTACCTAAGTTCAGAGGTTCCTAATATGTCCATCATCATCTACTATTCTGGCCACCACCTATGTAATAGCATATAATCACCATTAGCACAATGTTTACCATTATTGATGATATTTAGGTCCATTTAGGGTTTTAGGCCATCTCTAAGTTTCACTATTCTAACACTTTTGTCTGGTATTTTTATATTCATCTAGGTGTTGTGGTTAGGCTCTAGGTCAATTTTCATATTTTTATGAAGCTTGGTCTATTTTCAAGAATGAAAATGAGGCTAAAAGCATGGAATTGGGTTTTAATGAGAAATGTCCTATTATTTCGACATAATAGTCAAATCAGAGTGCATTTTTGGTTTCCACATGATATTAGGGTTTGATAATAATTTTCTCAAATTGAATCTCAACCATTTTCTAATTATACCATTTAAATGAATAATTATTGTCTAAATTAAATATCATCAATAGTAATGTTTCAAAAGTTTGATATAGGGGTTTCACAATAAATAGGGTACTTTTCTGAATCTGTGGGTATTTTTGGGGAATTTATTGGTCAAGAAAGTTATTTTCTACTATTTTGATATGATTAGGGAGAGAATTACAATTTTAGGTTGGTCTTATCTTCTGGAATAACTTGTTCCATCATATGAAGCCACCTAATGTGCCTAGATGTGATGCACATCACCCACTGAGATTGGGACCTTAGTCCTCTATTCTCATGAGTTGGCAGACTGCTGGATTGAACCAACCTGGTTCTCTGGATGCAGCCAGCCTAACCCTCCCTCTCCTCATTTCTATCATCCACATTTGCATGCTTATAAGCCTGCCGCGATGCCCTCTATTCTAGTGCTACTACACTGGACCTCCATGGCAAGCCCCATCTACGGGTACCCTCCTTCTCAACATATTAGCCTCAAATTCTCCATGTCATCCTATGAAGCAAGGGGTCTCAAGATGGTTGTTTCTTTTCAACATCGTCTAGGTGGGCTTGGACCTCCGATCATCCTTCTGCTCTAGTTGTTGTGGTAGGTTAACATATCTAGGGTTAACTTGGGTTTTTATTGATTGTTCCCTTTGATTACTTGTGTGTTCAACATTAGTGTAATCAAACAAAACCCCAACCAATCCCTTGAACTGTGGACTCTAATTTAAGAACCTAGACAAAACTAACTAGGCTATAGTGTTACCTCTCTTCCTTCGGATCGAATCCGAACGTGCCACTCTCACCTTACTACCACATGACCCTATTCGCTTGCAGGTATGTGTGTTAGTCTATGTGAGTGTATCCAAACATTATGGTCTTATAAATTTGATAGATGTAGTTTTGTCAAACTTAGGGTGCTTCTAATCAAGATTCAATTAATTTAGGCTGACCTTAGGTGGAAATGCAGCAAACGTTTTGTTGAGGGAAGCATGATTCAAAAGTTTGGGGTGGTAGGGTGTACACTTTCTTTTCTCAATTTCGTTTTTTATGCCCAAAAGCTTGGTGTGTTTTTCCTAAGGTACACCTAAATCAACTAAATCTTGATTATATGTGCACTAAGTTTCACACAATTAGGTCTTTCAAATTTATAAGACATGAAGGTTTGGACACACTCACATAAAGTAAAAAACTTTACCAGCAAGTGCAAAGGGTCATTTTATAGTATAGGAGAGTGGCAAGTTAGGGGTTTCTCCTCATGGAGAGAGGGGCACTAGATCTTAGTTAGATAATGCTAGGTTTGTACCATGGATTCTTGGGTTGAAGGGTTTGAAGGTTGATTTTGGTGGTTTACACTAGTAGTTTAAGCAATTAAGCAAAGAAAGGAAGGAATACCTAAGTTAACCCTAGACAGTTTAATTATCATGATCAATGAAAACAAGACAAACAAAGACAGGACCACTTAAACTAAAGCAAACAAGGCAAGATCTAATGATAGACTAAGCTATAAATTTAGGCACTAGAGCAATGAAGAATCTCAAATAGCACTAACTATCAAGACTAGAACTACAAGCTCAAGGGAGAACTAACAACTCTAGCAAAACCTAACAATAAAAAATGATGCAATTAACTAACAAGCAATTAAAGGAACTAACTAGGCAATCATCAACTAGATTGAAGACCATGAGGCTTTTTGTCAAATAACAGAGGTGTGGGTCTCTTGGGGGAATGTAACTAGAGTAACAATTGAACCTCGTAGATCTAGTAAGACATGCCTTGAACATGAAATATTTGGTTATCTTATGACTTAATAAGGCGGTGAGTTGGTCATAGATAATGAGCCAAAAACCTATCTAAAAACTACGAAGGGACCAGAGTCTGAAAAATGCCTTGAGTCCATGAGATCTGAGATGGAATTCATGTACAACAACAAGGTATACACCTTTGTGGATCCACATGAAGGGTAAAAACCCATAGCATGGAAATGGGTCTTCAAAATACTGACATGAATGGAAAAGTACAAACTTATAAGGGAAGATTGGTTGCGAAGGGTTTCAGACAAGTTCAAGGTGTTGACTATGACGAAACCTATTCTCTTGCCATGGTTAAGTCCATCAGGATCATACTTGCCATTGCAGCTTATCACGACTATGATATTTGGTAGATGGATGTTAAAACTACATTCCTTAATAGGAATCTTCTTGAGGATGTGTATATGACACAACCTGGGGTTTTTATAAATAGTAAGGATGCAAATAAAGTTTGTAAGAAGCAAAGGTAAATCTATGGATTGAAACAAACATGTTAGAGTTGGAATCTTCAAATTTAATAAAATGGTCAAAGAGTTTGTCTTTCATCAAAATGAAGATGAACCTTGTGTGTATAAGAAGGTTAGTGACATCATGATTGTATTCCTCATATTATATGTAGATGTGATACTATGAATGGGGAATGTCGTCCCTACTCTATAGATGGTAAAGACCTAGATGGGATATACATTTTCTATGAATTACTTGGGAAAAGCATCCTATATCTCGGGAATCAAGATCTGTACAGATAGATCAAGAAGGCTTCTTAGACTAAGTCAGAGCACATACATTGACACAATGTTGAAGAGGTTCAGCATGGATGACTCAAAGAGAGGAAACCTACCCATGATTGATGGAGTTACTATTTCTAGGGCCCAAAGTACCATTTCTTGTGAAGGAAGGGAACACATGAGTAGGATTCCATATGCACATGCAATTTGTTCCATCATGTACACAATGTTGTGTACTCGTCCCAATGTCTCATATGCCTTGACCATGATGGACATATATCAGTCAATTGTAGGTGATGCTAACTAGATAGCCATGAAGAACATCCTTAAGTACTTAAGAAAAACTAAGGATCAGTTCTTGGTCTACGGAAGAGAGGAAGAGTTGGTGGTAAAAGGTTACACTGATGCAAGCTTCCAAACTAATAAAGATGATTATGGATCACAATATAGATTTGCATTTTTCCTATAATCTAGAAAAGTTCCAAGCAATATATAATTGTAGATTCTACAACAGAGGTCAAGTATATTGCAACATCAAATTCTATAAAGGAGGTTGTTTGGATCAAGAAGTTCATCTCACAAGTTGGGGTAATTCCAAGTATCAGCAATGCAATTGAGCAATATTGTGACAACAATGGAGCTATTACACAAGCTAAGGAACCCAGATTCCATCAGCATTCTAAGAATATACAAAGGTGGTTCCATCTCATACGAGAGATCACACAATGAGGATATGTGAATATTTGTAGAGTACAAACCGAGAGCAATGTTGTTGACCCCTTGACAAAATCACTTTCACAACGGAAGCATGATGGTCATGTTAGATCACATAGGATTAAGTTCATGGGTTATTGGCTCTAAGTGCAAGTGGGATTCTATTGGTGTGTATGCCTAGAGAGTTAGTCATATGATTATTGTAATGGCATATCTTGTAAATGATTTGATTAATAGTAAAGGCAGTATTCCAATTTATTGTATTTTATTCATTTATGAGATAAAGATGTAACATAATAAATGCTTAAAGATGATATTACTCAATGATGTATGTCTTTGGATTGATGAACTGAACAATGAGATGATACATATGATAATAGTATATACATTTTTGTTATGTCCCTAATTGGATGTTATTATGGAAGGATGATAGAAAGTAATAACACATAAGACTAGAGTGTGTGTTGGTTGATGACAAAATCTCATCAGTCATGATATGTGATATCAAACCAAACACATTGATACTTGTTAGAGAATAGGGTATCAAATAGACCCACCATAAGAATGATACATGAAATTATGATTGGTGGTTAGGATCATCTCTTACAATGTTAGTGGTGAATGTGGTTCTTAGACATGAAGTCACTACACTCATCCCATTTCATTCAGTGTAATTTAAAATCATTTACCATGACTTTGAATAAGGGTTGCCATAACAGTGATGATTGGGTGCATTGTGACACATGGGGATGACTGTGAGTGATGTAGATGGAATTTGTCCCTCCTATAGGAGTATGATATCATGCATACTTGATAAGTGAGACTGAGAAATGCATGGCCATGCTCATGTGAGTCAATATGTTATATTGAGCTAACATATATCTCAGAAAATCTCCTCTAGTTCAAGGAACATAGATTGAATGTTGAAGAGAAATGTCGATTCCATGCCTCGAGTTCAATCTAGATATCAGTGACAAAGGAACTAAACCAATCACATATTGTAGGTTGAAGTTGTTCTCCAACTTTCAAATTACTTGGGTAGTAATGATGTGTTACTAGATATCGCTCATTGGTTGTGATGTCATAAACTAGTTTTAGAGATTCACTACTAATGTAAATTGGAACCAATCAGGTCATACACATAGTAAACACTTGAAATAGGAGTTTATTCATTAGTGACATTTAATTTGATTACTAGAGGGTTTAAGTATTCAACTTAAACAATAATTGACATACTGAACTCTGAATTGACTGATTCAAGTGTTGAACTGGTCGATTAGAATGTTAGGTTGATTGGAAATTACATTGGCTAGATATCAGATGAACCAACCCATGAACCGACCATTTCACTGAGTGAATTGGTTGACTCAAGGATAGTCAAATGACCGGTTCATGGTTAATTCGATTGGATCAAAGATTAGTGTTGATGTCATATAATGCATTAATTGAATATTAATTTCCAATACAATTGTGATTGGCAAACATGTTAAAATGACCGGATCAAGGGTTGAACTGATCATTTCACATGCCGACCAATCGGTTCACCTATGAATATATCATTTTTCCTCTTATAGATGTGAAATTTTGTGACATCATGTACTCATAGATCTTGCATAGACTGGGAACCCTAACCTTGACCCTCTATTAATAGAGGGGTATTGGGGGCTTCCTAGACAGTACATCAGTTTCTCTGACAATCATTGTCTTCTCTAGTTGTGGTAAATGAGAGAACCCGAGCTAGTCCTACCTAATAAAGGGAGGGATAGTAAGGGAGAACAATTGTGGAAGAGCAAGTTGGTGCTAGTACACCCACTAGAAGGGAACAACTCATTCCTCTCTGTACATGTTAAATGACATGCATTCCAGGGGGTCCGTGTGAACTGCTATAGAGGAAAGTAGGCTATCTCCTACCGCTACAAGGACATCATCACGTTGCTATCTTTGGTGATCAACTAGGAGCTGTTGCAGACATTGTCTGAGTGTGACTTGAAGAAAAGTTGCATGTTGCATCTTGGAATTGTCGTTGGACATGCTCTAGGACCAGGTATTACCTAGAAACCATCCTTCCCACTATATAGTTATTGACGAGATCTACTATTATAACGGGAATATGGCAGTTAAATTTTTGTTTTTGCTTCCTACTCTGCCTCCATATGTCCCTATAGTGGTATCAAAGCCATGTCATGTTTTTATGATTTAAGATAATTTATATGATCATATTTTAATTTTTTATTTATTTATTAATATAATGCAAATAATTAAACTGATTAATGTGCATATCCAATTGAATATCGCGTACAAACACAAACTTATATATATATATATATATATATATATATATATATATATATATATATATATATATATATATATATATATATATATATATATATATATATATATATATATATATATATATATATATATATATATATATGTGTGTGTGTGTGTGTGTGTGTGTGTGTGTGTGTGTGTGTGTGTGTGTTTGTGTGTGTGAAATTTGTATGTGATACTCTAAAAAATGGTTTTGGTGGTGGATGTGTAGATTGGTTATGGCCAATAACCCTAGATATTTGTGCATGGTGGTTGTGTTTGTTTATTCCTGTTTATATCTCAATTTGCATATTGAGCCTCTACCATCTCTTCCAACTGTAAAAGTATTATTCTCTTCTAACTATGCTCCCCTCTCATGTAAATCAAGGTTTCTCTATTATTATTCAATAGGTAATACCATTAGGATATCTTAGTTATTGTTATGACGATGAAGGCAAGTCAACTGGTTGGATGACCGAGGAGGACAAACAACAAGTGGGCCAAACTGATCGGCTGGTGGCCTAAAGGATCAAGTGGAGGATCATGAAGATGGTGGACTGTCTCTATTTATAGAGGGTCAGGGATAGGGTTCCCAGTCTATGCAAGATCGAAGGGTACATGATTTCACAAAATTTTACATGTTGCAAGCATCAAAAGGATGAGTTCACTGGTGAACCAATTGGTTGGCATGTGAACGAATTGATTCAAACCTTGAATTGATTGTTTTATCATGTTTCCTAATCGCAACTATATTGGAAATTAATATTCAATTAATACATAACATGACATCAACACTGATCGTTGATCCAATCAAATTAATCCATGAATGCTATGGTTAGAACATTTTATTTGTAGAAACCTGGTATTGATGAAGATATGTGCTTGAACCAGTCAGGGTTGATCAATTCAACCGTTGAACCAATCGACTCTCCTCTTAGCTAGTCATTTGTTCTTCTTCCATGTCATCACCCTAAACCTAAAACATTTGGTTATCTTGTAACTTAGGAAGGTGGTGAGTTGGTCATAGATGATGAGCCAACAACCTATCTAGAAGATAATAAGGGACCAAAGTATGAGAAATGGCTTGAGGGCATGAGATCTGAGATGGAATCCATGTACACCAACAAGGTATGGACCTTGGTGGATCCACCTAAAGGGGTAAAACCCTTAGGGTGTAAATGGGTCTTCAAGAAGAAACCTTTTCTTCAGTTTCCATGGTTAAGTCCATCAAGATCATGCTTGCCATCGCAACTTATCACAACTATGAGATTTGATAGAGGGATGTTAAAACCACATTCCTTAGTGGGAATCTTCTTAAGGATGTACATTACATAACCTGAGGGTTATATAAATCCAAAGGATGCAAATAAATTATGTAAGCTAAAAAGGTCAATCTATGGATTGAAGCAAGCATATCGAAGATGAAATCTTTGATTTTGAGGAAGCATTCATAGATTTTTTCTTTAGTCAAAATGGAGATGAACCTTGTGTGTACAAGAAGGTTAGTGGGAGCATGATTGTATTCCTAATATTGTATGTAGATGACATACTATTAATGGGAAATGACATCCCTACTTTACAGATGGTAAAGACCTATCTAGGAATGTTTTCTATGAAGGACTTAGGTGAATCATCCTATATCTTGGGAATTAAGATCTATAGAAAAATATCTACAAGGCTTCTTCACATACATTGACAAATTGTTGAAGAGGTTCATCATGGAGGACTCAAAGAGACGATACCTACCCATAAATCATGGAGTTACCATATCTAGAGCCCAAAGTCCTAGTTCTTGTGAAGAAAGGGAACACATAAGTAGGATTCCATATGCATCTGTATTTGGATCCATCACGTACACAATCTTTTGTACTCATCCTGATATCTCATATGCCTTGAGCATGATGAGAAGATATCAATCAGATCTAGGTGATGCTCACTAGAAATCCAGAAGAACATCCTTAAGTACTTGAGAGGAACTAATGACCAATTCCTGGTCTATGACAGAGAGGAAGAGTTGGTGGTAAAAGGTTACACCAATGCAAGATTCCAAATTGACAAAGATGATTACAAATTGCAATCTGAATTTGTATTTTACCTAAACAATAGAGCTATAAGCTAGAAATGTTCCAAGAAATAGACAGTTGTGGATTCTACAATAGAGACCTAGTGAATGCAGCTGATGCGATGATTTTGAGTCGCATTTATAGACCTGTTTGATATGTGTTTTATGCTTTTATTAGTCATTTTTATGGTTAACGTTGCATAATTCATCTATTTTGGTCTTTGCCACTATTTTATGTCAAATCCCCTTTAATTCGTCATTTTGAGCATTAATTGTCAAATTATTATTATTTGTGTGAAGTTATGTGATCTTGTCTTTGAATTTCAGGACAAACAAGTATTTGCTTCCGTCGATACCATCGACGGAAGTCGATACCATCGACATGGTCACATGTTGCCAGCTGAAAGGAGCAGCAAAGCGTCGATACTATCGACAGGGATGTCGATGGTATCGAGTCACCTTCAGGTTGTTGGAGATGAAGCAGTCGATAGTATCGACTCCCCGTCGATACCATCGACACAAGGAGGCTTGAGCGACACAAAATGACAAAGTCGTCGCTAGAGGGAGGTCGATACCATCGACCGAAGTCGATGGTATCGAGACTACAACAGGCTCTTGGATGAAAAGAAATCAAGGGTTGCCGCTACCACACGAGGTCGATACCATCGACCCGCGTCGATGGTATCGACGCCATCAGATATGCGTTGGATTCAGATTGATCTCAATCTGACGGCTGGAGTTAATTAACGACCTAATTAGGGACTTATACCTAATGACGGCCGGCTAGAGGAAAGGAGGATCGGGGGAGCCATTGCACAAGTACCGAGGAGCGAGAGAGAGGAGAACGGAGGCCAGAAGATCATCCCAGTCGATCCGGATGCCGAAGAAGACGGATTTCACCACTGAAAGGCGGGAGAGCACGTGTTCTACGCAAAGGATCAATCGGTTCTTCTCTGTTCAGGGGTTTTCCCTCTCAATTCTCATTTTTCACATGATTTCCCCTATCTCTACCTTGTACTTGTTTGAGATGAACATGCAGGGCTAACCCCTTCATCTTTTAGACCGGGAGTAGCCTGGGGATTCATTGTATGACAGTTTTATAATAGTAATTCATATTTTCTCTCTTAAATCTGTGGTATAGTTTCGTTTTCTCCATATATTATTATGCTTGATCACCATAATAATAACCTAATGCCCTTAATCACTTTGAAAGAAGGATTAACGGCAGGAAAGAGACGAAATCTACGTTAATCGATAAATCCCTTGACCAAGGTGGTGTAAAATTAATGGTGGATACTGAGAGATCGTTCGTAATGCACTTAGTTTAGGGGATAGGTTACTACGATGGTGGAACCGATCTAAACCTAAGTAGTGAATTGCACCATGATAGTGGGCAATTCTGTTTTCAGGCCATTACCTGGATAGAGAGAGAAGATTGAGGAATTATATAAAATCTAATACAATGAAAACCCGCGATGAAACCGTAGTCCTAAAGATACCCTTTTGAATTGATTAAATTAACCTTTAATCGATTGTTTGCTTTGTTTTGTTTTTATTTTCTTTTAATTTTGTTCAACAACCCCAATTTGTTATTCGACTTAGCTGATCGCAAATAGTTAGTAGGAGTCTCCAACATTTCTGAGTATCCCTGTGTTCGACTCGGGCCTCATAAGGACTATACTACTCGACGCGTATACCTGCGTTTTTAACGTGTAGTAAAATACACGTCAAGTTTTTGGCGCCGTTGTCGGGGATACGACGAAACTATTGGCACTTCGAGTGCTACGAGCGACCACTCTAGGCCACATTTTTTTTAATTTTCATTCAACTTCAAATATTTTTAAATTGTTCAAAAAAAAATTTATACTCGTCACAACACTGTACTGAACTCGAATTTTCTTATTTCAGGTACTGTGTATGGTGCAGACGCTTAGTACTGACTATGCGGAACGCGCACCCGAGGTTCCGCTGGAAGGACCTGAGGATGAGGATTATCAAGAGCAAGAGCAAGAAGAGGTAGATTCTGAACTTGAACAGGAAGAGATGGCCGACGCACAGACCATATGGGAGAAGATCAAGGCTTCTTCCGCATCAGCTTCCAAGGGGCCTATAAAGAAGCAGGCAATCAACATACCAACATATAAGATTGATCCAGCTTTGATAAATGTGGTCAAGTCGAATGCTTTTCATGGGCTCAAGAATGAGGACCCCGTCGCGCACATCAGCCAGTTTGTTGAAACCTTTGACATGGTAAAAACCGATCGGTTTCCACAGGATGCACTGTATCTCAAGCTCTTCCTGAGTTCTTTGGCGGGAGCCGCACGAGAGTGGCTGCATAATTTGGACGATGAGTTCGTGGAGTCTTGGGACCATATGGTGGAGGTCTTCTTTGATAGGTTCTTCCCTCCTGAGAAGACTAACGACATGATCTGGAAGATTCATAACTTCACCAAACAGGACGGTGAGACATATTCTGAGACCTGGGAGAGATTTCAGGTTATGCTGAGGAGGTGCCCGCATCATGGGTTGGACAAAGAGACGCAGGTGAAGATCTTCTATTTTGCTCTCTCTGAGCATGATAGGAGTAATCTGGATTCAGCTGGGTCAGGTTTCTTTCTGAACAATACAGACACCAGATACTGGGAGATACTCAAGAATATAGCTAGAAAGCAGTCCTGGGGTGAGAGAGAAAGAGGCCCGGTAGAGCAAGTTCGAGTTGCAGGAGAGTCCAAGGCAATGAAAGAGTTGAATGAGAAGATGGATCTTCTCGCCAAGAAGCTACTCCAAAAGGAGGAAAATGAGTCTGAGGATGAGGCTCAAGTCAAATACATGAGACAACAGCAAGGATATAGGAACAATGACTATTCATGGAGAAAAGATAAAAAGTTCTCGTGGAAGGATCCAAATAATTTTTTGCAGGATTCGGATGCCAAACCCATGCCAGTAGCAGAAGATAAGAGCATGGAGCTGCTCAATCAGATTATTAAGTAGAATCAAGAGCTAATGAATACGTTTGGCCAGCAAATCAAGCAGTAAGGAGAGTTCATGAATCAATTTGGGCAAACATTGCAGAGCCACGGGGCTCAAATGAGGACCATTGAGACATCTATGGCACAGATGGCAGCCGAGATCGCTAGTTTGAGGAAACTGGCACATCCAGGTTTTCCGGGGAATACCAATGTTCCCGGGGGAAATCAGCAAGCAAAGGCTATTCTGCTAAGAAGTGGCAAGAAATTGTTGAATCCAAGGGCCGAAGAGACAAGCACACCACAAACTGAAGAAGAAGGTAAATCCAATGAGGAGCAGCCCATATCAGTCACAGGGAAGGTTGAGGACACAGGTGTAGATGATACTGAAGAACAGGTTGCAGAGGAGGAATCTCAGAAAAAGACACCTTATGTGCCACCTCATCAAAGGGCACAAGCTGTTCCGGTCCCGTATCCAAATAGTGGTAAGGCGAGGAAGGCAAATGCACAGTTCAAGAAGTTCTTAGACACTTTTAGGAAGCTTTCAGTCAATATCCCTTTACTGGAAGCTATTGATCAAATTCCTTCATACGGGAAGTTTCTAAAGGATGTCATAACCAAAAAGAGGAAAATTCTAGATACAGAGGTTGTCGTGCTAAAGGAGCAAGTGAGTGCCTTCATCATGGGCACTTTACCGCCAAAGAGGCAAGATCCCGGGTGCTTTAACATTTCTTGTTATATTGGGAAGTTTAAATTCGGTGAAGCAGTATGTGACTCAGGGGCAAGCATCAACTTGATGCCCCTTTCTACATTTAAAAAGATGGGATTGAAGGAGTCATGGCCAAGCAATATGACGATTCAATTGGCGGATAACTCTGTGGTAAAACCTTATGGAATATGTGAAGATGTGTTAGTGAAGGTGGATAGATTTGTCTTTCCGGTAGATTTTGTAGTCATGGAGATGTAGGATGAACATGGAAATGAGTTGTTACTTGGACGTCCTTTCCAAGCTACAGCCGACATGATCTTAGAGATGGGGAGAGGTCGCTTGACCTTGGGCATAGCTGATGACCGCTTTGAGATGGTCATGCCTTCTAGTACTGCGTCATCTAAAGCAAAGGAACAATGCAATATGGTAAAACATTTGGATAGTAATATTTCACTCTGTCTTGGGAAGCCATTTCTGGACATGGCTCATGTGATGAGAAAGGTGGACAATGGAACTTTGGTTGTAGATATCATGGAGCAGACCAAAGTAGTTTCTTTGTGCAAAGCTGTGGGGTTCCCGAATGATGAGAATGAGGACATTCCCCTTTCTCTAGAGGATGATGTGATTTCTATTTCTGTTTCTGATGCATTTCCGGAATTACCATTGGAGGCATGTTTGTTAAACATTGCACATGATTGGATGCGGAGCAATTCACTCAAGGAGTGTGCTAAAATGCTTCAGATGCTTCCATGCTTCTATGTGAGGCATTATGAAGATTTAGGTGAACTTCCCCCGCCGCTTCAATCATCTTTGATCAGCTTGCCGGATCTTGAATTAAAGCCGCTGCCGCCGCATCTCAAATATGTCTTCCTAGCTGAGGAAGATAAGTTACCAGTGATCATTTCTACCAATTTGAGTGCGGATGAGGAGGAGCAACTGTTGATAGTGCTGAAGAACCACCGGGGAGCTTTTAGGTGGTCTGTTGTAGATATCAAGGGGATTTCCCCTACTCTATGTCAGCACAAGATTCGGCTCGAGGAGGGAGCCAAGCCCGTGATTCAACCTCAACGACGTCTCAATCCAAGCATGATGGAGGTTGTGAAGAAGGAGGTCATTAAACTTCTTGTTGCAGGTATTATTTACACCATATCAGACTCGACATGGGTGAGTCCCACATAGGTAGTCCCTAAGAAGGGGGGAATTACTGTCACAAAAAATTTGCTAAATGAACCTGTCACCACCCGATTGGTAACTGGGTGGCGAGTTTGCATTGACTACCGCCGTTTGAATGCCGCCATGCTAAAGGATCACTTTCCTTTACCGTTCATTGATCAAATCTTAGAGCGTCTTGCCGGTAGATCACATTTTTGTTTTCTTGACGGGTACTCGGGGTACAACCAGATCTCGGTTGATCCTTCGGATCAAGAGAAATCTACTTTCACTTGTCCCTATGGGACTTTCGCGTACCGCCGCATGCCTTTTGGTTTATGCAATGCACCGACGATGTTCAACGCTGTATGCTCGCCATATTTTCTGACATGGTAGAGTGTTGTCTCGAGGTTTTTATGGATGACTTTTCAGTGCATGGTGCATCGTTTGATGAATGTCTCTATAATCTAGACAAAGTTTTACAGCGCTGTGAGGACACACATTTGGTCTTCAATTGGGAAAAATGTCACATGATGGTGAATGAGGGAATAGTGCTAGGACATAAGGTTTCTAGTAAAGGTTTAGAGGTGGATATGGTAAAAATTGAGGTCATTTCCAAATTGCCCCCACCAAATTATGTAAAAGGGGTAAGAAGTTTCTTGGGACATGCCGGGTTCTATCGATGATTTATAAAGGATTTTTCTAAAATCGCGAAACCTCTATCCGAGCTTTTGGAGAAAGATGTGGTTTTTTATTTCAATGATAAGTGTCTACATGCGTTCGAAGTGTTAAAAGAAAAGCTAATTTCTGCACCGGTTGTTCAAACACCGGATTGGACAAAACCCTTTGAACTAATGTGTGACGTTTCAGACTTTGCGGTAGGAGCTGTGTTGGGGCAGCGGGTTGACAATAAGCCCACCGTGATTTTCTACGCTTCAAAGACCTTGAATGATGCCCAATTAAATTATACAACTACGGAAAAAGAATTACTCGCCGTTGTTTTCGCTTTTGAAAAATTACGACAGTATTTAGTTGGATCTAAGGTAGTTGTATGGACTGACCATGCCGCAATAAAATACTTAATGGAGAAAAAAGACGCAAAGCCTAGACTCATTAGGTGGATTTTGCTCTTACAAGAATTTGACATCGAAATCAAGGATAAATTTGGGATTGAAAATGTTGTTGCAGATCATTTGTCTAGGTTAGAAAGGGTGGATGAAAAAGATTTACATATACCCATAACCGAGAGGTTTCTGGATGAACAACTTTTGAAAATTAACTCTAATGATCCTTGGTTCGCTGAGATTGTAAATTATTTGGCTTGCGGGATCATCCCAGAAGATTGGTCATATCAGGAGAAGAAAAGATTTTTCCATTCTTTAAGATATTATTTTTGGGATGATCCACTTCTTCTTAAGAAATGCAGGGATGGTATCTTGCGCAGGTGTGTGCCTGAAATGGAGTACGAGAGTGTTCTCCAACATTGCCATGCATCACCCACGGGAGGACACCACGCCAGCTCGTGCACGGCAGCTAAGGTTTTGGAAAGTGGCCTCTATTGGCCAACTTTGTTTTGGGATGCCTACGATTTTGTGAGGCAATGTGATTCTTGCCAGCGTGCAGGTAATATCTCAAAGTGACAGGAGATGCCCCTGAATGTGATTCAGGAAGTGGAGGTATTTGATCTTTGGGGCATAGATTTCATGGGACCTTTTGTGTCCTCGAACTCCAATTTATACATTTTATTAGCAGTTGATTATGTGTCGAAGTGGGTGGAAGCAATACCCACAAGGACTAATGATTCCACTGTAGTGTGCAGATTCGTGAAGGAAAATATTTTCTGCACGTTTGGGGTACACCGAATGATAATCAGTGATGGGGGTACGCATTTTAGGAATCAAACTTTTTCGACATTATTGAAGAAATATGGGGTCAAGCACAATATAGGCACCCCATATCACCCACAGACCCAAGGGCAGGTGGAGGTCTCAAACCATGAAATTAAGAAGATTCTAGAGCGTACGGTGGCATCCACGAGGAAGAACTGGAGTGCCCTACTACCGGATGCATTGTGGGCATATAGGACGGCTTACAAAACACCTATAGGCACCACGCCTTTTAGGTTGGCGTATGGTCGGGCTTGTCATTTGCCGGTTGAGTTGGAGCACAAGGCCCATTGGGCGCTTAGAAGGCTAAATCTGAGTTACAATGAAGCGGGGAGAAAGAGGATGCTTGAATTGAATGAGTTGGACGAGCTAAGGATGACGGCGTATGAGAACGCACGGATATACAAGGAGCGCACAAAGCTGATCCACGATCGCCACATCGAGTTGCGCACATTCAAGAAGGGGGATAGTGTTTTGTTGTTCAACTCACGACTCATGTTGCATCTCGGGAAGCTCAAATCCCGGTGGAGTGGACCGTTCGTGGTGGAAGAGATCAAACCACACGACGTGATCTTAGTACGTGATGGTGATACCACATTTTTGGTGAATGGACAAAGGCTGAAGCTCTATTTTGGGGAGAATTACAAGAGGAAGGTGAATGAGGTCAAACTCATTTCACTTTTGGATGATTGAGATGCCCGGAAGCAGTCTAGCCTAAGACGTTAAATAAGGGCGCTTGTTGGGAGGCAACCCAACCATCGGTACATTAGGATAGTTTATTTATAATCGTAGGTTGCTTTATTTTTGTTCAATTTTTAGTGTAAAGAAGATACCTTGATCCGTTTGTTCATTGTGCAGGCTGAGGCAGAGTCGATACCATCAACACACTGGTCGATGGTATCGACAAGGGTACAGGTTGATGACTACATATTTTGTTCTGAGTCGATACCATCGACGGCCTCGTCGATGGTATCGACATACCTACAGGTGGTCGAGAAGGAATAGTCGATAGTATCGACATAGGAGTCGATACCATCGAGATCTCTGGAGAACTGCAGACCGATTTGTCTCAGTCAACTCGATACCATTGACGGCCTCGTCGATGGTATCGACATGGTTACAGGTTAAAATGCAAAGTGGTGGTGTCGCAATGAAGAAAAGTTGATACCATCGACCCGAGTCGATGGTATCGACCATCCATGTCACCGATCCGCGCAAAAAAATCGACGGCGATCGCGGCTTCCACGTTATCGATCCGGGTGCAGTGTCAATACCATCGACCCATGTCGATGGTATCGACACGTCAGCGATCTGGGTTTCAATATCCAGCAATCGACGACTGTCGATACCATGTGAGGGGCGGATAGCATCGACCAGTGTCAATACCATCGACTCGTGTCGATGGTATCGACTGGCTAACAGTGGCGCCGGCCAAATCTATTTAAGGAGAATCATTACGTCATTTGACGTCACACCTTCAGAGTGATCTCCTCCCTTTGCACCGATCACTCCCTCGAGCCATCCAAGAGCGAAGACCAGCATCACCGAGCGACGATCATCACCGAGCGGAGATTCATATCTCCATTCTGCACCGAGCTCTCTTTCTAATCCCTTTCTCATCGCCAACATGGTTCACGTCGCTGGAGCATCTTCTTCACGTGCGGACTCAGAGGATATCCCAGAGTTTGTGCCACCTCCTCCCGGGTCAGTTGCACGATCACGCATGATGCATCCATCCACAGAGGTGAAGAAGATCTACGAGGAGATCTTAAAAAGTAAGATCGAACCCACCCGGTATGTGGACCGGGAAATGATCCGAGACCTCGGATTCGAGGCCAATTTGGCCTATGTTCTGCAGAGGCAGGCTCATCACATGGGGCAAAGGCCCAATGTGTTGTGCTACCATGCGGATGGTCAGCCGTTCTTCAACGACTGGCCGACATATAAGGAGTTGGTGGCGGAGTTCATGGCGTCGCTTGACATCTGCGTCGTGCCCAACGACGTAGTCGCCACCGACCGTGAATGGATAAAGGGTCAGGTGTCTTTCCGGCTGTACAACCGTGACTATACCCTCACGCTTCGCCAATTCAACAAGATCTTCAATTGGAATCATTCTCAGTACGACCACCGACGGCCGGACAACCGCACTGACTATGCAGCCATCTTCTCCGAGTTGGTGACGGTCCCGCATGGACGGTCAGTGAGCTACCACAACGCTGCGGTAGCTGACTTCGAGCACCCGTTTGTTCGGGTATTGCACCGGATGTTGAGTTCCACCATCTTTGCTCGAAGTGATCTTGCCCTCAGCAAATTCCAGGAGCCCGATCTTTTCTTTCTCTACAAGCTTCTGAAGAAACAAGAGTGCAACTGGGGTGCATTCTTTCTACAACGAGTGTTGGCGGTGAAGAGGAGCACGAGAAAAGCCCCGATTCATTTTGGAGGGCTTGTCACCAGGATAGCCCTCTACTTGGGCTTGAATCTCGATCAGCTGACTCCTCTTTCTATGAGAAGCAAGGTCAACTTGCAACATCTACACCGAGCCAATCTCGTTCTTCTCCGAGCTGGCGTGGATTTTGCGCATTGCCACGTAAATCAAGCGTACCAGGAGTGTGCGTTGCCCGATCCGGTCTTCAACATCGAGGGAGCACAACATTTTCGATGGCCAATCATAGCCATCACCGACTCCGATGCAGAAGGCGGCAATGACGGCGGCGACGACGGACAGGACGACGAGGCTGAGGAGGAAGAAGAGGCACTTACACCTCTTCGAGCACGAGTAGCACCCCAGAAGCGTCCTCGGATGCATCCGGGTGCGTCTTCATCATCACAGCCTACGCCGCCATCACCACAGCCCTCGAAGCCCAGCGAGGATGCCTATTCCATGCAAGGCACGTACACTATGCTACAGGACATCCACCAGACACAGCAGCAGCATACAACCACATTTACGGGTATTCAAGAGACTACCAACCGGCTATTTGTCAACCAACAGAAGAATCTTCGAGAATGAGCACCTTCTCTTTGGGAATCAACAGAATATCCACGACATGTCGCACAGGATGGAGGTGCAACATCAGCCATTTTACGATCATTACTGGAGCCAGGGCTATTTTGGGGGGTATCCACAGCCTCCACCGATGCCCCAGTATGATCCGACCTTCCAGGGCTAGTTCCCGTCTTGGGACCCCACTGCACAGCAGTGCCCGCCTCCACCTCCACAGGATTGATCTGGTATCCCTGTTCCAATCTTTAAGTTTGTTTTTTACTATGAGGCCATAGTCGAATTCAAGCTTAGGGGGGGTAGTTGGAACAGCTTTATCTGTTATTGTTTTTAGTTTTAACATTATTGCTTTTGTTTCTTGTTATTTGTGTCTTGCAATTTTAGTTTTTGTAGGATCCACATGCTATCTAGTGTAATTGTGGATGTCGTAAAGTTGTGTCATCTCAATTAATAGTGCATGGGAAATTCAAGGGAAATTTGAAATTTTTGTGTCTTTGGATAGCTTGTTTTGTTTTGACCTTAGGCACATATCCTATGGAAAATGATTGGTTATGTCAACTTTAAAACAACATTTCATAATTGTACTCCTAATAATTCATGAAAGTGGACGAAAATGGTTGTTTGACCCTAAACTGACCAAATGGTAATGAGACTTTAATTGGATGTAAGAGAGAGAACCCTCTAAACTACTACACAAGTCAGTAAGGAGGGACGCATAATATATTTCTAAGGTTCAGTCATCTAGACTTGTGATCGTTCCACTTCATTTTTCCACAATCCACCCAAGAATTGGAAGTAAAGTGTAGTTTTAATTCCTTTTGTTTGCATAGCATCTATATAGGACTTGCATTGCAACTTTCCATATGTTTTGCATATAAAAAAAAGTATAGTGATTCATGCACATTACCCTTAGGTGCATGCCATGTAGTTGCATTCATAATTTCATGCATAAAGTACATCATGTATCTCAATTTTTCTCCAAATGGTGAATTAAATTGTTCCATACCTTCTAAATAGTGCAAATTTTTTAGTATGAAGAAAATAAGCCAATAAAATATTCATTGTCAATTATGGATATAAGGGCTGGAAAAAAAAGAAAAAAATAGAAAAAAATCTGAAAAATCTGCATAATGAAAAAAAAGGAGTTATTTAGAAGCAATTACAATAAGAATGAGAAAGGAATGTGATATCACCTGCATTTAAAGAATAATTGAGTACATGATGTAGCTTAATTAGATGTTTGTCTCGTGTTGAGATGGATGGATAGTTAGTACATGCATCATTCCACCTAATTTTAGGCATTAGGGCATTTCTCATGTGCATTTTCATCATATAGGACATTTTTGTTTTATGCAGGTTGAAACTGTACAATACTTCCATGTTCTTCCATGAGCCACCCATTTTCATCCACCCGTTGCTCGGATTGGTAGGCCACCGTGAATTTCTCCTCACTAATGAATATCAGGAGAACTGCTTCCATGTAGATGGTAGTTAGGGCGAGCAACGTAGTATAGGCGATCACACATGCACCAAGTCTGAACCGGCGAGTTTTATTATTCTAACTGCCTTATGTGATAGTGTTCATTAGTTTTGAGGCCAATTTCTTTTATTGATGATTATTGTCGACGTCAGGGTAATTACTGTTTTGTGGTTAGAGAAGGCCATTTTGTGAATGTCCGGTGGGAGTCATATGGGATGTTGATGTGGTGTGTTGTTTTTCAGTTGACATTTGCAATTCTATTCTAAGGATTAGTTGCTCGAGGGCAAGCAACGTTCAAGCTTAGGGGAGTTTGATGCGATGATTTTGAGTCGCATTTATAGACCTGTTTGATATGTGTTTTATGCTTTTATTAGTCATTTTTATGGTTAACGTTGCATAATTTATCTATTTTGGTCTTTGCCACTATTTTATGTCAAATCCCCTTTATTTCATCATTTTGAGCATTAATTGTCAAATTATTATTATTTGTGTGAAGTTATGTGATGTTGTCTTTGAATTTCCGGACAAACGAGTATTTGCTTCCGTCGATACCATCAACATGGTCACAGGTTGCCAGCCGAAAGGAGCAGCAAAGCGTCGATACTATCAACATGGATGTCCATGGTATCGAGTCACCTTCAGGTTGTTGGCGATGAAGTAGTCGATAGTATCGACACCCCATCGATACCATCGACATAAGGAGGCTACAGCGACACAAAACGACAAAGCCGTCGCTAGAGGGAGGTCGATACCATTGACCCAAGTCGATGGTATCGAGACTACAACAGGCTCTCAGACGAAAAGAAATCAAGGGTTGCCGCTACCACACGGGGTCGATACCATCGACCCGTGTCGATGGTATCGACGCCGTCAGATATGCGTTGGATTCAGATTCATCTCAATCGGACGACTGGAGTTAATTAATGACCTAATTAGGGACTTATACCTAATGACGACCGGCCAGAGGAAAGGAGGATCGGGGGAGCCATTGCACAAGTATCGAGGAGCGAGAGAGAGGAGAACGGAGGCCAGAAGGTCATCCCAGTCGATCCGGACGCCGAAGAAGACGGATTTCACCACCGAAAGGCGGGAGAGCACGTGTTCTACACAAAGGATCAATCGGTTCTTCTCTGTTCAGGGGTTTTCCCTCTCAATTCACATTTTTCACATGATTTCCCCTATCTCTACCTTGTACTTGTTTGAGATGAACATGTGGGGCTAATCCCCTTCATCTTTAGGACCGGGAGTAGCCCAGGGATTCATTGTATGACAATTTTATAATAGTAATTCATATTTTCTCACTTAAATCTGTGGTATAGTTTCGTTTTCTCCATATATTGTTATGCTTGATCACCATAATAATAACCTAATGCCCTTAATCACTTTCAAAGAAGGATTAACGGCTGAAAAGAGACAAAATCTACGTTAATCGATAAATCCCTTGACCAAGATGGTGTAAAATTAATGGTGGATACTAAGAGATCGTTTGTAATGCACTTAGTTTAGGGTATAGGTTACTACAACGGTGGAACCGACCTAAACCTAAGTAGTGAATTGCATCATGACAGTGGGCAATTCTGTTTTCAGGCCATTACCCGGATAGAGAGAGAAGATTGAGGCATTATATAAAATCTAATACAATGAAAACCCACGGTGAAACCGTAGTCCTAAAGATACCCTTTTGAATTGATTAAATTAACCTTTAATCGATTGTTTGCTTTGTTTTGTTTTTATTTTCTTTTAATTTTGTTCAACAACCCCAATTTGTTATTCGGCTTAGCTGATCGCAAATAGTTAGTAGGAGTCTCCAACATTTCCGAGTATCCCTGTGTTCGACTCGGGCCTCACAAGGCCTATACTACTCGACGTGTATACTTGCATTTTTAACGCATAGTAAAATACACGTCAGCAGCATAGGAGGCTATTTGGATCAAGAAGTTCATTTCAGAACTTAGGGTGGTTACAAGCATCGATGATGGAATTGAGCTATATTGTGACAACAATGGAGACATTTCACAAGCTAAGGAACCCAGATCGCATCACTATTCCAAGCATACAAAAAGTGGTACATCTCATACAAGATGTCGCACAACAAGGAGATGTGAAAATTTGCAAAGTACTAGTGACCCCTTGACAAAAGTACTTTTGCAGCAAAAGCATGATGGTCATGTTAGATCACTTGGGATTAAGTTCATGGGTGATTGGATTTAAGTGCAAGTGGGATTCTATTGGTATGTATGCCCAGAGAGCCAATCATATAATGATTCTAATTCCATATCTTGTAAATTATTATATTAATAATAAAGGAAATCTTCCAATTTGTTCTATTTTATTAGTTATGAGATAATGATGTAACATAATAAATTTGTAAAGAATGGTATTACTCAATGATATTTTTCTTCAATTTGATGACCTAAACAATGAGATCATACAAATGCCAAGAGTATATACATTATTATTATGTCCCTACTCAGATTCTATTGTGGTAGGCTGCTAGAGAGAAATAACACATAAAACTAGAGTGTATGTTGGTTGATGACAGAATCTCATCAGTGATGATATGTGATATCAAACCAAACACATATATACTTGTTAGAGAACTGTGTATTAGATAGTCCCACCATAAGAGTGATACATGGAAACCATGATTGGTAGTTAGGATCATCTCTTATGATAATGGTTTTGATTGTTGTTCTTAGACCTGAAGTCACTACACTCATAACATGTTGTTTAGTGTACTTTGATGTCATCCACCATGACGTTGAATAAGGGTTGCTATAAAGGTTATTATTATGTGCACTATGACACATGGGGATGACTGTGAGTGATGTAGATGGGATTTTTCCCTCCTATAGGAGTATGATATCTTGGCCACTTGATAACTAAGATTGATAAATGCATGGTCATGCTTATGTGAGTCAATATGTGATGTTGAGCTTACATATATCTCAAACAGACTGCTCTAGTTCAAGGAATGGATATTGAATGTTGAAGCAGATGAAGATTCCATGCCTTGAGTTCAATCTAGATAATAGTGAAAAAGGAACTGTACAAACACTAGAACACCAATCACTGTTTTTAGGTTGAATTTGTTCTCTAAATTTTCGATTACTTGTGTATCAATGATGTTTTATTAGATACCACTCATTGCTTGTGATGTCATAAACTAGTTATGGACATTGACTACCAACGTAACTTGGAACCTGTAGGGGCACAGACATATGAAACACTTAGAATAGGAGTTTATTCATGAATGATGTTTAATTTGATTGCTAAAGTGTTTAGGTATTGGATTTTAACAACAATTGACTGACTAAACAATGAACCGATGGATTCAAGTTTTGAACCGATCAGTTGGAGTTTCAAGTTAATTGGAAATTGTATTTGATGAATATTGGATGAACTAGGGAATGAACTGACCAGTTCACTAAAGAAAACCGATTGACTCAAGGTTGATCAATTAATTGGTTCATGTGATGGACTACCTAATTCATGTGATGAACTCCCCAGTTCATAGATCAATTTGATTGCATCAAGGATTAGTGTTGACGTCATGTTATGCATTAATTGATTATTAATTCCCAATACAATTCTGATTTGAAAACATGATGAAATAATCGGTTCAAGGGTTGAAATGATCAGTTCACATTCCAATCGATCGGTCACCTATGAATTGATTGTTTTTCCACTCACAAGATGCAAAATTCTGAGAAATAATGTATCCTTTGACTCCCGCACTAACTAGGAACCCAACCCCTAACCCTCCTATAAATAGAGGGGTATTGGGGGATTCCTAGATAGAACATTAGTTGCTCTAAAAATTATTTTCATGGTAGTGGTGGCTTCCTAGAAAAAACATCAGTTGCTCTGACAATTGTTGTATTCTCTGGTTGTGGTAACCAAGAGAACCAAAGCAAGTCCTACCTGATAAAGGGAGGGATAGAAAGGGAGAACAATTGTGGGAGAGCAAGTTGGTCCTAGTTCACCTACTAGAAGGGGAAAACTCCTTCATGTCCATTCATCTAGAATGACAGGAGTTCTCAGTGGTCAGTGTGGACTACTATAGAGGTGAGGAGGTTATTGATTGCCGCTAGGAGGATAACATCAAGCTACTGTCTGTGGTGATCAACCAAGAGTTTCTACAGATGTTGTCTGATTGTGACTTGAAGAAAAGTCACATACTGCATCAAGGAATTTTCACTGGACTTGCTCTAGTACCAGGTATTACCTCGAAACCATCCTTCCCATTATATAGTAGTTGACCTGATTTACTATTATAAGGGAAATATGGTAGTTTAATTTATTTTTTTTTTGCTTCTTGCTCTACTGCCATGTTTCCCTATAAGATTTGGATCCACTGATTTGACCTAGGAGCAATCCCAAAATAGCCACATACAAGCCATTCTCTCCTAGAGTCTAAGTGGTTCCAAGCACAAATAAACATACAATCCATGTTTTTTATCACAAACCATAAGAAGAAAAAGGGGGAATAAGATAAAAGTGGAAGATAATCACCATAAAATGAATCAACAGTGTTTATAAGTTATCTCCCCCCAACATGGTATCAAAGTAACATTTCTACAACCAAACAACCCACCTAGGGGGGCTTATCTACTCATGAAAATGGAAAATACAAAAAATGGAGAAGAAAGAGAAAGAAGTACCCATGGAGCTCAAACTAGTGGCTGAAATCATCCTCTATAATAGCTACAAGATTGAACTATTCCCTTATCCAAGGTGCAATGGCATAGAAATGGGGTGGATAGTGTCCAAAACCCTAAAAGGAAGGGTTTTTGGGTGGAAGGTGATGAAATGTGATAGAAGTGGGGTATGGAGGTGATAGGGGTGAAATGAATGCTCAAGGGAGCCAAACCTTGACCTCTAGTTGCCTCCAAGGCTTATATAGGGGTCTAGGGGGACTAGGATTAAGTTGGGGGGATAGTAAAATCAAGTGGTAAAATAGGTGGGGATCAATGGTACCACAATTGAGGTGGTCACCTCCCAATATGCCCATTATGTAGAAATGTCCATTTTGGCAATTTGGTGCTATTTTTTAAATTTATATGAAGAGTATGTGACTGGGGCATGCCCATAACTGCCATTCCTTGGTAGCACAACTATTTTGGGGTCCTACCCTTGTATTTGAACCTTAAACTTGGTCTTCCATGGAGCCTATTTCTTCAATACATTCTTTTTCACTTAGAGTGGGTTGGGAGTCATTTTGGCTTCATTTTAGGCTCCTCCAAGCCTAGGGAAACCATAAATTCAACATTCCATCTTCCTTCCATAAAGTAGTGGTCAAAGTATCTATACACATGAAAAAATCATCCATAATTCCATTTGATAATAAACCATTTATTGGTAGAGATAACACACATTCTACTAAGTTTAGATGTGATTAATGAAAAAAAGGCACAAGATGAAGCTCTAAAATAGGGTTGCAACAATAGTTAATTGAAGCAAATCATGCATGACATGACATAAGAAAAGAGGACAATGTTTAGATATTCAGATGATGGGATTTTGTATCAGCATGAATGATTGTGTCTGCTAGATAACACTGAGTTAAAGAAGAAGATTCTTGAGGAATGTAAGACCTTAACTTGTGTTTTGGGCTAACCATATTTTTTTCTTGATTAAGTGCTTATTGCCTTAATCTAATCCCTTGAGATGCTTTCAGGACTTGTGGATAGCTTAAGTTGTCAGTTTGAGCGTGTTTGGATGATGTTTGTGCTTTATGTGCTTATTTTGGATCAAATTACAATTTACCCAATTGAGAGGGTTATATTGCAATTTTACACCTCTAGAGTGTACCTTGACTTCCTTGACAACATTGGATAGAATGTGATGCTTTAGGGTTCCTTGGTTGAGCCTTGTATAAGTGATGACATCTCTAAGAAGTGATTAGGGTTTCTAGGGTTTGGTTTGGTGTTGACCATGTGAGCTTGGTTGAAGTGTAGCGACCTTTGTCTCGACCTTGATGGGTGTTTTAGGTTTGTCTCGGCTAGGACACCTACCTTGACTTGGTTTTATTTTAAACATGATGTCCTTGAAGTGGTTGGGTCAAGATGGGTTGTCCTTCTATGGTGTGTCTCGACCTTGAGTGTTTTGGTGACCTTTTTGTCTTGACCTAGACAAGTTGTTTTGGTGTTTTCATGACCTCTTGATGTGTCTCGACCGAGACCAATGTTTTGGTGTCCTTATGAGGTTGATACCCAACATTGATTGTATCACCATATCATGCATTCATGCATATAGTGGTTGCATGTTGGTTTCTTTTGTGGACAAGTGTCCCTTTGGTGCCTTTAGGAGTAAACACCTCATCTCTACCTTACTCTTCTCCTCCCTCATGTATATAACCCCTTTATTCTCCTTGTGGGGAACCTTTAGGCCCTCCTTCTCCTCCATCTTGCTTGTGGCTGACAATAGAGCTTGGTAGTGCAAATAAGAGATGAGTTTGAATCTTGGGTGACTGACCAAATTCCCTCGGTGCTTGTGGTGACTCTTAGTCATCTCTGACCTTGGTAAGTGTATGCCTTTCCTTGATGTCATTTTTATCAGATCTCTGAGCTTCCTTCTTCTACTTTCTCAGTCTTAGACTATGGACTATCAATGGTGGTCATCTTGAGAGGAAACTCCTCATCACAATGGGTCGGAGACCATGTTTTGATAAGGTGGTACCCAAGTCTGAGGAAGTTTTCTTCTCTCTCTCCCTTCTTCTTTTGGTTCGACCTTGACTTTCATACCCTCTTTTCTTGAGATATCTTTGACCTTGGTGTCTTATTCTTCTTGAGGTGATCTTTTGGATGAGATTTGAGCTTTTAGTGGAGCTTCATCTTCCTCCTTGGTGATCGAGGGTTGGAACTTATCCCTTTACTTAAGGCGGGTAATATAACACTCTACCATTTCTATTATTGCACTTTTATTTACATGCATGTTGTTGTCTCTGTCTCTAAATCATGGTCCTAACATTCTAATAGATGATATCATGTTATAGATCTTGAATTATGGTGGTTATCATGCTTGGTTTGTTTAGAATCTGAAACCCTAATTGTGGTACCCGATTTCTGAGATGGTGATGAGATGAATGGTTCCTTGTTATCTTTTGATATTGGATTTTGATCACATGCATAAGATTCGTTGACCTTAGTGTATCATGGATTTTAGGTTATATTTTGGAAGTGTTAAATGTGAGTTTATCTCTCCCTCTCTCTTACGTGAGTTTCTCCATGGGGATTTCCATAGTACATGTTTTAGGGTTTTTGGTGACCACTTTTATGGAAAGTTTTCCTCCTTGATGATGGTGGTTTTCTTTTATGCTTATCTTCTATTTTATCGGTAATGGTCTTATGTTTGGATCTCTGAATTCTATGATAATATTCTAGGTGAAGTTATCATGATCTAAGGATTAATACATTGAAGTATTCTCATGTAGATTACTCTCTTTCTAAAACCCTATATTCTTGTGTACGACTTAGTATGGGTTGGATGTGGTGATTTTGATACATGCAACATGATTCTTAGTTTCATCATCATGCTTTGGTTCGGCCTTGTGTTTTCATGAGGTTTGAAGTTGGATACCCTGAGGTTGAAGCTTGGCCTTCTTCCACCTAGTTGGCCTCTTGAAAATTTAAGTTGAATTCAAATTTCAAGGTTTTGGTGTCCCTTACAAGGAGATTTCCATCTTGTCAGTGATGGTCAATCTTGATGATGATTCTACATTCACCATGACCTTTGGTTTAATCACCATGATAAGTTTTCAACAACATGTTTCCCTTGAAACTTTTGAGTGGTTTACATATGCGTTGAAGTTTGGTTTTCTCTCTCCTAATGTGGTTTTAGTTGTTTATCCTCATGGTGTTGTTCTAGGGTTTGATGCTCATGAATCCATGGGTTTTGAGCAAAGTGACGCTTGGTTTTCCTGGAGTCTAACACTTGTTTTGGTCAGCACATATGTCATCCTTGATGTTATGGTCGTGACCATGTGTTGGTTTGGGTCGAGACACCTTTGTGTTGGTTTGGGTCGAGACATTGTGTAGATTGATGTTCTAGTTGAGACATGCTTTGTTGCTGGTTGTAACACACTCGATGCTTTGGTTTTGGTCGAGATGCATGCTTTGTTTAGGTCGTGACTCTTGGTTATGTCCTGGTCGAGACATGCTCTTGTTTGGTTGGGACACATGGTTTGGTCTTGGTCGGGACATGTGCCTTGGGTGATGGTCAAAATCCTAACCATAGTTTGGTCACAACCCATGTTTGTTGATGCTTGAGACACCATGTTGAATGGTAGTCGAGACACTTGGTTTTGTCATGGTCATTACCCTTTTTTTACAGATGGTCAAGACACCTATATTTAGCTTGTTTCTGACACCTGAATGAAGGATGACTGACACACATATACATATATGACACATGTTCACTACACATGCATAACATAGTGATATGGTTACACGTGTACATGTAATGATATTGATACCTAGTATTATTGACATAATGCTATGATCATGTTTAATTAATGATATTATAATCCTAACATGCTCCAAGAAAGTGAGAGATTACACAATTAGAGTTTGGTGAGTGATTTATGACACGAAACCCTAATCATCTATACATGTAACCCAAATCCTAATGTTGGGAAATATGATGTGATTACTTGTCTCATTTGGAGTGGTTATCACATGACGATGTTCTCTCTCCCCTATTTATGAACCACTAACCTTGCAGGTGAATGAATGCCATGGATTGTGTATGCTATAGTGATGATTATGTGATATGGGGTGATGGCTATAAGTCTTGATGAGACAATATGGGATCATATGGATGTGATGGGTCCTATACCCTAGTGAAGGCTTGATTCCTATTGTGAGGTGATATCTTCTAGTGATATGATGGAGGGATTGATATCCCATAGTGATGTGATATTGGTGATAGCATGGTATGGCAGTGTGACATTGGTGATGGCCTTGTGAATGACAGTGCTACAAGTATCATGTGGTGATGATGTGACTAGTTCATACCTTATACATTTTATATCTTATGGAGTTACACCTTTCCCTTATCTTTGTAGAGTTTGTTTTGGATTTGTACCTTGTAACATGATTGATGCTAAAAGACACTCAATTGGCATAACTAATAAAGTGAACCCCTAATCATGTCGGTTCCCTATGCCATAGATCCATTCCAGTGTCAGTCTTAGAATTGGATGGTGAAATGAGTAATTCCTATGGGAAACTAGGAGTGCATATTTTTGAATATGCGGGGGTGCAAGTCAAGTATCTCCTTGCATGCACAATTACAGGTTGTGTGAGATGGCCATGCGTGAGTTGTTCTCCTTTCTATATGGATGGTCGTGTGTGAGCCAATCCCTTCTTTTATGAACGGGCATTGTGAGCCTATTCTTCCAGTGTCGTGACTTGTACCAAGGTGGGCTAAGTGTTGTACAAGGATGTCCATGTGTGAGCCAATCCTTTAGCTTGACTATATGTCACTATTACTCTTGTACTAACCAAGATGTGTTGAGGAGGTCATGGAATATGGCTCTTCCATTGACCTTGTATGGCACCTATTTCAACTTAGCAGTGGTTGATTGGATTTGAGCAGTACGACTCAAATCCTCAAGGCAATAATAAAAGATGTAACACAGACATATAGTGTGTTTGCTTAGGGTCAAATGCAAATAACATTGGATGACTCCTTTGCCTTAATCTTGTATTGCTTAGTTGATAATAGTTATACATGTTATTCAAATTCCTTCTTGAAGTATTAATTGTTCTACTATTTTGTGGTAACTACTTAGTTTGTTTAATTTGTATTAATTTTTGTTGGATACATATCATTTAGTTGAATCTGCTCAACTTGCTAAGTACTTTATTTACCTACTTAGCTATATTTGCTTTAATAGACATTGGCAGAGAGTTATATCTCTAACTGGGACATTTGGTCTCATCATGTCAGATTCCACATCTTTTAGGTGGACGTGAACATTGAGATAGAGATCATGTTGTTGTAGATGTCGTGGATCATGGAAATGCATCTAGTGTCTAGTAATAGAGTCGTATGTGTCGTCCATGTACTCTTAGGTCCTTGGGGATGTTTTATAGATTTTTTACATCGGTTTGAGTTTTTGGGTCTATATGATGGTAGTACAAACATGATTTGTATACGCAAACATATTACCATGTGTAACAGGTTGTGGCTTGTTAGCCAGTGAACAAAGATATGTAATATCTTTTGGCATAAATGAAATATAACTGATACAAATTCTATGGCTTTAAAATATGATGCATTCTGCTTGAGGTGCCTTTATGTGATCGGTTTTAATTTACCCTATTTTGTGGAAATGTGGTTACTTGTGATAATTCCATAGTTGTTTTGAGTAATATCACTTTTTGTGGCAATGGGTATCACAAAATGCATCCAATAATTCCCAAAATGTACAACAACCTCAATGAACTATATGGGTGCCAAGGAATGAAGAGAGTTGTAGTTGAGTATATAGCCAAGTGTGGTGTTTGCCAACAAGTCATTATTGAACACCAGAAGCAAACATGCACCCTACAACCACTCTTACCATGGTCTTTGAAGTGGGGTTAACTAGACCATTATATTATGTTGAGTATGTATGTGTAATTATGGACAGACTAGCAAAATCTTCTCATTCCTAGCTTTTAAGTAAATACAGGATGCATGAAAACTAGCTAAAGTCTACATACATGAGATAGTTAGATTGCATAGGAAGCTTATTAGTATTTATCTGACAAATACATGAAGTTCACATCTATATTTTGGAATCAGCTACATCGTGCCTTGGGAACATATTTGAAGTTTAGCACGACATTTCACACTCAAATAGATGGATAGTCGGACCAGAAAATTCAAACCCTAAAGGACATCCTGAGAGTGTGTTTATTATAGTTCAATGGTAGTTGGAATAATCACCTTAGTCTTATGGAGTTTGCATATAACAATAGTTATCATTGTAAATTAGGCATGATACCTTATGACGATCTGTATGGAAGATAGTGTAGATCTTCTTTTTGTTGGTATGAAGTTGGAAAAAGGCAGATTCTAGGTCCAGAATTTGTGGAAGAGACAATAGAAAAGATATATGATCATGCTACAATTTAAAGTTGCAAAAGATAGACAAAAAGGTATGTTGAGAAATGTGGTAAACAACTTCACTTTGAGGTTATGAATGAGGTTTACTTAAAATTGTCACCATGGGAAGGTGTACTAAGGTTTGGAAAGTGAGGCAAACTAACTCCTAGATAACCGACTCCATATCCAATCATTCAAAGAGTTGAACCAATTGCATACAAACTTGAGTTTCCTCCTATGTTGAAGGTAAAATATGAATTCTAAATCGTAGAATTAACAATCCCAAGAAGAGGGAGATATCACTAGTGAAGGTCCTTTGGAGGAAGCATGGTGTAGAAGAAGCTACTTAGGAATTAAATTTAGAGATGTTAACGAGTATCACTTCCTCTTCTAGGAATTTGAAGACGAAATATTTATTAGAGGGGAGTGTTTATTAGATGGGGATGTTGTTAAAACCCATATTGTGATATAGTGGTAATTTAAGGGTTGAAGATAATTCTACTATTAGTTGTACATGTATTTTCCCTTATTAATATTTTTCTTTATTAACTGGTTGATTAAGTTTTTTATCTTAAAAAAATTCTTTGATAAGTTAAATAAAATATGTGATGTGAATACATCAAGGTTTGAACCATAGTTGACATAGTAATATCCCACACATGTATGTATATAAACATTATTGATATTTGAGAAATTAATTAACAAAGAAATTCTAAATTAATATTTCTATCAAAATTTGACTATATGATTGTAGAAATCCAATTATGAATCCACCATAAAAATAATGAACCATATTGGAGTTTAAATTAGAAAGCTATGATACGTTTATGTTTTCAATCATAATTACCATTGATTGACAGAAGATGCTTGCAAACTAATGTTTTGGCAATTGAAGGTTTGCCAACTGATGGTTGCCAATAGAAGATTTGGCAATTGAAGGTTTGGCAAATGTTGGTTTGACCAACACAGATGTGGAGCGTAGTCAGTCACAAAAACAACCATAACTTGTTTTTTATTCATTAGAATTCAACAGATTTTGTCTTTTTAGATTCATATTCAACCCTCTACAGAACTAAAACCTTTAACTATGAAAAGGGGAATGGGAAGAAGTCTTAAAGGGTATTATTTAGGGAAGAACATAAAAAATAGGAGAAATTGATGGTTTTGTTATGAATCCAACTTGGTAAGTAATTGTTGGTTGTTGATCATTCATTCTCTTCATGTTTCCTTCCTCAGAACTCCCCGATTCATCAACCTAAGGTTTTCCTTGACCTTATTTCTTCATCTCCTACCTTTAGCATGTGTTGTTTAGGAATGTTCACCCATCGTTAGGTTTACAAGAAATGATTCTTGAAGCTTTGAGCTTGAACCTAAGATTAGTGGAGCGGAATCTGGCTTGTCCAAGTTCAAGCCCAAGATTTGTAAGATATAACACATATCACTAAGTTAAAAATCACCTCTAAACCCTAATACTATAGAGATTACTCTTGAAAGTAATAAAATATATGTACATATATGTGGTCATTATTATATTTGATTTATTGAACCCATTATTTATCATTCATTTTAACATAATTTTGATGTCTTATATATGCTTTCAGCTATACAATGACTTGTTTTGAGAATATGATAAATTCTTGATAGTATAATTAGAGGCACCGAAACCCTACTTTTGCCCAACATTCTACAATATCAAATCACATTATGAATCTATCATCTAGTATATTATTATTCTTTGTTAGATACTTTTGAAGTACAAAGAATAGTTCATTCTACTATTTCATAGTATGCTTAGTATATTAGTCAAGTAGAATACTTTATTGATTCCAGTGATTTTATTCAACTTCAGTGTTTAGAAAGAAAATATAGAAGCCTAAAGCACAAAGTTAAGACAGGAACAACTCATTATTAAGACTACCAATAAAAGTAATGAATCAACTAAACATTCCATTCTTTGAATATTGTTGAATCCATTACAGAGGTCTACAATGTGAAGAAGGAATGTGCCTACCGACTGGATGAGTCCAAAATGAGGTAGTTGGAATGTACCAGAGAGGTATGGGGAACAAAGTCTAGTGAGGAAGGTCTCCTTATATTAGTAAGGTACTTATCATTAACTAGATATTTTGGTGGTAGGAAGTGCAGTTTAGTTATTTTAATTATTCTCAGTAGGTTTTTCCTTGTAGAATCACTACATAATTCCTTAAGCTAAGTGTTGTGACTCTCTGCCCGACTACCCAAATTTAGAGGAAAAGTCCAGTTTATCCAGCTAGCTACTTATAAAATGAGGCCATATGTGACAAGCCCCCTTACAAATCAAGGATTTAGTTTATGACATAGAGTCTAAGGTCTACTCCAAGTTTTATACAACGAGATCATAGCTGTATGGAAAATTTTATAAGTGAAGGTACACTTCAAGTCGATCTAAGGTATAATAAAATGAATAAAAGATTATTGGAATAAATTTACATTATTTATTTACTATATTCATTATTAGAACTAATGCAATGTTAGATGTTTTATAGTTTTTAACTATCATGTGAGTATTCTTGTGTATTTTATTCTTTTAACAATTTGCATACAAAGTATCATAGTTTCTTGTTGACTTTCAATAAACGAATCAGTATCCCACACCCTCTAATGAACCATTTTTTAGAAACCAGTCTAGCTTAGTTGTGCGAGTCAGAAGCTAGCTATCATTAGTAGTAGATCAGCTAAGGGCTTGAGAGGAGTAGTTAGTTAGTTAAATGGTCTCTTATCCTTCCCCGAGACCTAAGAATGTGAGAGTGATCACTCAGAGCAGTTATGTAATATGATGTATTTGATGTAAGTAAAAGTTAGAACTCTTTTCTTTTAGTTGGGTATTATGTAATATTTCAAATCAATTGTGAACACTTGATGTTTATATTGAACTGAGATGTTATCCTTTAGTTTACCATCATTTTCCTTTAGTTATATATAATTATAGAAAAAAAAATTAAGGCTGATTTTTAGTAAGTGGTAAAAGTGAATGGTTACTCTAATCCCTATTTGGAGGGCATAAAACCCTATTTAGTAGGTTTGGGCCTCGTCAAAATCCTACTTCTCAAGTGAGGGTGATTATTAGAAATGTTCTCTAGAAAAGAATCACTATGGACTATTCGTTATTTTGGTCTTCTATTAGATTGGTGGTTATACTTGATGTTGGTTCCTCCATCCCTTGTTAGACAGCTTACCAGAAAACAAGCTACTATGTATCCTCCTCTCTTATTTCTCTTCTAGTAATGTAATATTAATCCAAGGAGAAAAGCATAAGCCTTGTTCATTTTGTAAGAATATATTTTTTTGCATAATTGATTCTATAAGAATCTACGACCAAATCTTTAGGATCGAGATTCATAAGTGAAGTTGGTGAGTGGTTACTTCCATTTAACTATAGGACACACTAAAATGTTTAAATAATCAATTTTTTGTTCCTTATGCATACAAAAAGCAGGTCTGAATTTACTATTAAGTTTATACTATTAATGGACGATTCATAGATTGACAATCTCCCAATTTGGTTATAATTTAATAATGAAATACCAATACAAATGAATGAATATACTATAGTAGCTTGGAGATTTATTGATGTAAGTAAAAGTCAGAACTATTTTCTTTTAGTTGGGTATGATGTAAGATTTCAACTCAGTTGTGACTACATGATGTTTATGTTTAACTGAGATGTTATCCTTTAATTTACCATCATTTTCCTTTAGTTTTATATAATTGAAGAAAGAAAAATTTAAGGTTGATTTTCAGGAAGTGGTAAAAGTTGATGGTTAGTCTAATCTCTATTTGGAGGGCATAAAACCTTGGTCAGTAGGTTTGGGCCTCGTCAAAATCCTACTTCTCATGTGAGGATGATTATTAGAAATGTTCTCTAGAAAGGAATAACTATGGACTATTCATTATTTTGGTCTTCTATTATATTGGTGGTTATACTTGATGTTGGTACCTCCATCCCTTGTTAGACATCTTACCAAAAAACAAGCTACTATGTATCCCTCTCTCTTCTTTCTCTTCTAGTAATGTAATATTAATCCAAGGAGAAAAGCATAAGCTCTGATATTTATGTAAGAACTTTTTATTGCAAAATTGATTCAATAAGAATCTATGATGAAATATTTAGGATCTAGATACATAAGTGACGTTGGTGAGTGGTTACTTCCATTTAACTGTAGGACACACTAAAATGTTTAAATAATCATTTTTTTATTCCTTATGTATACAAAAAGTAGGTCTAAATTTACTATTAAGTTTATGCTATTAATGGACAATTCATAGATTGACAAATCTCCCAATTTGATTATAATTTAATAATGAAATACAAATACACATGAATGAGTATACTATAGTAGCTTGGAGATTTATTTCACACCTACAACCATATCAAAATCTAGATATGTATATAATTCGCATGCATGATAATGTTGGTGTGTAGTAGAGAATATATCAGCTCAAGTTAATTTTGGCCTTAACAAATTGGTTCAAACCATGAATAATTATTAGAAATTTATCAATTTCAAATATAATTTTTAATTGTAGTTACTTATAATGTGTTATATTTAAGTAAACATGGTGATACCATATAATAATGTAATACAAAAAATTAAGTGAATAAATTGTATGAAAGGCAGTAGAGAAAATTAATTTGTTTTCTGAAATTCCACTTAATATTCCATATGCTCATAATAACATATAATATGTAAATTAGTAATTTAGGTATCCTAGTTCAAATACTGTTATGACCCCACCTCCTGATAACCTCCGATTAAGGGAAACCGAGAGGTCGAAGCCATTAACCAAGAACAATTATTAAATTTTAACATACTAAACTGAAAAGCTGTAAGAAAAATAAACTTTTGCATACCTTTTTGAAAACTTGGATCTCTAAACTTCTATCCACTTAAGGATTCTACTCTAACTAATCCTCCTTATATTTTACTTCATGTATTTCACAATATGACGATTTATTGTTTGTCCTTTTGGGCTTGTACCTAAAACGCTGACAAACAAATCGTCGGTCAACCGAAGATGGTATGTGGGGGAAACAATAAACGTGTAACTATGATAACAATGTAATGATTCAATTAATCATTTAACAATCAAGATTACGTTTTAAATATAACTCCACGATCCATGAGTACCCTATCCTCTGTGCTATCCCTGCAGTGGACCAGGATACTACCTTCCTTATGGTAGATCCCCATTAATCCCCTCATGGTCCCACCTATAGGTGAACCAATTTCTAGGGTTGAGTCACATGGCACTACTCGTAAGTAGCCCACTCCTTAACTCATGGCAGGCTAATGAGTCTCATGGAACTACACGTAGGTAGCCCAGTTTCTAACTCTCAATAACCTAGACCTTGCTCTAGGATTACCCTTTTTTTTAGCCTTTTCAAAGAAATAGAGGTGGACCCAGATCTATCCAGTTATATATGCACATTTATAGTGATAATCATAGTCACTTTATAGTTTCATGAAATAAATAAACATCCAACAGTTATTTTCAAGCAACCGATTAAAACTCCGGGAATCGCCGTGAAACTAGAGCGATTATTCATGAGCGTAACCACATACCTGATTTGATGAGTCATGCATATTATTCAACATATACTTCATGTATATACAATCAAGTCAATCAACAGATCCAAGCAAGTAATTCAATCATCACATAATTCCTGAAAAGAATATGTACTCTATTTATTAGACACTTTATCAAGAATCTACTTTATTGACTTGGATTCTCTTTCTAGGGTTTCTAATCCGCATTAAGGTTTCATTAATATTCATTAGGGTTTCTTAGATCAATTTCTCAAACTTTATCCCTTTTAGGTTAACAAACCCTAAAATACTCTTTTCCATTTATATTAACCTTAATTGCTCAACTATTTATTTTAATAGTCTTTTATACCTAAATTGACTTAGGATCATCACATCCCTATTTATTCATGGATTTGAACAATTAAACCAATTAAAAGACGCATTCTCTTAAATTAGGGTTTTCAAGCTCATTAATGCATAATCATGCACGAAACCCTAAATTAAGCCAATTATATAAAAAGATCAACTTTTTAGATCCTATTTTCACTTTTATTAACAACAGGTTAATATCAGCTTGAATTATCCATTGAACAACATTAAATCCATCTATCATCAAATCTAAGGGTTTTTCCTTAATTAAATAATTAAAGATGATAACTTTATGCCCTTTTCAAATTTCAAGCATATTTATGCACATAAACTCTAAATTAGACTAATCACATCAAAGTTTTTCCTTTTTTGAACATAATGTACCTTTTTACATTTAACAGGTTAACATCAACTCTAATGATCCATTAAACCCTATTAAACACTTCATTTATTTCAAAATAGGGTTTCTTAATATTTAATTCATTAAAGATGATAACTTACAATACTTTTTGAATAGCATGCAAAATTAGGCTTCAAACATAATTTCTTTGTGTTCCTCTCGATTCTGAGGATCAATTTTCATATTTTATTCGTACTAATCTGAGCTACCAATCTTTAGTTACGAATTAATAAAGGAAATACCTTTTTGGCCAATTAGAGAGTGCCACGTCGCTCATTTTCCATGCAACGTTGATGCTTTGGAAAAAGAACCGAATTACGATTTCACCCCAGTTAAGTGGTTTGTTCTTTAGCCCGCGGAAGGGCATTTCTATCAACCGACCAAGCGGTCGTCACCCACCTTTGGCTAGCCCTAGCGGCCGCCACCTGCAGCCTTGGGCGGGTTGGTTCTTCCTCCCCCAGGCCGTGATTGATGCCGGAACTTGCTGCCCTCACTCCGCCTTGCTCTGGCGCACCCCGGGCGCCCCTTTCGAGGATTCTTGGCTATGGCGGCAGTTTCGAGGATTCTTGGCCTACTCTTTGTGGCCGAAAGGACAGTCTGTAGCAGGTGGTCTGTGTAAGGGCCATGCCCAGAGAAGGTAACCAACCATCCCCTGGTCACTGTAGGGTCATCATACTCTCGTTGCCCCTCCTCACTATCCCTTGTTGCTCTAGAGTAGCGCCTTACTATCAAGGTTATGGTTTTAGATGGAAACAAGGAAGAGAAAGAAAGAGCTGTGTGGGATTCCTCCCCTAGACTCAGTCCAGGGCTCCCAAGTCTTACCCCTTATATAGGGGCACTCAACGAAGCCCTAGGATGGCATTCTTTAAAGAAACAAAGTCCCTCTTCTAATCGGAATCGCATTCCTTCAAGGAGAAGTATTCTTCTCTCTCCTCATAACTTCTTTGATATACATTATTCCATTGATAATTAGAAATACGAAAATCCTCTCCCTTAATCTCTTTAGACTTGCCTTTTAATTCATTGGCCATGAAATTATATTTTCTTTTAGTAGGAAATACTCCCTTTTTATCAATATCACAAAATTCATTAATAATGCATTACATTATCCTCTTATTTTGAAATTTTGGTATTTTATCTTTCTTTCCTTTTTATTAGGACTCCTTAGATCCCAAGAAACTCTATTATTTTGAAATCCTTTTTATTGGATACTCATTATCCTTCTAGATGCATCTAAATGCATTATTTCTCATTATCATGTGTATTTCTTATTAAAATATCTCTTTTTGAGGATTTCTCTTTATTTCTCTTTCATTCTCCTCATTGGTATTCCTTTTATCATTAGGAATCTTGGGGATACGAAATTCCACCAAGGACAACCCAATTATACCTTTTTCCACTTATTTCCAACATTTTAACATTATTTTCAATTTCTTTCTTACTAAAGAAATACTGAATTAATCTTTTCTTTTCTTATTGCTTTCTTTTTGCAACTTTGGACTCCTTGGAACCCAAGGAACCCAAGAGGCACGAAATCCTTCTTTGTATTTGCCTTCTAGAGGTTTCCATCTCATTCCTTTCTCAAATATTCAATTATTCATTCACTAATTGAATTTTCTTATTATTTGGGCCCAATAGCCAATAAAGCCCACAAAACAAACATCAAGGCTATTGGCAAACCCAATACACATTATACACTTATACACTTACATCCTAAGCAAGATTAGGTGTTCAAGAACAGTCCCAAAACGGGGACTATCCAAGATTTACTCCTAATGAGTAAATCTTGGACGGGTTTCTAGGCCAACAAATAATGTGTTGTCATTCTTATACCTAAAATCCTAGTTCTTCAAGTTAGGGTGATTATTGATGTCTTTAAAAGCATGATTGGCAATTTAGGGAAAAGTTCATCATTTACATTCCAAGCATGTCACATGTGTGCATTACGGTTCATCATTAAGAAAGAAGGGTGATTAGGATTCTGAATATACTCAACAATGAAACAAGTTACCAATTTCATAGTTAAACTATTCATTAGTATGGAATGTCCATAGGAGTCATAGCCAAGGTTTTTCTAACAAAGACATAATCATTTTTTATCTACCATATTGATCACCCTATCACATTAAAATATAAGATGGATAATCAGATATCACTGTCAACAAACTGGCTTCCTAACTTACTACAACATCAATGGATATGAGTTACTTATTAAAAGAAGAATAACGAGAAGTAATTTGGGTTGTCAAGCACACACAACAATGATGTGTTATATCTATATTTATCGAATGTAAGATTACACAGTTTATAGAATGTATTTATAGATCCTCAAGACCAAGTCTGTTGCTAGCTAGCACATGTATACAATCATAAATCACGTAACAGAATATAGTTATTGACTGTTTCAACACTTATCAAGTTACCAATAAGTAAATAACTTAAAAAATAAATAAATAAATGCACAACAGGGCACCTGACGATTTTGCTCCAGGGCACCTACAGGGCTTGACCTAGCCTAGGCGGAGGAAGGAAGGAGGAAGAAGCTGGCATACCTTGAGGGCAGAGGAAGAAGGCCCGGCCGGAGCAAAGGAGAGCAGCTGGAGGTGAAGTTGGTAGCGCCGGAGCAGAGGAGAGCAGCTGGAGGTGAAGCTGGAAGCACCGGTGGTGAGGATCAGAGGAGAACTGCGGCGACGGCGGCGAGCAGCGACGGCGATGAGGAGAACTGCGGCGACAGCGGTGAGCGGCGACGGCGACTAGCGGCGAGTGGCGGCAACAGCAACGGCGGCGAGCGGCGCACGAGGAGACGAACGGCGGCGGGGAGCAATCGGGGGAAATCGCCAGACCTAGCGCAGAGTCGCAATGAAACAAAGACAATGGGGAGGAAAAGTTCTGTTTGCGGGGCTATTAACTGTACCATAGGCATCGGTTATTCAAAAAAACCAACAACTAAAACTAACAGTGTCGGTTCTGAACAACAACCGACACCAATACTTGAATATAGTCGTCGATTTTAACTACAAAAAAACCGACGTCTATATTCATATGCTGATTAAAAAAATCGTTCTCGATTTATGACCATAGTCGTCGGTTTCTACTTAAAACCGATGCTTAAAGGGTGTGAAAAAATCCCCGCGGACAGCGCGGGAAAACTCATAAGCGCCGGTAGTTGTAGTAAAACCGACGACCAAAACGTGTCTCGTGAATAACCTTTAGTCGTCGGTTTTTTATTTATCAACCGACGCCATATGTCAAATTTTGGAGGTAATTTTTTTCGCTGGAAATTTTGGATTTGGCGGTTAATTTTAGGTGTCAGTTTTTTATTAAGTAACCGACACTTAATAGAAGCGGTACCTGGGTCTGGTCGCCCTTCATAGATTGGATGTCGGGTTATGTTATCAACCGACACTATAGAGTTTAGGTGTCGGTTTATTTATACAACTGACACCTTGAAAAGTGACTTTGTAAGCCATTTTTGTAGTAGTGTCAATTGATAGCTCATTATCATATTGTTCAAGGTGTTGGACATATTGATTGGATTATCGGATTGATTGAAATCACATTTGACTGATTCTGCACAACCTGTACTCCCAACCGATCGGTTTAAGTGTTGAACCGGTCGGCTGAGATTGCTGAACCGGTCGGCTCAAGTGTTGAACCGATTGGCTCATGGTCAGAGTGAAACGATCGGCTCAATTGTTGAAACGATCGGTTCAACTGGTGCAACCGAGCAAGTTGGGAAATTCAGGTCGGTGAGAATTTTCCTTGCGTTTCACTTGCCCAATTTGATTGGAACAAGGATTGGTATTCGATACCAATTAGAAACAAAAGAAGGAAAGTCAATCGGGAACTGATCAGGACCACAAACCGACCAGTTCAGAAACGAACTGATTGGCTCATGGGTCCCAACCGACCGATTCAGGTCCCCAACCGACCGGTTCACTTGTGAACCGATCGGTTCAGGTTGTGAGTTGGTTGCTTTTTGTGGAAAATCTCGAATCCTTCTACTCCTACTTTTAGTCCCGCATTGCCCGAGATGGAGAACCCTGTCCCATGACCCTCCTATATATAGGGGTATTGGGGGATTCTCAAAGTACAACTCAGTGCAACCAGTTGCTCTGCAAAGTTGTCGTTCTCTCTGATTTTGGTAACCGAGAGAGAGCCCGAGCAAGTGCTTCCCGCAAAAGGGAGGTGCAGCAAGGGAAGGACAACTGCGGTTGCAACTGGAGGCAGCAGAGTGTGTTGGCGACTAGTACGTCAACAGGAGGGTGCGACTCCTTCCACTTCCTTGTGGGACAAGGAGAGTGGAGTTCCAGGTGGTCCGTGTGGACTACTTCAGAGGCGGGAGGTTTCTTCTACTTAGGAAGACAATTGTCATCCGACAGTCCGGTAGGAGGAGGACGAGTCAGTCCCGGTGTGACCAGGAGCTGCACAGACGCCGTCCAAGACCGGAGTTGAAGACCGCGCATAGCGTGAGGTATTGTCGCCAAGCAAGCCTTGGGACAAGGTATGATTCCACAAACCATCCTTTCCTATTATATAGATGTTGACGCATTTCCTCGTGCTGAGTTTGGGGGAGAAAATTTTTGTTTCCGCTGCTTTCTCTACCTCCCCTAAAACCCAATAGTGGTATCAGAGCCACGTCAACTACTCTATATTTTAGGAATATCGATACGATCGATTTTGGTTTGTCGCCTTTTTTTCTTGCATACGATGCGAATAATATCGGTTTTATGCATGTCCAATCCTAAATCCACAAATCCTAAATTACATATATGATATGTATTATTAATGCACTCGATACACGTCGCCCTTAAATGAGTTTTTTGGTGGATGTGTGTAGCATGAATATGGCCTATAAACCCCTATCTATGTGTGGTTGTTTGTGGTTGCTTGCATCTCGGTCTGCGCACCGATCTTCCCTCTCTTATTCCTGATGTAACTCGAAATAATTCGAGATTCTTTCCTACCTTTGCTTCCCCCCGAATGTAACTCGGGGTTTCTTCTTTTAAGAAATGTAATAATAGGATAGATTTTATTTCCTGTTATGTCGAAGACCGGCGGACATCAAGACAACAGTTGAAACAATCGGTTCAAGGCGTTAACCGATCAGTTGACGTTCCAGACAGTCGGTTCAAGGAGTGAACCGATCAGTTGATGACTGATCGAGGAGCGAGACGATCGGGTGGCAGACATGACGAGATGCACGACGTCCAGGCGAACCGATTGGTTGGAGGAGCCAAACGATCGGCTGGTGGCACCCCGACGACCGGCTGGAGAGTACAGAGCATTCATGTGATGAGTTGATCAACTCGGATGGCAAGGCACAGATGTTCATCTTATACAGGTTGCATGTGATGTTGACCTAGATGATTGTGATTCCTCTTGGCTCGAGGAATCACATTAGGATGGCCATAATCATCACTTTTTATCGTGTGTGCATGTTATCTGTGGGATATAGCATGTATATGATACATACTATGTATTGTGGTGATTGGATATGTATATTTATATAAAAACCAAATCCCTCATTAAAATATTAAGTTTTAGATGCCTTCCAAATGCGACACACGTGAAAATCTTGATCGACCAAGTGTGGGCACGCCCTAGCGTGGTGCACCGTCTATCTCGTGAAAGCGTGAAGGATGAATGTGTGGGTCTGCCCTAGCAGGGTGCATATTCATCGTGTTTGCTTTGGGTCGGACTTAACAAGGTGATCTAGATGGGATCTAGTACCTTGAGGCATGGAGATGATCATTGCAAAGAGTTGTATATGACATCTTATCAAGAGTTGCATATGATGCAATTGGCAAGAGTTGCCTACCTGAGAGATCTAAGTTGTGGGCGATCAACCCTAGCTGACTCATGACTTAGAGGATTTCAGGATCTTGCCCGCTAGAAGGTTGTACGCTGCAATCTTCTGAATTGATGGTGAGGGCTATCAATTTGAAGTGAAATAGTGGGAGCGATAATTAATTAAAGGCCTAATTTAATCGTCAAACTTTCAAATCAATCAAATAAGTCAAAATGAGTTTTGGACTAAAATTGCATATTTTCCTTTTGTAGTTCAAATGGCACAAACAACAACAACTTTTCTTTGTGGTCAGTCCTTGACAAGGACAAGCTAAACGGGACTAACTTCCACGACTGGTATCGGACATTGAGAATTGTTCTCACTCAAGAGCGTAAGCTCTATGTCCTGGATACTCCAATTCTAGAGGAACCCGCTCCTAATGCACCAAGGGCAGAAAGGGCCATTGATGCTAAGTGCTTGATGCTATGTTCAATGAACCATGAGTTGCAGAGACAACATGAGAACATGGGTGTCATAGAGATGATTCAGCATCTCAGGAACATGTATGAAGATCAGGCACGGCAAGAGAGATACAATGTTTCTAGGGTGTTGTTCAAGTGTGTCATGACAGAAGGAGATCCAGTTGGTCCTCACACACTCAAGATGATTGGGTTTGTGGAGAACCTGCAAAGACTGGGATTTCCACTGAGCCAAGAGTTGGCTATTGACGTGATACTGCAATCATTGCCAGAATCCTATAGTCATTTTGTGATGAACTACAACATGAACAACTTTGATAGGCCACTGTTAGAGTTGTTGGGCATGTTGAGGACAGCCGAGATACAGATGAAGAAGGACAAGCCCAAGTCTGTGTTGGTGATCAAGGGCAAGAAAGGCAAGTCCAAGCGCAAGGGCAAGGGCAAAGCTAAGAAAGGTTCTGATGCTAGCCAGGAGCCCAAGATGACTTCAGCTCTCAAGGCCAAGGGAGGCGTGACCAAGAAAGGAAATTGCAACCACTGTCAAAAGCCAGGACATTGGAAAAGGAATTGTCCTCTCTATCTGGAAGAACAAAAGAAGAAGGAGGCGACTGAAGCCTCTGCTTAAAGGTGTCATGAAAGTAAACTTGTAACACTTTTTGAGGTATATGATACCAAGATGTAAAGTGTAAAACACTCATAATTGGGGCAAGTGTTGCCGCCATAGATAGAGTACTTTAGTTTATTTTCAGCCTACAAGGCATGTAATACACTTATGAACTGCTATTTCATATATTGTCAAAAGATAGAAACACTTTATTTTGCATATTGTATGACAATGATGGCAATTAATAAAGTGTAGTTTTAAATCTTAAAGATATGATCTTTGTGGCAAAGCCTTGTTTATCTTGTGGTATTCGATATGCATAAGATAAAATGATACCTAAAAGTTATTAGATAACTCAAACAATCAAATTAGCATCAATCATGAGAAATTCATTTCTAGTTTCCATGTGATGGATAAATCTAGACTCTTTTGGTTAGAGAACCAGTAAGAGACATGAATATCTTGGACATGATTAATCAATCTTCACTAATGGTAGTGAGAGAATGATTATCCTATTAGGTATAATACATGTGATGTATTTACATACCTATTGGAATGAGTGCTAATACTTCAAATGGTGTTTAAAGAAATACCAATATGAGTATCTTGAAGTGTTCAAGATTATCATAGATGAAGTACAAATTTGGTAAAGTGTTAATTCTTGATGAGATCAATGAATGAAATACTTGGACCAAATGTTTGAGATCCTTTTGAGTGATTATGATAGTGTATCATAGTGAACTCATGATTAAGGCATGGTGATGTCTAAATCAAGAAGGAATCATACTCTAAGGAGTTAGAGAATGATTATCGAATAACTGAATTCTTCTTAATAAAAGAATACCCCACACTAATAAAAGCAATTAAGAATCACAAGGGTTGTGAGTTCTTATATCCTTAACAGATACACCTCAATTATCTATGTGATGAGTTGTTCATGTGATGAGTCAACTATCTAGATGAATATGAGGAACCAAATTTTGAGTTATGGTTTATGACCATTACCTCCTAAATGACATCCATGTGAACCATAACGTATGAACTTGATGGTAGCACCCATTGGATAAAATCCATAAGTGCAAATGAATCTTAAGTGTTAAGACACATGGATAACATTTTGAGAAGGATGATGCTTGTTTATTGCAACTTAATGACTAAGACAGTTGGCACATGGATACTAAAACTGCATTCCTATGAGGAATAAAACAAGGATGTGTATGTGACACAACCTATAAGGTTTATGAATCCACTAATGCAAATAAAGTCTAAAAGTTACAATGGACTAATCAATGTGATTGATTGAGTACAAGCAACTCAGAATTGGATCTTTACTTTGATAATATAGTCAAAAGGTTTGATTGATATGTCAAAGATAAAAAAGGGATCTGTGATTTAGTGGGAGTGTGTTCACATTCCACATGTTGATGTGAAATGGAATTGTTTTAGAATGGAAATCCAAAAGTGGAAATTATCTTTAAGGAAGATAGAGAAGTTTCCTATGTGATAGGAATAGAGATCTATAAAGATAGTTCTCGAAAACCTCTTGACCTGAAAAGAGAAAGCATACATTGGCAATCTGTACTGAAGGGTTCAGTATGCGCAGATTTAGTGGGAGAAAACTTGTCCGTGTTACATGGAGTTAGTATCCCAATGCCAAGTGTCCAATTCTTATGAAGAATATGAACACTAAGAATAGATATGATCTATCATGTATGTAATCATCCCATTATCTTGCATGTATGACATAGCAAGAATAAAATGCAATCATCATTTTGTATGTATGGCATAACAATATGATGTACTCATCCTGATAACTCGTATGTGGGACATGACGAGTGGATGTCTATCTACTTCCAGTAAGGGTTACTGGAATAACATGAGAACTTGATATGTGCTTGTGAAGTACTGGTTCCATTGAGATAAGGAAGAGTTCGATGTAAAGAGTTACATTGATGCGAACTTCCGAAAGGACAGAAAATTAATTGCAAAATATATATAGGATATATAAAAGTGAAAGTTTGTTGATAATTAGAAGTGTTCCAATAAAACCATTAAAAAGGAAATGCCGAGTATCTATGCGTTAGAGAATAGCATTAGATACTATATGGATCTGAAAGTTCATGAGATGAACTTATAAGACATTCTGCTCATTGATGACAAGTCTGGAATCCTTGATCATGCAATGTGGCTAAAGGTTAGCAAAGGAATACTAGATCGCATATTACAACAACTCCGTCTCATATGTGTGACGTGCAGCAAAGAGATGAGAGACATGCAATTTACACTGACTTTGGCAAGGTGTTGCCATTACTCACTATGTTGGCACTAGAGAACAGTAACATGTGGGACATGTTTGAAGATCACTGTGAATATGATTCAAGGGTGATTGGCTCACAGTGCAAGTGGGATTCTGTTGGTGTGTATGCCCTGTGTCACGACTGTCTCATGAAAACAAGATTAACTAATGCGGAAGCGTTCATCAAGCAGCAGGTTAGTGAAAATCACTAAAAATTAATACTTTTTGCAAAGAGATCCACACATAGGAAATCTTTTCCAACAAATGCCATTGTATATCATATACATTCTGTTTCAAACGTACATATCATGTAACATCTCTTTCCAGAGACTACATCATCAGCTGTCTTATAAACATATATGCAGGCAGCATACAAATCTCAGGGCATCAAGCCAAAACCTCAGACTGATATATCAAAAACACTGACTAAAAACTCCGAGGACCTGAGAGTACAGAGACGACACATAGGACTACTATCTATATGACTAGACAGACAATATCTCCACCTGAGATCTTATTGTTGTCCCTGCTGTTGCTATTGCTACTGCTTTTTCCTTGTTCTAGGGTTTCTGCTCTGCCTTTCATGCATACCTAAAAATGTTTCCCACGGGGATGAGACAATTGTAAATTGCCCCAGCGAGAGATATAACTCTCTGCCAGAAACATTATTATTGCAGATTATTAAATTAAACTGAGAAGGGGTTACTTTTTCATTATCAGGCAGAATTAATCATCATAGAACAGAATAAGAAAATCTCCATTTTCATTGGGAGCATTGCATCTACCCATGGTAGTCTCATAGTTCATCCATCTACTTGTAATGAATACAACAGATATGAATAATCATCAATGAGCTATAGATATATAACAGAAAGGTAACATCAGCCAAGTTTTCTAGCATAACTTATTAACACAAATGCTACAAAGAGACATGATACTTGTTACCCAAGCATCACACATGGCTCACAAGGCCATTCACATCTTGTCACCTCTCACTAGGCAAAAACTTATTCACATGGATCACAAGGCCATTCACAACTTGTCACCTCTCACTAGGCAACAACTTATTCACATGGCTCACAAGGCCATTCACATCTTGTCACCTCTCACTAGGCAACAACTTATTCACATGGTTCACAAGGCCATTCACATCTTGTCACCTCTCACCAGGCAAAAACTTATTCACATGGCTCACAAGGCCATTCACATCTTGTCACCTCTCACTAGGCAACAACTTATTCACATGGCTCACAAGGTCATTCACATCTTGTCACCTCTCACTAGGCAACAACTTATTCACATGGTTCACAAGGTCATTCACATCTTGTCACCTCTCACTAGGCAACAACTTATTCACATGGCTCACAAGGCCATTCATAACTTGTCACCTCTCACTAGGCAATAACTTATTCACATTTATTAAATAAATGTCACAGCCCAAACCTGGCTATATTCATCATCTCATCATGCCTGCATGGTTATTAGGCATGATAACAGTCATACAAGATATTCATCACATCATGTGATACAATAGTAACACCATCATTCATGAACCAGGAATTAGGTTTCACTATCAAACAACGCTTATCATTCCCTTTTCCCCAAATTAGGGTTAGGGTTCCCCATTTCCCATTAATTCAGACCCTCGTGAGTTATCCAACTTTATCTTGTATTAAGGTATTTCCCCTCTTAATACATTCCATCACAGAATACGCACCCTTAGCATATAATGCATAGGCCACACAGTAGAATTGTCCAGCTGTCTCACATGATATGGACTTATCTTAGTTTAAGGCATGGCTTTATTATAAAGTTGCCTATAAACAATCACAATGATACACACTCAACTAGGGTTTCTCAATGATACACCCTCAACCAGGGTTCACAATAATACACCCTCCACTAGGGTTTCACAAGGATACACCCTCAACCAGGGTTCACAAGGATACACCCTCAATTAGGGTTTCATAAGGATACACCCTCAACTAGGGTTTCATAAGGATACACCCTCAACCAGGGTTCACAAGGATACACCCTCAACTAGGGTTTCATAAGGATACACCCTCAACTAGGGTTTCATAAGGATACACCCTTAACCAGGGTTTCATAAGAATACACCCTTAACCAGGGTTTCATGATATCTTTACTTAAGGATCATAACCCTTAACCACTACATGAATCATATTCATGTATGAATTCATTCTATCCACTTCTCAACTTGATTAGGTCATATCAACCCTTCATTCGAGTACATACAACTATGATTAACATAGTGTATCAAGTCATTGATCCTATAAGCAATTAGGGATTCATCCCTTAATTGGCACTAATCTCTTAGGTACTATTTGCGTTTCAACCTTTGTACCTTCATTGATAATCATTACTAATCATAATTGGATCAATTGATCATTCATCATCTTAAATCTCAAGAGATTCAATCACATTGGACCTCCATTACATAAGATACCCAATTGAATTAGGATTTTCAATGCTGATTCCTTCAATCATTGAATTCATGGAACCAATCATCAATTGGACCTATACTCATAATTCAATTGAGTTAAATAGGTCAACCTTCAACTAATTTTACCCTTAATTAACCCTCAATTGGTCATCAATTAGGGTTTGATTCAATTGAATTAGGGTTTAAAATCGATGATCCTTCAATACTAATCAATGTAATACTAGTTACTTTGAAACCATTGAACCATCATCTAAATTGGGTATGACCTGACCCCAAACGGTCTTGAGGTCGTTTGGATGACCTCAAAACGCTCTTGAGACCGTTTTCCCATCATATCACTCAAATCTAAGCAATCCAATTGGGGTTTGGTTCATTGGATTGATCACCAAATCAACATTGCATTGTATATCAGCTTATTACCTTTAGACCTTCAAACACCTAACCATACTCAACCATAGACCTCCAAACGGTCTTGGGTGACCACCAAACGATCTTGAAACCATTTGGATGAGCTTTAAACGGTCTTGAGACCGTTTGGCTCATCCAACCTTTGGACTTTAGTGAAAAATCATCATGGATTGGTCTATCGAGTTGGTCAACAAATCAGCATTGAGTTGCAGTAAGATTTGGTACCTTTGTACCTTCAATCGATCAACTATACTTGACCCCAGACCTCCAAACGGTCTTGGGGTGATCCCCAAATGGTCTTGAACCCGTTTGGGCTAATCATCCCAAAATCTCAACTTAACTCATTGGAATTTCAGCATTGTTTTCAATTAGGGTTTTCCTAATTGAATAGCCTTCAACTCACGATTCCTTGGGAGTTAACCCCTCAAATTTGGAGAGTCATTAACCATAATAATTGTGAACAGTAATCCCAAACGGTAAATGCTTGATCAACTCACTCAAACGGTCTTGAACCCGTTTTCCCAAGCAGGTCAAGTTAATCAGGTTGAAAATCAGCACTTAATCCAATTAGGTTTTCCTAATTGATTAGCCTTAAACCTATGATTCCTTTGGAGTTAACCCCTCAAATTTGGAGGGTCATTAACCAACATCATTATGAACAGGAATCCCAAACGGTCAACGCTTGGTAAACCATATAAAACGGTATTGAACCCGTTTTCCCAAGCAGGTCAAGTTATTCAGGTTGAAAATCAGCACTTAATTCAATTCGATTTGTCTAATTGATTGGCCTTCAACCTATGATTCCTTTGGAGTTAACCCCTCAAATTTGGAGGGTCATTATCCTACATAATTAGGAACGAGATTCCCAAATGGTCAACGCTTGGTCAACTCCTTCAAACGGGTTTGAACCCGTTTGCCACCAAACGGTTTGCAACCCGTTTGGTCACCAAATGGTTTTGGTGAAACCGTTTGGTCCCAACTTTTGAGATCGTTTGCTCCCAAGATATTTGGTGAGGTGCTTGCTTATGATTATGTCATCATCATCTTCCTTCGTGCACCCAAGAACAGCAACCGTTCTTGATGGAATTTGCAGCAAAGAAACAAAAGTGTATAAAATTGAAGAAATCAATCAACAAAGCATAGAAGATTGATGCAATAGCAATGTTTGAGGGTTTAAGTTATAAAACCCGCCTCCAATTGAGATCCAAAGCTCCAATATCACGCCATTAATGGTGGATGAAGCTCTAGTAACTCCCCCTAGGCTCGTCCTCAAGCTTTTGATTGCAAAAGTTGGCTAGGGTTGAAGAGGAGATCGAAATAAGAAGGAATCCATAATTTATTTTCGATTTCCACCATGAAATCATGAAGAACGAGGTTCAAGGGCTTACCAACAGGTTGGGGCTCGTCCTCCTGTTGCTCCTAAGTCCCCTTGAGCTCATCCCAAGCAAAGGAAGAAGAAAGGGCCGAAAAAGCCTTGGTTTGGGCTTGGAAATGGCACTTTTATAAGGAAATTGATGAGAGAGAAAATGCCATATAAAAATCCAATTAATCCAAAAATTATGGCCGCCTCTTCCCCCTCAACTCCATGGATACGAGGCATCTTCATTTGCCTTTAATTATCCTTCATTATCCTCAATTTAAAGGAAAGCAAATTAAGCACCTTAATGCTTATAATATAATATCCCACATGTGAGTGGATATTACTTTTTGTTATAATAAGGTGAGTGGAGTTTCACCTACTTAGGATATTTTCGTTCCTTATCTTGGCAAAAGAACGTCCATCCTTAACCAAAATCAACCAATAACATTTTGGTTGAAGGCCCTTTAATTAATACATTCATTTTTTCCCTAAATTGAATTAGGGTTTCAATTAGGATTAAATCTTGATTATTTTAATATCAAGATTCTCTCTCCTCCAACTTAATTCAAATGAGATGCCCCTCTCATTTTATTTTCTCTACATTATGCCAAGAAACATTAAGGACCTTATTGAAGTGGTAATTTGCATATTGAACCCTAGATTTTGGGTAAATTGCACATTACACCAAAACTAGGTTTTAATGCACAAGGATTGCTTTACAAGCTTAATCTTGGTGTCCAAGATTGTGGAAACCATACTACTACATCATATTCATTCTTATGATGTATCAACATCAGAGGAACATCTTATAATGCAACATTTGCAATTTAACCCCTCAACTTGGGTAATTTGCACTTTAGTCCAAAATAAGCAAACATTGCTTCAACATTGTTCAAACAGAACCAAAAATTGAAACATAGGTTCCTTTTGAGCCTTAATTACTTTTCACAAAATGAGATTAAGCATATAATCATATTTCTTAATCAAAACACCTAGGGTTAAAGCATAACCCAGGTCAGGGATGTTACAAATTATAAACCCCTAATAAGGATTTCGTCCTCAAAATCCCAGGGAAAGGAGAGACAGATTGTTCATTAATCATGCCCTCAAGTCTCCACATATTATCTTAATATTATGGAGATACCATGGATCTGTAATCCGCACAAAGTTCCTTTCATTAATCCAACCTTTTCAATGTTTATGTTTATGCAAAGCATAAACCCCTAACATATGATGTTCATATCATTGAAAGGAACAAGCATAAAAGAGCATACTTCTATCATCACCCAGGAATATTTATTAAAAGAAAAACATATATATCTAACAGAGATAATTCATTCAGCAATCCTTTATTTATAAAGTTCACTTAGCAAACTCTATGTAATTGGGAATGTTCATATATCTTTTCCTTTTTGAGTTGGGGATGTCACACAGCTTTCCCCTATTAGTTGGGAATGTCACACAACTTTTCCCTTTAAGTTGGGGATGTCACACAGCTTTCCCCTATTACTTGGGAATGTCACACAACTTTTCCCTTTAAGTTGGGGATGTCACATAGCTTTCCCCTATTAATTGGGAATGTCACACAACTTTTCCCTTTAAGTTGGGGATGTCACACTGCTTTCCCCTATTAATTGGGAATGTCACACAACTTTTCCCTTTAAGTTGGGGATGTCACATAGCTTTCCCAATTGGGAATGTCACACAGCTTTTCCCTTTAAGTTGGGGATGTCACACAGCTTTCCCCTATTAGTTGGGAATGTCACACAACTTTTCCCTTTAAGTTGGGGATGTCACACAGCTTTCCCCTATTAATTGGGAATGTCACACAGCTTTTCCCTTTAAGTTGGGGATGTCACACAGCTTTCCCCTATTAGTTGGGAATGTCACACAACTTTTCCCTTTAAGTTGGGGATGTCACACAGCTTTCCCCTATTAGTTGGGAATGTCACACAACTTTTCCCTTTAAGTTGGGGATGTCACACAGCTTTCCCGTATTAATTGGGAATGTCGCACAACTTTTCCCTTTAAGTTGGGGATGTCACACAACTTTCCCCTATTAGTTGGGAATGTCACACAACTTTTCCCTTTAAGTTGGGGATGTCACACAGCTTTCCCCTATTAATTGGGAATGTTCACATAGCTCTTCCTATTAGTTGCATTATACTCTCTAGATTGTTTCAGAATGACTACTTGATCATAGTAATAAAAAAGATAACAATCTAAGAGTTTCATACTTGCCTTATCTTCAATAATCATATACCTGGCCAGGGTATATAAGTATTGAGATTAGGTAGTATGCACTTTACTTACTATCATATTCCTCACTTTTCATACCATTATACACACAAGATTTTTCCATCTCTAGATTTTCTTTAGGTATCATTTCTATATCTCTCTCTTGCATCGCCCCATGCACCCTCTCCTGGTGCAACAACATTGCCCTTAGCAATGTGTTCCTCGTGTTCTCCAGTCATTTTCAAGTTCTTCTTCTCCTATGTGAGCAGAAGATACTATGAGATAAACTGGAAAACACTTAAAACAGACTCTACAACCTTTGTCCTATGTCTCTGTAGACTCAGTGAACCTAGAGCTCGGATACCACTAAATTTTCACAACCATCTCATGAAAACAAGATTAACTAATGCGGAAGCGTTCATCAAGCAGCGGATTAGCGAAAATCACTAAAAATTAAAACTTTTTGCAAAGAGATCCACACATAGGAAATATTTTCCAACAAATGCCATTGTATATCATATACATTCTGTTTCAAACATACATATCATGTACCATCTCTTTCCAGAGACTACATCATCAGTTGCCTTATAAACATATATGCAGGAAGCATACAATTCTAGGGGCATCAAGCCAAAACCTCAGACTGATATATCAAAAACACTGACTAAAAACTCTGAGGACCTGAGAGTACAGAGACGACACATAGGACTACTATCTATATGACTAGACAGACAATATTTCCACTTGAGATCTTATTGATGTCCCTGTTGTTGCTGTTGCTGCTGCTCTTTCCCTGTTCTAGGGTTTCTGCTCTGCCTTTCATGCATACCTAAAAATGTTTCCCACGGGGGTGAGACAATTGTAAATTGCCCCAGCGAGAGATATAACTCTCTGCCAGAAACATTATTATTACAGATTATTAAATTAAACTGAGAAGGGGTTACTTTTTCATTAACAGGCAAAATTAATCATCATAGAACAGAATAAGAAAATCTCCATTTTCATTGGGAGCATTGCATCTACCCATGGTAGACTCATAGTTCATCCATGTACTTGTAATGAATACAACAGATATGAATAATCATCAATGAGCTATAGATATATAACAGAAAGGTAACATCAGCCAAGTTCTCTAGCATAACTTATTAACACAAATGCTACAAAGAGACATGATACTTGTTACCCAAGCATCACACATGGCTCACAAGGTCATTCACATCTTGTCACCTCTCACTTGGCAACAACTTATTCACATGGCTCACAAGGCCATTCACAACTTGTCACCTCTCACTAGGCAACAACTTATTCACATGGCTCACAAGGCCATTCACATCTTGTCACCTCTCACTAGGCAACAACTTATTCACATGGTTCACAAGGCCATTCACATCTTGTCACCTATCACTAGGCAATAACTTATTCACATGGCTCACAAGGCCATTCACATCTTGTCACATCTCACTAGGCAACAACTTATTCACATGGCTCACAAGGCCATTCACATCTTGTCACCTCTCACTAGGCAACAACTTATTCACATGGTTCACAAGGTCATTCACATCTTGTCACCTCTCACTAGGCAACAACTTATTCACATGGCTCACAAGGCCATTCATAACTTGTCACCTCTCACTAGGCAATAAATTATTCACATTTATTAAATAAATGTCACAGCCCAAACCTGGCTATATTCATCATCTCATCATGCCTGCATGGTTATTAGGCATGATAACATACATACAAGATATTCATCACATCATGTGGTACAATAGTAACACCATCATTCCTGAACCAGGAATTAGGGTTCACTATCAAACAGGGCTTATCATTCCCTTTTCCCCAAATTAGGGTTAGGGTTCCCCATTTCTCATTAATTCAGACCCTCTTGAGTTAACCAACTTTATCTTGTATTAAGGTATTTCCCCTCTTAATACATTCCATCACAGAATACTCACCCTTAGCATATAATGCATAGGCCACACAGTACAATTGTCCAGCTGTATCACATGATATGGACTTATCTTAGTTTAAGGCATGGCTTTATTATAAAGTTTCCTATAAACAATCACAATGATACACCCTCAACTAGGGTTTCTCAATGATACACCCTCAACCAGGGTTCACAATAATACACCCTCCACTAGGGTTTCACAAGGATACACCCTCAACCAGGGTTCACAAGGATACACCCTCAACTAGGGTTTCATAAGGATACACCCTCAACTAGGGTTTCATAAGGATACACCCTCAACCAGGGTTCACAAGGATACACCCTCAACTAGGGTTTCATAAGGATACACCCTCAACTAGGGTTTCATAAGGATACACCCTTAACCAGGGTTTCATAAGAATACACCCTTAACCAGGGTTTCATGATATCTTTACTTAAGGATTATAACCCTTAACCACCACATGAATAATATTCATGTATGAATTCATGCTATCCACTTCTCAACTTGATTAGGTCATATCAACCCTTCATTCGAGTACATACAACTATGATTAACATAGTGTATGAAGTCATTGATCCTATAAGCAATTAGGGATTCATCCCTTAATTGGCACTAATGTCTTAGGTACTATTAGGGTTTCAACCTTTGTACCTTCATTGATAATCATTACTAATCATAATTGGATCAATGGATCATTCATCATCTTAAATCTCAAGAGATTCAATCACATTGGACCTCCATTACATAAGATACCCAATTGAATTAGGATTTTCAATGTTGGTTCCTTCAATCATTGAATTCATGGAACCAATCATCAATTGGACCTATACTCATACTTCAATTGAGTTAAATAGGTCAACCTTCAACTGATTTGACCCTTAATTAACCCTCAATTGGTCATCAATTAGGGTTTGATTCAATTGAATTAGGGTTTAAAATCGATGATCCTTCAATACTAATCAATGTAATACTAGTTACTTTGAAACCATTGAATCATCATCTAAATTGGGTATGACCTGACCCCAAATGGTCTTGAGGTCGTTTGGATGACCTCCAAATGGTCTTGAGACCGGTTTCCCATCATATCACTCAAATCTAAGCAATCCAATTGGGGTTTGGTTCATTGGATTGATCACCAAATCAACATTGCATTGTATATCAGCTTAGTACCTTTAGACCTTCAAACACCTAACCATACTCAACCCTAGACCTACAAACGGTCTGGGGTGACTAAAAAACGGTCTTGAAACTGTTTGGATGAGCTCCAAATGGTCTTGAGACGGTTTGGCTCAACCAACCTTTGGACTTTAGTGAAAAATCATCATGGATTGGTCTATCAAGTTGATCAACAAATCAGCATTGAGTTGCAGTATGATTTGGTACCTTTGGACCTTCAATTGATCAACTATACTTGACCCCAGACCTCCAAACGGTCTTGGGGTGATCCCCAAACGGTCCTGAACCCGTTTGGGCTAATCAACCCAAAATCCGAACTTAACTCATTGGAATTTCAGCATTGTTTTCAATTAGGGTTTGCCTAATTAAATAGCCTTCAACTCATGATTCCTTGGGAGTTAACCCCTCAAATTTGGAGAGTCATTAACCAACATAATTATGAACAGGAATCCCAAACGGTCAATGCTTGGTCAACTCACTCAAACGGTCTTGAACCCGTTTTCCCAAGCAAGTCAAGTTAATCAGGTTGAAAATCAGCACTTAATCCAATTAGGTTTTTGTTACGACCCGTGTTGAGTTTACCCTGTAAGTATGCTGCTAAGCATGTGTTTAGCTGCTTTGCTAAGTTATAAGCTTGCTTTTGTTAATAACGTTTAAAACAAATATGATATGTGCGTAGTGTGAATCCTAGCCCTTAAAACATGTAAGATCTTGCGCTTGAGGCGTTGCCAGAGAAATCGTCCGAAACCGACTTTCGAGCCAAAAGTTGTATGTTTTTGGGCTTTCAGGGACCTGTTTGTAGTTTTTAAAAGTTCTCGGACTTTACATTTTGGTCCCTAGGTTTTTCCATCTTATCCTTTCTTTCCCCTTTACTAGTTTCATTTATCAGAAACGAGAGAAACGCAGAGCGTTTCTTCTCTTCTTCATGTGAGAGGGAAAGAGAGAAAGATCAGGGAGAGAAGACGATTTGGAGCCCTAGCTTGGTTCCGGCCAGCAGCTGCGGCCCTCCATCTACGCCTCACCGTTCTTCTTCGCCAGCTGAACCAGCAGTAGCTGGAGCTATGCTTGCAGCAGGAGTTGCGCTAACAGCAGCGGCGGCTAGGAGAAAGAAAGGGCGCGAAGAGCAGCCCTAGTTCGTTCTTCTCCTCTCCTACAGTTAGTTCGTGGGTGTACGCATCTTTTCCAGGTGATTTGCTGCACAAATCCGTAGTCTTGTCTGCTGATTCGAGTGAAATCGATATCAGCAGGTCGGTTTAGGTTTTCAGTCTGTTCGTTGTTCGGTCGAGTTATATGTGATTCGGTCGAGTTTTCTTGAGCAGAACCGAACAACAGGTTGATCGGTCGAGTTTGTAGCTGATCGGTCGAGTTGTGCAGTGATCGGTCGAGTTTCCGACCAATTGGTCGAGTTTATGAGCTGTGAGTGGCAGTTCATTTAGAAATCATTATTTAACTGAATTTAAGTGCTTAATTGCTTCAGTATTAGTTGGTATAACTCCTAAACAGTGTAGCACATACAATAGTGTATGATAGATTCATTGAAACTTGAAATACGTAGTATGATTGATGAAAGTGATGAAAATTTTTATGTATTACAGTTGCATGTATTTGCTGATTAAAGACGGTTGTTTAGCATTGAATCTGAAGAAGTGATATTGAGTCATGTTTAAAGATGACAAATGATATATATGTGGTTTCAAGTGATATTTAGAATGTGAAATAAGTATGAAAAGTGATATTCCTGTTTAAATGTTTATATGTTAATCAGTTAATAGACTTAGGTGACCTAACACCGTAGAACCCCTTCGAGAGATCTTCTTCTTAGGGGTGAAACTCGTGTTGCAACATTAACCGTGCAGAGTCATGGTGGCACGAGGACAAAGAGGCAGTGTTCAACAATAATCCGTGCGGAGTCACGGTGGCACTGGAGAAAATAGGGGTTATTGCAACAAGATCTGTGCGGAGTCATGGAGGTAACCCCGTGAGACTCTCCGCCTGTGTACTCAGGTTAGAGGAGGAGTCTAGAGCACTCGGAGTAGTGCATTGAGGCCGGAGAGCCTGTGGGCCGGAGAGCCTGTGGTCCTGTGGCAGAACAGGGCTGGCGTCAGACTTAGCATTTCCCGGGTGTGTCGCTAAGTCTTGTACGGTGGGATCGTAGTTCGCTACGGATCTTTATATGCAGAGTACACTGCATATGATTAGGTCATAATAATATTATAAATATGTAATCATATAGGATCACAGTAAATTAAATGTGTTAAGAGATTTGAAGTTTTGTGCCAATTCTCTATAATTGTTTATTTGTTAAAATATCTGATGTTGCTTAGAAATGAGATTGTTATCTATAAAACTGCTATGACATTAGAACTGCCCTATTAGTACTGCACTTATCATTTATTTAATTTTATCTATCTGATGAGTTGTTTAGTGATAGCTAAATGAAATGCTATTCACTAAGCGAGTAGGCTCATACCTCTACTCAAACATTTTCAGGTCAACATCAGCATCAGGAGTCGGAAGGATCTTTTCATCCTAACGCTTAGTCTATAGAAGGTATATGTAGTTAGTCTAGTTAGAGGTCTCTTACTCCTTTCCCCTCGATCCTTGGAACATGGCGTGGGTGAGATAGAGAGAGTGCGTATGTGGAATGTGTATAAAGATGTAAATTACCTGTTATGCTTTACTTTATGTTGAACAATGTAATTTGTTGTAGACTTTGTATATATCTGTTGTCAGTTTAATAGAAATGCTTCTACAGTTTGTTTGGCTTTAGTTTACAGCATAACTAAGGTTATCTTATTAATGTCTTTAAGATGTTTTTAAAAGTGATGAATGGTTTGGCGTGTGTGTTAATCCCTCCGTCGTGCCCTAATCTCATGGTCTGTGGTTAGTGTGAGATCGGGGCATGACATCTTGGTATCAGAGCTTAGGTTGAGTACATAGTTACTCAGAGTCTAAGTCAGGAGACGATAAGAGACCAATAGGATTAAGGTTTAGGTGTCTTTCTTCTATCTGTAGTTTTCTAACAGGAAATATTCTATTATATCATTGCAGATGGCAGAAAGAGGCTTTGATCGTGATGATCAGGCAGAGAGCCATGTTGGTCCTGATCCACTGTACTTGGGTCCAGGTGGTGGTGACCATGTGGATGAAGCATCCCGTATGTACAGGATGTTTCTGGAGACCAGAGAGAGGTATAAGGCTGATAGGCGAGCTTCTACTTCTACCAGCAGTAAGGATTTGATGCGATCTTATGATCTTGTAAAGAAGCTTGGTGGTACATAATTCAGTGGTACTACAGATCCAGCAGAGGTTGATGAGTGGTTGAGACAGATAGAGAAGGTCTTTCTCCTGATGGAGCTTTCAGAAGAGAAAAAGATTAATCATGCAGTCTATCTTTTGACAGGCGATGCAGAGTTGTGGTGGCGTGGTGTGGAGGAAAAGAGGAGAAGTACAGAGCTTTCTTGGCAGGACTTCTCTGAAGAGTTTTTCTCTGAAGAGTTTCATCTTAAATTTTATCCACCCACTTTCATTAATGAGAAAATCAGACAGTTACAGAACATTAAGCAGGGGAACATGACGGTTACTGAGTTTGAAGCGCTTTTCACCCGGTTAGCGAACTTCTGTCCGCAGCTTGTTCCCGATAACATAGAAAGATGCAGAAGGTTTCAAGAAGGGCTGAGGCCAGAAATTTGGCATACAGTTTCTGCTACTAGTAGGAGGAACAGAGAGAATTTTGGTGAGTTTGTTGAGGCTGCTAGACAGGTTGAAGAATCTGTGAATGCTGACAAGGTGCCTGAGTCTAAGAAGAGATATGCAGATTTCAGTAGAGGACAGTCCAGTAGTGGATACAGAGGTGGAGGTAGAGGTTTCTCTTCTAAACTTGGGCGTGGCTTTAGCTGTTTTAGTAGACAGAGATCTGAGGATGTTACTTCTTCTAGAGGCAGAGTGGGATACAACCCAGGGAGATGGGGCAGTGCCGCTAGTGGACAGTCTTCTGGGTCGTCAATGTCAGTGACAGGTCCCCAGGGACAAGGGATACCGCCATGTGACAAATGTGGAAAACCACATTCTGGTCAGTGTTGGAGTCCAAGTTGTTTTGTCTGCGGACAAGTAGGACACCTCAAAAGGGAATGTCCTCAGCTTCAACAAGCAGCATCACAAGCTTTCCAACCTCAGTACCATGATGTTCCGAGTTCTTCTGTGGCTTCTGGTTCCATAGGTGGTGGAGTGCCTAGTGGCAGGAGTGGTCAGAGAGGATGGCATGTCAGAGGGAGAGCTTCAGCACATTTCTTCTCTTTGACACCTCAGGAAGGTATAATCTCTTCACAAGTCGTTACAGGAGAAATGCTTTTGTTTAATAGTATACCAGTTTCAGTTTTGATAGATCCGGGTGCTACTCACTCTTTCATACGACGCTCTTTAGTTGGTGAACTTAATTTGTTAACTCAAGGGTTGGTAGATGAGTTAGTGTTGAGGGTTCCACTAGGTGGACCAACAGTTCTGACTGAGTTCTGTCCCGGATGCTTGTTATCTTTTGGAGGTTACACCTTTGCTACTAATCTCATACCCCTGGATGTCAATACTTTTCAAGTCATCTTGGGTATGGATTGTCTTGAGACATATCGAGTGCAACTTGATTGTTGGAAGAAGGAAGCTACCTTTCAACAAGGTGAATTTTCTTGTGTCTTTTTTGGAGATAGGAAAGTTCTTCCTACGTGCATAGTATCAGCAGTTGTAGTTGATAAGATGATACAGAAAGGATGTGAAGCGTTCCTTACTCATGTGGTTGACACTAAAGCATAGAAGAGTACTGCCAGTGTTTATGATGTGTCTGTGGTTCGTGAGTTTTCTGATGTTTTTCCAGAAGAGTTGCCAGGTTTACCTCCTGTCAGAGACATTGATTTTGAGATTCAGGTATATCCAGGTAGTCATCCAGTAGCACTGCCAGCTTATAGAATGGCACCTGCAAAGTTGAAGGAACTCAAGGTGCAGTTGCAGGAATTACTGGATAAGGGTTTCATTAGACCCAGTTCTTCACCGTGGGGTGCTCCAGTCCTGTTTGTTAAGAAAAAGGATGGTACTATGCATATCTGTATAGATTACAGGCAATTGAACAAGATCACTATTAAGAACAAGTATCCTTTGCCGAGAATAGATGATATGTTTGATCAGTTGCGTGGAGCGACGATCTTCTCTAAAATAGATTTAAGATTTGGATATCATCAGCTTAGAATAAAGGCTTCTGATATTCCCAAAACAGCTTTCAGAACCAGGTATGGGAATTATGAGTTTCTGGTCATGTCGTTTGGGCTGACCAATGCCCCAGCAGCCTTTATGAATATGATGAATCAGATTTTCAACCCGTTCCTAGATCAGTTTATTGTTGTCTTTATAGATGATATCCTGATCTATTCCAGAGATGATGTACAGCATGAGCAACACATGAGAGTAGTGTTGCAGTTGTTGAGGAAACACCAGCTGTATGCTAAGTTTAGCAAGTGCGTGTTCTGGTTGGCTGAGGTAGCATTTCTTGGACATGTTATCTCAAGAGATGGAGTTAGCGTTGATCCTAAGAAAGTTGATTTTGTGCTTCAGTGGGAACGGCCTAAGACTCCTACTGAGATTAGAAGTTTCTTGGGATTAGCAGGCTATTACAGAAGGTTTATACAGAACTTCAGTGTGCTAGCATCACCCTTGACACGCTTGACGAGGAAGGATGCACCATTTGTTTGGTATGATAACTGTGAGAAAAGTTTTCAGATCTTGAAGAGGAAATTGACTTCAGCACCAGTGTTGGTTTTGCCAGAGGCAGATAAAGGTTATACAATGTTCTACGACGCCTCCAGGAGAGGTTTGGGCTGTGTGTTGATGCATGAAGGCAAAGTTGTGGCTTATGCATCTAGACAGCTTAAGAAGAACGAAGAGAACTATCCTACTCATGATCTGGAGTTAGCTGCTATAGTTCATGCTCTTAAGACATGGCGTCACTACCTGTATGGTGAGACTTGTCAGGTGTTTACGGACCATAAGAGCCTGAAGTATATCTTCACTCAGAAGGATTTGAAACTGAGACAGTGCAGATGGCTTGAGCTGATTAAAGATTATGAGGTGACAATCGATTATCATCCTGGTAAAGCGAATGTTGTGGCAGATGCCTTGAGTAGAAAATCGAGTTAAACAGTAGATGCATTTTCTATGGCATGTTTCAAGAGAGACTTGCTTGTAGATATGCGAAGGTTGAACTTAGACTTGGATGTGACTGGACAAAGTGGGTTGATTGCCCAGATGCAGGTCAAACCTACTTTCTATCATCAGATTAAGGAGTTGCAGCAGAATGATGATGAGTTGCGGCAGGTCATGCAGGATATGTCGGAAGGTAAAAGGTCAGAATTCAAGTTTTCTGACGATGGTGTGTTGTATCTTCATGACAGGTTGTGTGTACCTGGGAACAGTGAGCTGAAAGAGCAAATTCTTGAAGAAGCGCATGCTTCTATGTATGTTATGCATCCAGGTAACACAAAAATGTATAGGAACCTCAAAGAACTGTACTGGTGGTCTGGTATGAAGAAAGATGTAGTTGAGTACGTGGTTAGATGTGGAGTGTGTCAGCAGGTTAAAGCTGAGCATCAGAAACCTGCTGGTACCTTGCAGTCGCTTCCTATACCTGAATGGAAATGGGAACACATCACAATGGATTTTGTGGTAGGGTTACCCAGAACGCCTAGAGGTTCGGACTCGATATGGGTGATTGTGGATAGACTAACTAAGTCTGCTCACTTTCTTCGTGTCAAATCAACCTTTGATGTTCCAAAGCTGGCCAAGACTTATGTGGATGAGGTAATCAGATTACATGGGATTCCAGTTTCCATTATTTCTGACAGAGACCCTAAGTTTACATCTAGGTTTTGGAATCAGTAACATTGTGCGTTGGGCACAAGGCTGAGGTTCAGTACAGCATTTCACCCGCAGACAGATGGTCAATCTGAGAGGACCATTCAGACTCTTGAAGACATGCTGAGAGCATGCGTTCTGTAGTTCAGAGGTAACTGGGAAGAACACTTAAGCCTGATGGAGTTTGCATATAACAATAGCTACCATTCTAGCCTTGGAATGGCCCCATATGAAGCTCTATATGGCAGGAAGTGTAGATCGCCAGTTTGTTGGTACGAGGTTGGTGAGAAAGAAATTCTTGGACCTGAGATAGTTGATATAACTACAGAGAAGATATATGTTATCAGGGAGCAGTTTAAAGCTGCTCAAGACAGACAGAAAAGTTATGCAGAGAGACGACGTCGACCTCTTGAGTTTGAGGTTGGTGACGAGGTTTATCTAAAGGTTTCACTGTGGAAGGGAGTGCTAATGTTTGTCAAGAGAGTCAAGTTGACCCCTAGGTATATGGGCACATATCCTATTGTTGAGAGGATTGGACCTGTAGCCTACAGGTTAGATTTGCCGTCTGAATTGGCAAATCTTCATGACGTGTTTCATGTGTCTATGCTGAAGATGTGTCATCCCAGTACAAAAAAGATTTTAGATCCAGTACCGGCACAGCTTAAAATAGATGTTTCCTACGTGGAAGGACCAGTGCAGATAGTTGATCACCGAATCAAGAAGCTTAAGAACCTTGAAATACCTTTAGTGAAGATTCTGTGGAGGAATCATAACCTTGAAGAAGCTATGTGGGAGCTTGAGTCTGAGATGCGTAGCAAGTTTCCTTTTCTCTTTAAGGAATTTCGGGACGAAATTCTTATAAGGGAGGGAGATTGTTACGACCCGTGTTGAGCTTACCCTGTAAGTATGCTGCTAAGCATGTGTTTAGCTGCTTTCTAAGTTATAAGCTTGCTTTTGTTAATAAAGTTTAAAACAGATATGATATGTGCGTAGTGTGAATCCTAGCCCTTAAAACGTGTAAGATCTTGCGCTTGAGGCATTGCCAGAGAAATCGTCTGAAACCGACTTTCGAGCCAAAAGTTGTATGTTTTTGGGCTTTCAGGGACCTGTTTGTAGTTTTTAAAAGTTCTCGGACTTTACGTTTTGGTCCCTAGGTTTTTCCTTCTTATCCTTTCTTTCCCCTTTACTCGTTTCATTTATCAGAAATGAGAGAAACGCAGAGTGTTTCTTCTCTTCTTCACGTGAGAGGGAAAGAGAGAAAGACCAGGGAGAGAAGACGATTTGGAGCCCTAGCTTGGTTCCGGCCAGCAGCTGCGGCCCTCCAACTCCGCCTCACCGTTCTTCTTCGCCAGTTGAACTAGCAGTAGCCGTAGCTACGCTTTCAGCAGGAGCTACGCTAGCAGCAGCGGCGGCTAGGAGAAAGAAAGGGCGCGAAGAGCATCCCTAGTTCGTTCTTCTCCTCTCCTATAGTTAGTTCGTGGGTGTACGCATCTTTTGCAGGTGATTTGCTGCACAAATCTGTAGTCTTGTCTGCTGATTCGAGTGAAATCGATATCAGCAGGTCGGTTTAGGTTTTCAGTCTGTTCGCCGTTCGGTCGAGTTATATGTGATTCGGTCGATTTTTCTTGAGCAGGAACCGAATAGCAGGTTGATCGGTCGAGTTTCTGACCAATCGGTCGAGTTTCTGAGCTGTGAGTGGCAGTTCATTCAGAAATCATTATTTAACTCAATTTAAGTGCTTAATTGCTTCAGTATTAGTTGGTATAACTCCTAAACAGTGTAGCACATAGAATAGTGTATGATAGATTCATTGAAACTTGAAATATGTAGTATGATTGATTAAAGTGATGAAAATTTCTATGTATTACAGTTGCATGTATTTGCTGATTAAAGACGGTTGTTTAGCATTGAATCTGAATAAGTGATACTGAGTCATGTTTAAAGATGACAAATGATATATATGTGGTTTCAAGTGATATTTAGAATGTGAAATAAGTATGAAATGTGATATTCCTGTTTAAATGTTTATATGTTAATCAGTTAATAGACTTAGGTGCCCTAACACCGTAGAACCCCTTCGAGAGATCTTCTTCTTAGGGGTGAAACTCCTGTTGCAACATTAACCGTGCGGAGTCATGGTGGCACGAGGACAGAGAGGCAGTGTTCAACAATAATCCGTGCGGAGTCACGGTGGCACTGGAGAAAATAGGGGTTATTGCAACAAGATCCGTGCGGAGTCATGGAGGTAACCCCGTGAGACTCTCCGCCTGTGTACTCAGGTTAGAGGAGGAGTCTAGAGCACTAGGAGTAGTGCATTGAGGCCGGAGATCCTGTGGGCCAGAGAGCCTGTGGTCCTGTGGCAGAACATGGTTGGCGTCAGACTTAGCATTTCCCGGGTGTGTCACTAAGTCTTGTACGGTGGGATCGTAGTTCGCTACGGATCTTTATATACAGAGTACACTGCATATGATTAGGGCATAATAATATTATAAATATGTAATCATATAGGATCACAGTAAATTAAATGTGTTAAGAGATTTGAACTTTTGTGCCAATTCTCTATAATTGTTTATTTGTTAAAATATCTGATGTTGCTTAGAAATGAGATTGTTATCTATAAAACTGCTATGACATTAGAACTGCCCTGTTAGTACTGCACTTATCATTTATTTAATTTTATCTATCTGATGAGTTGTTTAGTGATAGCTAAATGAAATGCTATTCACTGAGCGAGTAGGCTGATACCTCTACTCAAACATTTTCAGGTCAACATCAGCATCAGGAGTCGGAAGGATCTTTTCATCCTAACGCTTAGTCTATAGAAGGTATATGTAGTTAGTCTAGTTAGAGGTCTCTTAGTCCTTTCCCCTCGATCCTTGGAACATGGCGTGGGTGAGATAGAGAGAGTGTGTATGTGGAATGTGTATAAAGATGTAAATTACATGTTATGCTTTACTTTATGTTGAACAATGTAATTTGCTGTAGACTTTGTATATATCTCTTGTCAGTTTAATAGAAATGCTTCTGCAGTTTGTTTGGCTTTAGTTTACAGCATAACTCAGGTTATCTTCTTAATGTCTTTAATATGTTTTTAAAAGTGATGAATGGTTTGGTGTGTGTGTTAATTCCTCCGTCGCGCCCTAATCTCATGGTCTGTGGTTAGTGTGAGATCGGGGCGTGACAGTTTTCCTAATTGATTAGCCTTAAACCTATGATTACTTTGGAGTTAACCCCTCAAATTTGAAGGGTCATTAACCAACATCATTATGAACAGGAATCCCAAACGTTCAACACTTGTTCAACCATCTCAAACGGTCTTGAACCCGTTTCCCCAAGTAGATCAAGTTATTCGGGTTGAAAATCAGCACTTAATTCAATTTGATTTGACTAATTGATTGGCCTTCAACCTATGATTCCTTTGGAGTTAACCCCTCAAATTTGGAGGGTCATTATCCTACATAATTAGGAATGAGATTCCCAAACATTCAACGCTTGGTCTGAAAACTACTAGAGGGGGGGTGAATAGAGTTTTATAAAGATTTTAATAATTAATTAACTCAAACAATCAATCACAAAGATATTGGACAAGGAGACAAGAGTTTAGAGTGGTTCCAACCTTAGCAAATACTAAGGAAGTCAGTCCACTACCCGGTTGCTTACCCAACCGGGATTTGAAAAGAAATTTAGTTTATTACCTCGCAAGGATTTTACATAAAATACAATTTCTTTTCGTAAACCCTTCAAGCAGCCTTCATCTAGAAGTAATCGCCCAACCTTGAAGCAGCCTTCACCTAGAAGTAATTGCACCACCTTGAAGCAGCCTTCCTCTTGAAGTAGCTTCCCGTTGCAATAGCCTTCTGGAAGTAGCTTCCCGTGCGATAGCCTTCTTGAAGTAGCTTGAAGTCCCCTTCTCCACCTGAGAAGTCAAACTCTCTCCAATCTGCAGCCTCCAATCCTAGGAGTAGCAAGGAGAATACAAAGGATAAAAAGGAACAAGAAAGAAAATAGAAATTACAACTTATCCTTTTAAGCACAAGGCTTGATTTGCCTATATCAAGCGTATTGATCTCCTAACCAATGAGTGTAGAAGTGTAAGTGTTGTAGTAAGGAGATGCTAGCCTATAGGACACGAATTTGAGCTAAGGGGAAAGTAGGCCAATGATCACAGTGCTCAATTTGCTTGCAACAGATTGCTCAAGTATGCTCAAGTATTTTCTCAAGTGTAGCAAGTGTAAAACCAGTAAGTATGAGTGTCCTATGGCTTGTCCTATTTATAGGAATGGCCTAAGGAAGCTTAAGGACATTCTAGACAGCTTCTAGGGGTTTCTAAATGCTTAACTAGCCGTTAGGTACAAAGTTGTTGCTTCGGCTAATTAATTTATTCTGTAGTTGCTGTCAGAGACCATCTCGGTCGACAAATAGTCGACCGAGACACCTACTCGGTCGAACTTTTGTCGACCGACAGGCTCTCTGGAATAAGTGATTTGCAACGTCTTTCTTCAACTGCCAACTAACTTGTCTGTTGTGTCTAACGGCTACTTTGGATCTTTCTCGGTCGAAAAGATTGTCGACCGAGAGTGTCTCGGTCGAGGAGTTTGTCGACCGAGATTGATCTTGTTTCAAGGTTTCAATTTAGGCACTAATTATGTGTGTGAGTGTGCATAAGTAATCCTATTTGAATGGGATGACTTGTCTAACTGTGGTGTTTAGCTAGGGAGAATCTAACGCTTGATTTACATGCAATTCTAAGTACTTGTACATTATATTTTTGTACAAGTTTGTACAACAGTGATTACATTGCATGAAAATATAAATATGTAAGCTTGTAGATTTTCCCTTGTTGCTTTGTCATCCTGCACACTCAAGTAGCTCGTTAGATTAATAAGAATGAAATGTTTGTCATAATCAAAACAAAGGGATTTATAGATGTCCATTTAGCCAACAATCTCCCCCTTTTTGAAGATGACAAACATTTCCAAAATATAAATAAAGGAAATATAAAACATATGAGTTTCATACCTTTAGATTACCTTTTGTAGCTTTTTCTCTTGTGTATAAAATGTGTGCTTATTATTCCCCATGAATTGTGGAACATGAAATCCAGATCATTTGGGAATATAGCAACTTTCAATGTAAAGCCAAGAGTTTATTTATGAAACTCATTAATTGAGGTTTACATAATTTCTAAATTTTAGTTTTATATTTATCTCTCCCCCTTTGTCATTTCAAAAAGATAACCGTTAAGAATAAAAACTCCCCCTTAATTAGATATCCCATCAAATTTAATGAAAAAAGATGTCCATTTAAAAGCCAAAAATGTAAACAAGAGTTTTTGTTTAAGTAGCACAAATGTCAAAGAAAACATCCTCCAAAGGAGTGATAAGAAATTGCTTCCTAATGTTGTTAAATTGATCTAGTGGAAGCGGTTTTGTAAAAATATCAGCCAATTGATCTTCCGTATCAATATGATGAAGGGAAACATGATTCTTGGAGATATGATCCCTTAAGAAGTGATGACGGATTTCAATATGTTTAGCCCGACTGTGTAAAATAGGATTGTGTGCTAAGTTTATGGCGCACGTGTTGTCACAAAAAATAGGTGTAGATGACAGATTAAAACCATAATCGCTTAACACCTGTTGCATATAAAGCACTTGAGCACAACAAGACCCGGCTGCCATATATTCAGCTTCAGTTGTAGATAGGGCAACCGTATTTTGTTTCTTACTAAACCAAGATACTAAAGCTCTCCCTAATAAGAAACAGCCACCACTAGTACTCTTGCGATCAAGTCGACAACCAGCATAATCCGCATCAGTATAAGCTTTAAAATCTAAGGATTGTCCTTTTGGATACCATAAACCAAAGCAAATAGTACCGGCTAGATAACGAAGAATTCGTTTAACTGCTAGAAAATGAGAGTGCATAGGTTGTGATTGAAATCGAGCACAAAGACCGACGGAAAACATAATGTCCGGTCGAGAAGCAGTTAAATAAAGCAAACTACCAATCATGGCTCTATATAAGGAATCATCAATAGGTTCCCCATTTTCATCCTTATCAATTTTGATAGAAGTAGCGATAGGAGTAGTAGCATGTTTGCATTGATCCATCCCAAAACGTTTTAAGAGCTCTTTAGTATATTTTTCTTGGCTTATGAAAATTCCTGCAGGTGTTTGCTTAATTTGAAAACCAAGAAAGAATGTTAGTTCTCCCATGAGGCTCATTTCAAATTCTTTTTACATAATGTCACTGAATTGTGTGCATAAGGAATCATTAGAAGCTCCAAAAATAATGTCATCAACATATATTTGCACAACTAGGAAATCAGAGGCATATGTTTTGAAAAATAAAGTGGAATCTGAATTTCCAATAGAAAAACTATTATCAAAAAGATATGTCTTGAGCCTTTCATACCAATTTCTAGGTGCTTGTTTTAAACCATAAAGTGCTTTCTTAAGTTTATAAACATAGTCACCTTTTTCCGGTATTTCAAAGCCAGGTGGTTGGGCAACATAAACTTCTTCTTGAATGATGCCATTTAGAAAAGAACTTTTGACATCCATTTGATAGAGCTTAATGTTTTTATGGGCAGCAATAGCTAGTAACATCCTAATAGCTTCAAGTCTAGCTACGGGTGCATATGTTTCATCAAAATCTATTCCTTCTTGTTGATTATAACCTTGTGCTACTAACCGAGCTTTATTCCTTATGACTTCTCCTGCCTCATTAAGTTTATTCCTAAAAACCCATTTAGTTCCTATGATAGTTTTATCTTGTGGTTTAGGAACTAAATCCCATACATCATTTTTAGTGAATTGATTCAATTCTTCTTGCATGGCTATTGTCCAATAATCATCCTGAAGAGCTTCGGATATCTTCTTAGGTTCAATGATAGAAACAAAAGCCATGTTTGCAACATCTTTGAAGGAAGACCGAGTTTTGACCTTATCATTTGGATCTCCAATAATCAGTTCTTGGGGGTGATCCTTGATAAGCCTAGGTGTAGGTTGTGTTTCAACTTGGGGATTGGATGTAGTAACTTTCTCACTATCATTTGGTATGGTTAAATTTTCGAATTGATTAGTGAGATCAGTGATTTCTAGATTTTCAGATTTTGACTCCTCATGAAAAGAAACATGAATGGATTCCTCAACTTTTCTAGAGATAGTGTTATATACTCTAAAAGCTTTGCTAGAAGTGGAATATCCCAAAAAGAATGCTTTGTGTGATTTAGAATCAAACTTGTCTCTATCATCTTTGGTATTTAAAATGTAGCATGTGGAGCCAAAAGTATGAAAATAGTCAACTCTAGGTTTCTTAGAATGTATGAGTTCATATGGAGTTTTCTTTAAATAAGAGTGAACAGTTACTCTGTTTAGCACATAGCATGCAGTGTTTACAGCTTCAGCCCAAAAGGTTTTGGCTGTGTTATGTTCAAGCATCATAGTTCTAGCCATTTCTTGTAGTGATCGATTTTTCCTTTCAACTATACCATTTTGATGTGGGGTGCGTGGAGCAGAAAAATTATGAGTGTATCCTTGAGATGTACAAAACTCTTCAAATGTATGATTTTCAAATTCCCCACCATGATCACTTCTAATGGTACATATTTTATTTTGTAAGAGATTTTCAATCTTTGAACAAAATTGCATAAAAACATGAATAGTATCATCTTTAGTTGCAATAAAATGTACCCATGTATATCTACTATAATCATCAACAATCACAAAGCAGTATCTCTTACCACCAATTGATTGTGTCCTCATTGGTCCAAATAGATCCATATGAATTAATTCTAATGATCTACTGGTGCTAAGTACATGTTTTGATTTGAAAGATGTTTTGGTTTGCTTTCCCATTGTGCATGGTTCACAGTTTTCACTTTGATCAAAAGATAAAGTAGGCAATCCGCGAACAAGATCATATTTCACTAACTTTTTGAAAACATGTGAACTAGCATGTCCTAGCTTTTTATGCCATATTTGTAAGGTATTGTCATTTGCAAGCAAGCATTTTCCTACTACTGTTTTCATAGAGTTAGGTTTAAGAATATAAAGATTACCAACTCTATTTCCTTCATAAACAACATTTGTAGTATTTTCTATTAATAACTTGCAGCAGGTTTTGTTAAATAACACATCATAACCACTATCACATAATTGGCTAACACTTATTAAGTTATGGTGCAAACCATCAACAAGTAGAACATTCTTAATTTCAAGGTTTGTACCAACATTACCTATTCCAACGATTTTTCCATTACCATTGTCTCCAAAAGTGACTGTTCCACTTTTCTTTTCTTCAAAAGTTTGGAATGCATCCTTGTTTCCGGTCATATGTTTGGAACATCCACTGTCAACCACCCATTCCTGCATTAAAATGTAGATTTTGGTACCCATGTGATGGTCCGATATGGTTAGAATCATTTAAATACAGATTTGTATAAAAGTTCTGAAACAGAAGTCCAGTCGGTCGACAATTGTTCGACCGACATATGTCTCGGTCGACAATTTGTCGATCGAGAAGGTTACTGTATTACAATCAAAGATACGCAGAACTTTGCTCGGTTGACCAATTTTCGACCGAAATAGGTGCTGTAAATTTTTATTTGTTAAAGTCATCCAGTCGGTCGACAATACTTCGACCGATCTAAAGCTCGGTCGACAATACTTTGACCGACAAGGTTTCTGTTTCAGTACAACAATGCAGAAAAATAATAACAATATGCATGACACCTTTTGTTTAGTTGAGATAAGACAATGTAAATAGCAAAATAAAGCATTTGGTCATATCTCAACTACATTCCACTCTACTAAGTTTGGGGTTTTGGGATCCAAACTAAGTCGGACTCCTTAGTCTTGTAGGGGCATGAAAAGGAATAGTGTCCAAGACGTAAGCAGAAATGGCAAGTAATAGAATCAACTTCATTTCTCTTTCTAGCCATTGTGTTCTTAGGTACAAACCTAGTTTGAGTTCTTTTGGGTTGATTTTTCTTTGGAGCATATCCCACACCTTTTCTTCCATTGTAAACAGTGCCAACTTTTAGTATGTTATCAAGTATATCTTTTCTTCTTAACTCATACAGTTCTCTTTGTAACATAGCAATGTCATTTATTTTCTTGTGTAGATCTTTTCTTGCTTGATCTAAATCAGAAAATAATGAGTCCTTTTCCTTTACAAGATTATCATAGTCCGAATGGTTACACAAAATAGGCTAAGTTTGAAAATCTTGTAGTTTAGCTAACAATTCAGTCTTTTCTTTAGAAAGAAGATCAACATTTGTTTCTAAAGTGAGTAGCTTTCTAGTACAATCATCTAAAGATGTTTTTAAAGATAGATTCTCAAGATCAGTGTTGTTCTTTTCAGAAGAAAGTTCATCTAATTTGGCAATGAGCTCATCATTTGATTTTATAGCCTTCTTTAGTTTCTTCTTGGCATCAATATATTTATCATGAGTTTCTTGTAAATTAGTAACTAACTCTTCTTTAGGAAGATCAATTAGGCTTACCTCTTGAGAGTCTTCATTGTCTTCTCTTGCCATTAGACATTCCACCTCTTCTCCGCTTTCACTCTCACTTGACTCATCCCATGCAGCTTTATAGGCTTTTTCTCCTTTCTTCTTGTGTGAGCTTTTCTTTCCCTTCTTTTCTTTGGGACATTCATTTTTGAAATGCCCTTTCTTCCCACATTCAAAGCACCTAGGAGGGGTAGAAGAACTAGAAATTTTGTTAGTTTTAAACCTTTTGTATTTCTTACCGTTGACGATCAAGGCTTCTTCTCCTTCTTCTTCACTTGACTCCTCACTTTCTTGTGTGATGACTTTTGAAGCTTTGAGAGCCACATCCTTCTTCTTCCCATTTTGACGTTCACGTTCTCTTCTTTCATCCTCTTCTAGATCTGCTTCATGAGCTTCTAAATTGCCGATGAGTTGCTCCATTTTGAGTCGAGTGAGGTCGTTTGCTTCTTCAATGGCTGTCACCTTTGGCTTGTATTTTGGAGGAAGTGATCGAAGGATTTTTGATACTTGATCTTCCTCAAGGACAGGTTTTCCTAGGGCACTTAAACCATTAACAATGATAGAGAATTTTGAAAACATTTCACTAATAGATTCATTAGGATCCATACGAAAATGTTCAAGCTTCGTTTTAAGCAAGCTAATTTTGGAATTTTTGACTTGGACTGTACCCTCATAGGTTATGGACAGTCTATGCCAAATATCATAAGCTGTATCACAATTTGATATTCTATTAAATTCTCCTACCGAAATAGAACAATATAAGATACTTACAGCTTTTGCATTCATTTGGGCTAGTTTTACCGTGTTTGCATCCCATTCCGCAAATTCATTTTGAGGGAGCATGTATGGAGTAGACACCATTCTCCATAGATCCCAGTTGATTCCTTGGAAATAGAATTGCATCCTTCTCTTCCAATATTGGTAGTTTGTCCCATCGAACGCTGGGGGCCTAGCAACAAGTGTCCCTTCAATGTTGAGGTTGTTGAGCACTCCATCACCCATTTCTTCAAGACCTTGTTAGGGTTCCTTGAAGCCTCGCTCTGATACCAACTGAAAACTACTAGAGGGGGGGTGAATAGAGTTTTATAAAGATTTTAATAATTAATTAACTCAAACAATCAATCACAAAGATATTGGACAAGGAGACAAGAGTTTAGAGTGGTTCCAACCTTAGAAAATACTAAGGAAGTCAGTCCACTACCCGGTTGCTTACCCAACTGGGATTTGAAAAGAAATTTATTTTATTACCTCGCAAGGATTTTACATAAAATACAATTTCTTTTCCTAAACCCTTCAAGCAGCCTTCATCTAGAAGTAATCGCCCAACCTTGAAGCAGCCTTCACCTTGAAGTAATTGCACCACCTTGAAGCAGCCTTCCTCTTGAAGTAGCTTCACGTTGCAATAGCCTTCTTGAAGTAGCTTCCCGTGCGATAGCCTTCTTGAAGTAGCTTGAAGTCCCCTTCTCCACCTGAGAAGTCAAACTCTCTCCAATCTGCAGCCTCCAATCCTAGGAGTAGCAAGGAGAATACAAAGGATAAAAAGGAACAAGAAAGAAAATAGAAATTACAACTTATCCTTTTAAGCACAAGGCTTGATTTGCCTATATCAAGCGTATTGATCTCCTAACCAATGAGTGTAGAAGTGTAAGTGTTGTAGTAAGGAGATGCTAGCCTATAGGACACGAATTTGAGATAAGGGGAAAGTAGGCCAATGATCACAGTGCTCAATTTGCTTGCAACAGATTGCTCAAGTATGCTCAAGAATTTTCTCAAGTGTAGCAAGTGTAAAACCAGTAAGTATGAGTGTCCTATGGCTTGTCCTATTTATAGGAATGGCCTAAGGAAGCTTAAGGACATTCTAGACAGCTTCTAGGGGTTTCTAAGTGCTTAACTAGCCGTTAGGTACAAAGTTGTTGCTTTAACAACGGCTAATTAATTTATTCTGCAGTTGCTGTCAGAGACCATCTCGGTCGACAAATGGTCGACCGAGACACCTACTCGGTCGAACTTTTGTCGACCGACAGGCTCTCTGGAATAAGTGATTTGCAACGTCTTTCTTCAACTGCCAACTAACTTGTCTGTTGTGTCTAACGGCTACTTTGGATCTTTCTCGGTCGAAAAGATTGTCGACCGAGAGTGTCTCGGTCGAGGAGTTTGTCGATCGAGATTGATCTTGTTTCAAGGTTTCAATTTAGGCAATAATTATGTGTGTGAGTGTGCATAAGTAATCCTATTTGAATGGGATGACTTGTCTAACTGTGGTGTTTATCTAGGGAGAATCTAACGCTTGATTTACATGCAATTCTAAGTACTTGTACATTATATTTTTGTACAAGTTTTTACAACAGTGATTACATTGCATGAAAATATAAATATGTAAGCTTGTAGATTTTCCCTTGTTGCTTTGTCATCCTGCACACTCAAGTAGCTCGTTAGATTAATAAGAATGAAATGTTTGTCATAATCAAAACAAAGGGATTTATAGATGTCCATTTAGCCAACATGGTCAACTCCTTCAAATGGGTTTGAACCCGTTTGCCACCAAACGGTTTGCAACCCGTTTGGTCACCAAACGATTTTGGTGAAACTGTTTGGTCCCAACTTTTGAGATCGTTTTCTCCCAAGATATTTGGTGAGGTGCTTGCTTATGATTATTTCATCATCATCTTCCTTCATGCACCCAAGAACAGCAACCGTTCTTGAAGGAATTTGCAGCAAAGAAACAAAAGTGTATAAAATTGAAGAAATCAATCAACAAAGCATAGAAGATTGATGCAATAGCAATGTTTGAGGGTTTAAGTTATAAAACCCGCATCCAATTGAGCTCCAAAGCTCCAAGATCACTCCATTAATGGTGGATGAAGCTCTAGCAACTCCCCCTAGGCTCTTCCTCAAGCTTTTGATTGCAAAAGTTGGCTAGGGTTGAAGAGGAGATCGAAATAAGAAGGAATCCATAATTTATTTTCGATTTCCACCATGAAATCATGAAGAACGAGGGTAAAGGGCTTACCAACAGGTTGGGGCTCGTCCTCCTGTTGCTCCTAAGTCCCCTTGAGCTCATACCAAGCAAAGGAAGAAGAAAGGGCCGAAAAAGCCTTGGTTTGGGCTTGGAAATGGCACTTTTATAAGGAAATTGATGAGAGAGAAAATGCCATATAAAAATCCAATTAATCCAAAAATTATGGCCGCCTCTTCCCCCTCAACTCCATGGATACGAGGAATCTTCATTTGCCTTTAATTATCCTTCATTATCCTCAATTTAAAGAAAAGCAAATTAAGCACCTTAATGCTTATAATATAATATCCCACATGTGAGTGGATATTACTTTTCTTTATAATAAGGTGAGTGGAGTTTCACCTACTTAGGATATTTTCGTTCCTTATCTTGGAAAAAGAAAGTCCATCCTTAACCAAAATCAACCAATAACATTTTGGTTGAAGGCCCTTTAATTAATACATTCATTTTTTCCCTAAATTGAATTAGGGTTTCAATTAGGATTAAATCTTGATTATTTTAATATCAAGATTCTCTCTCCTCCAACTTAATTCAAATGAGATGCCCCTCTCATTTTATTTTCTCTAACTTATTCCAAGAAACATTAAGGACCTTATTGAAGTGGTAATTTGCATATTGAACCCTAGATTTTGGGTAAATTGCACATTACACCAAAACTAGGTTTTAATGCACAAGGATTGCTTTACAAGCTTAATCTTGGTGTCCAAGCTTGTGGAAACCATACTACTACATCATATTCATTCTTATGATGTATCAACATCAGAGGAACATCTTATCATGCAACATTTGCAATTTAACCCCTCAACTTGGGTAATTTGCACTTTAGTCCAAAATAAGCAAACATTGCTTCAACATTGTTCAAACAGGACCAAAAATTGAAACATAGGTTCCTTTTGAGCCTTAATTACTTTTCACAAAATGAGATTAAGCATATAATCATATTTCTTAATCAAAACACCTAGGGTTAAAGCATAACCCAGGTCAGGGATGTTACACCCTGAGAGCCAATCATGGGATGATTGGTGGGATACATTAAGATTGATTTGATAAAACATAAAGGCAAGCTTCCAATTCTTTCTGGTTCAATCATATGAGATAGTGATAGAACAGATTGAATGTCTAGAGAATGACAGTACTCAATGACGTATGCCTTCAGGTTCATGTCTTGAACGATGAGATCATACGGATGCTAAGAGTTTGTACATTCTTGTTATGTCCCTAGTCGGATGTCATTGTGGAAGGTAGATAGACAGCAATGACACACAAGACTAGATTGTGGTGTTGGTTGATGACAGAATCTCATTAGTCATGATATAGAGATATCAAACCAAACACATAGGTACTTGTTGGAGAACAAGTGTACCGGACAGACCTACCGTGAAATTGACACATGGAACCATGACATGGTAGTCACAGTCAGTACTCACAGTGATGGTGGTGAGTGTGATTCTTTGACCTGAAATCACTACACTCAACACATGTTGTTGGACACACTTTGACATCATCAAACGCAGTCCTGAAAAATGGGTTGTTATAAAGGTGATGATTGGGTGGCTTTGACACATGGGGCTTTTGAGGGGTGAGTGATAGATATGGGATTTGTCCCTCCTGAGGAAGTTTGATATCCATGGCCACTTGATGAGTAGGATTGAGATAGGCGTGCTCACGCATGTGTGAATCAGTATGTGATATTGATGTCATACATATCTCGTTCAATCTACTCTGAGATCAAGAAAGTGAATGAACGTTGACAGGATGACTGTTCCATGCCTCGAGTTCATTCAGGATATCAGTAACAAAGGAATTATACATTCACTGTAACACCATTCACGGATTGTAGGATGAAAGTTGTTCTCCAACTTTCTACTTTCACTTGGGTAGCACTGATGTGTGAGGCACCGCTCTTTGCTTGTGAAGTCATAAGTGTTATGGACTTTCACTGCCAATGTGAAATGGACCTGCAGGGTCACACACATAGGATTTAACCTGGAAGAGGAGTTTTGTCCAGAAGTAATGTTTAGATTGATTACTAAAGGAGTTTATTAGTTCAATTAAACACTCAATCACACTAGTACATAACTGACCTTTAGTGTCAGTTATTTAAGACCTTTAGTGTCGGTTTCTAAGCGACACCTATGTGGGCGACGCTAAAAGCCCAGCCGTTACGCGTCAGTTCAAAAACCGATGCCATAACCCTTCGCGTGCCACCGAAAACACGCCAGCAGGGCACTATAGGCGTCAGTTATTAGATAAGAAACCGATGCCATATACCTTCGCGCCATAGAAAGGGTGCCATCTTGGGCACTATCAGCGTCGGTTATTAGATAAAAAACTGACGCCATATGCCTTCGCGCCACAGAAGGGCGCCATCTTGGGCACTATCAGCGTCGGTTACTAGATAAGAAACTGACGCCATATGCCTTCACGCCACAGGAAATAGACGCCGGTTATTTATATAAAACCGACACTGTAACTGTGTGTCGATTTTATACAAATAACCGACGCCTATTTTTTGTTTTTTTTTCTTTCAGTCTGCAGACCTGCTGTATGGCTGGTCGCAGGATGAGAAACCTGCAGTTCAGTTATGAACTGCAGGTTTTACGACATCCATTGATATCAGCCAACAACAGGCCACAAACCTACAAAATTAACAATAAAAATATTCACACATTTAGCAATGCAACCTGTAGTTCCATTTGATTTTCACACATTTAGAAACATTCATGTAGCTAGCAATCTGTAGTTGCATTCATTTTCACATTCACACATATATAAACATTTATATAGCAACCAAAAGTTTCATTCATTTTCACTCAGACACATGTAGAAATATCCAGACATGTAGAAACATTCACACATATTATAATTCAGAAATGCATTTACAAAATATCATTCTTTAGTCATTATTCACTATCAACATCCCAATTATATCTTAAATCCCCCACTACTTGTATGGTTGTTGCCCATTCTTCTCTTACTTCATTTAATTATCCCGTCGTATAGGGAGCATGTACATCTGGTAAGGTCGTTCCTGTAGTGTGGTCAGTTTTAAACACCTGTAAAGAGAATGATGTATATATATAATTAATGAGCTATAAATAAGATTGATATATTTCATATTATCTAATGAGACTATATAATACCTCAGCAATACAATCGATGTCCATTGCGGCATATTTTATAATCATGTTCATAAATCACATCACATAGTATCCACATGCCCATACGTTGTCTTATGTAGCACACTATAAATTCAAACATACAAAATATTAAAAAATACAACTAATTAAGCATTGTTCACATAAATAATATATACATATATTGTAGTCGGGAACTTACATTCACGTTTTTCTAAATTATTGGCTGGTTCTTTTTCGTGGGGACCTTTCCTCCAGCCTTTTTGAACTCATCAAAACCCCTACATGTTAATGTAACACAATACATTGCATAATTAAATAGTAATGTAATAACATATGTTAACGGATATGAAAATGAAATATTTCTCACCGGAATAATGCCATTTTCATTATGTGTCCATATTTTGTATTCAATTTACTCCCCTTAGGATCTAGATAATAGACAGTGAACGTCTCGGGGACAATAACGAGTAACTCCCAATGCATACCACTAGAGGTAAAAAAGTTAAAAATTAATAACTTAAAATCCACAATAAAAATGTAATTTTCTTAATAAGCAAAGTAAACTTTCTCTACATTGAATGGAGCCATTATCATCGTCTTCTTTTTTTGAGCAAAAATTGAAAAAGCCTCAAAACAGTATTGTTGAACTGACGGAGGGTCTTTAGCTACTAGACTAATCAAAGAGGGAATAAAAAATCCTACATGTTCGAATGCAAAATCTGCACATATCTTGTCTAAGTAGCTGCAAAACATGTATTACGTATGCATTAATAAATAAAAAACCAGATCACCAGATCCTACAGAAGGTATATGGATGTATAAAGAAGATCTCACCTTATCCATAGCTCTATCACAGATGTATTCAGCCAATCATATCGAAACAACTCCAAAATAACTTGTATAAATAGTTTGCTTTCGTATGATTGACCTGCAGCATCTGCATCTATAGAAACAGTTATAGGGAAATTTATATCATGTTCGCCTAACCATATTGTCATACCCCTACAGTTAGGACCTAACGGGACAGTTAGGTCCTGTGGAACCCAACTGGGTAATGTAGGAGGTGGAAGTGGAGGCGTAGATGTTGTGGGTGTCTTCTTTTTAACATGTATATATATATAATAATTTCAGATCAACTGACATCATATACACACACTAACAATTTAACGTAATGTAAATTTACCATAAAATTTCAATAAAGAGGACATCCGCTTTTAGCCACAATATCACTCCGCCTTCTGCCTCACCAAGCGTTTCACAATCTGGGTGGGCATATGGCAATGGAAGATCCATCCACTTGGGGAATATATGTACCGAGCTCACACGAATCCAACCCAGCTGGTAATGGAGACCCGTGAAACATTTCCCCTAGTAGGGATGGGTAAGAAGTCGCCTCTACAACGACATATTCATTAACTTTTAGACGGCATAGCTTCAACCCCTACAAATTTTTGTGTAAAGAATGTTATATACATATATACATATCATCTTGAAAACATATCATCTTGAATTAAAAAACTAGTTACTATGTCATAAAAATACTTACAGTGGATGTGCTAGGTGGTGGGTCTACAGGATTACTCCCAACCTCTGCAGTAGGAGTAGTGCGAGATGCCATAGGTACTGTCTGGTAAGTGGCAGTCTGAGATGCCTGCCACTTTTTCATTGCTTCTTCTAGTTTCCTATCAACTAGCTTATCTACCTATACATGGATAAAAGAAATGTTAGCTTCTAATTATTGAATTCTCTTTTACAGTAACATTATAAAGAAAGAATATGTTACCTCCTCTTATGAAAGTCCCGCTTTTGGGACATGTTTGCGCTGGGATGGCCCAAAAAAAGCTTTGATGCCCACACCAGCGCCTACAGCCCTAACACGTCCAGGATGCTCTGGGTTACCCAGAGCAACTGTCAATTCATCCTGTGTGCCCTCAGGGATGAACTTGCCTTGTTTCCTCAGCTCGTGCAACTCCCGCTAATCGCCAAAACAAAAATTTGTAATTAAGTAAACACCACAAATAATCAATATTCGAATGATTGATGTAAGAGTTGTATTTTACCATTTTTGCAGTCGCCTCAGCAGTTGCGGGCTTCCTTATTTCTCCCTTCTTATTTTTCCTCCCAGCTATCCAGACATCATGGCGAGGTAGAGGTGTGCTACCTATAGTGGAGGACTCATGAGTAGCAGCAGGCTGAGCAGTAGCCTCAGACTTTAGTCTTTGGCGAATGCCTGCATACCCCTTTGGACCCATTGTGTGGTCATGCACATTCAGTGCACGCCTTGATCTTTGTGCCTTACTGAGGGCCTAGTTAGTATGCACATTAATGATTTGGTTAGTAACAGTAAATGTTAATCTTGAATAAGTGAATACAACATATATTAATGAGATTGAGACTGACGCCTAATACCTTGAATTCATCAGTTTGTCTTGAAGAAACATATGTGTCCCATTCTTCTTTATCCAGGAAGTTCCACTATTCAGTGGTTGTCTTCTTCCTCTTGTTAGCTTCTTTTATGTATTCTCGGGTGAGATTTGTCCTATAGTTCCTTAGGACTCTCCCACAGCGTTGCATCACGCATTTACGATGCTGCTTTTCATCCAATTCAAATATACTCTGCAAAATAGAATTCCTATTAACTAGTATCCAAAAAATTAGTAATCTACAAAATAGAATTGCAAATTAATAATAACTCACGCATAAATCCTTCCATATTATGTCTTTCTTCTCCTTAGAAACCTTATGCTAAGAATCTATCTTACAACCGCAATGGCTATGAGTAACATACCCAAGATATGAAACAAATGAATTGCGATTCACAGCAGATGCATTTCCTGCATTATCAAAATCCACAACAAGTTTGGGTCCATTTCCCTTTTGCTCTATTAACTTCTTCATCATAGTGATGCCCCTTCTCTTGTCAACTTTTTGGTGTTGCTGATCAAGTGCCTCAAGTGCTTTAGATGGTACATGCGCATCATCAACCTAAAATTTGACAAAATAAACACATTTACAAGATATAACTATAAATGGACATATAGATATAAATATATGATATATTTTTAAAACTTACATTGTGAGGCAGCGCATTGATGTCCTCACCCTCACGGTAATCATCAACACGGTCATTAGGAGAATGCTCAGCCATCTGAAAATTCACATTCACATTGTAAAGTTCACATTGTAAAGTAATTCAAATTGTAAAGCTCACATTGTAAAGTTCACATTCACATTGTAAAGTAATTCACATTGTAAAGTTCACATTATAAAGTAATTCACATTGTAAAATTCACATTGTAAAGTTCACATTCACATTGTAAAGTTCACATTCACATTGTAAAGTAATTTACATTGTAAAGTTCACATTATAAAGTAATTCACATTGTCAAATTCACATTATAAAGTTCACATTCACATTGTAAAGTTCACATTCAGAAAAATAGAACATATAAAAAAATATAAACATGCCTCTAATATTGCGATTTTTTATCAATTAACAATCCTTCATTGTGATCTCCGCGCACATACAAGTCATCATTAGCTTCAATATTTGCTGGTGTTGGCAACCCAACTGAGAATGGACTGGAGTCATCATACTTATTATAGTACTATTCTTCATTTATAGGATCTTCAATGAACTGTCTTTTACCATGAAGAACAACTGACCATTTATCATTTGCAGGATCATCGATATAAAATACTTGTTTCGCATGTGATGCCAATATGAATGGTTCATCCTTCTCGCCAATCTTTTCAAAGTTCACTAAAGTGAAACCCAATTCATCCACTATAATTCCTTTGGTGTTATCAACCCAATTACATTTGAAGAGCGGAATTCTGAAATCTATGTAGTCAAACTCCCATATGTCTTCAATGACACCGTAATATGACCTTTTAGCTTCACGTGGACTCTTATCCTTTGCACTTGCAAAAAACATAGTCGATGCTTGAAGGGTGACCCCACTGTTTTGGACAACACTCTTATCATCTTGGCGCTTTGTGTAATATGTGAATCCATTAATGTCATACCCTTCATAATACATAACAGTCAATTTTGGTTTAAAGGTGAGGCATTTGATAGTTTCAGTAATATCATCTGGTGTTTGAGATAGTTGATGTAAGACTTTATTTTCAAACCACTTAATAAATGTCTTGTTATGCTCTCTAGCAAGCTACATTGTATTGGCTCGAGGATACTGTCTCTTGATGAAATTGGTATGTTCCTCGATATAAATGTTCACTTCGTCCATGTTGTGTAAAATATACAAGTGACCTTGTTCCAACTGCTCACGGCTGATTACTTTCACACGCGATCCCAAAATTCCTTTGCCAAATTGCTCGTCAATATTCTTGTCATTATCAGGAGTGTCATTACCACTGAGAAAGTCATTGCAAAAATCCATAACCTCTCTCGCCACATAACCCTTGATAATACTCCCTTCAGGCCGATAACGGTTTCGAACATCACTTTTAAAAACACTCATGTATCGTTCAAAGGGATACATCCAATGCAAGAAAATTGGTCCCAACATTTTCACTTCCCTAGTCAAGTGGACAACAGGATGTACCATGATATCAAAGAACGACAGAGGAAAATACATCTCAAGATGACATAGGGTAACAACCACTTCTCTTTGCAATTTATCGAGAGTATCAGGGTCAATAACTTTGCTGCACATACTGTTGAAAAAGAAACAAAGTCTGGTGATTGCAAACCTTACATGCTTCGGAAATATAGATCTAATTGCCACAGGCAATATTTTTTGCATTAGAGTGTGACAATCATGAGATTTAAGACCTATCAACTTCAGATCTTTCATTGATACCAATCTACGGATGTTGGATGAGTAACCTTGTGGCACCTTAACATTTACCAAACATTCACAAAAATCTTTCTTCTCCTTTCTAGACAATGTGTAACAAGCGGGAGGTAAGTATGTTCTCTGATTTCCCATTTCACGAAATTCTATTAATTCTGACCTTATTCCCATTTCACGTAGGTCCAGTCTGGATTTTATCCCATCTTTAGTCTTACCTAGTATATTCAACAAAGTACCAATGACACTATCACAGACATTTTTCTCAACGTGCATGACATCGATACAATGCCTGACTGTCAAAGAACTCCAATAAGGAAGATCCCAAAATATTGACTTCTTCTTGAATAAAGATTTGTCACTCCGTGTGGACATAGTACATTGTGATCTCTTACCAAATTCATTAACAAAGTCTTTTACTCTTTCATAAACAACCTCCCCTGGTATAGGTTTAGGTGCACTCCGTTCCTCATTCAATCCATTGAATGCTTTGTGCTTCCTATGATACAGATGGAATTTTGGAAGAAACCTTCGATGACCGAGATATACAGTCTTACCGCCATGTTTTAGTCTTGTTGAATCAGTGTTCTCTTCACATATAAGACACGCTTTAGCTCCTTTGACACTATATCCAGACAAATTCCCATATGCTGGAAAGTCATTCATAGTGCAAAACATCATAGCATGCAAATGAAATGTCTCTCTTCGTGAAGCATCATAGGTCATCACACCTTCACCCCAGAGTTTCTTTAAGTCATCAATCAGAGGTTCAAGATAAACATCGATGTCATTTCTAGGTTGTTTAAGCCCCGATATCAACAACGACAACATTACGTACTTATTTTTCATACACATCCAGGGAGGAAGATTGTATATAACAAGCATGACTGGCCAAGTGCTATGTCGGCTGCTCAATGTCCCGTACAGATTCATCCCGTCTGTACAAAGCCCAAGTCTTGGATTCCTAAATTCTTCACCAAATTCAGGGTACAATAGATCAATCTTCTTCCACTGTGGGGAATCAGACGCATGTTGTAGGATCCCATCGTTATTTTTCTTAACATCTGCATGCCACCTCAAATTCTTTGCATCTATCGGATTGGCAAACAAGCGTTGAAACCGTGATATTATAGGTAGATACCACATCACCTTGGCAGGAGAACCAGTTTTGGACTCCCCCGAAGTCGTCAATTTATACCATGACGCACCACATTTTGGACAATCTTTCAAATCCGCATAGTCCTTTTGAAATAATACACAATCATTCGGGCATGCGTGTATCTTCTTGGCATCCATTCCCATTGGGCACAACAATTTCTTTACCTGGTATGTTGAGATTGGCAGCTCGTTTCCTTCAGGAAGCATTTCTTTCAACAAAGACAACAATGACGTGAAGCTTTTGTCACTCTATCTATTATTAGCTTTCAGATTATACAATCTCAACACAACGCTAAGCTTCGTAAACTTAGTACAACCTGTGTATAACGGTATCTCAGCATCATGCACAATGTTTCTAAAAATGGGAGGTGGATCGGTTGCTCTACCCCACAACTATCCAGCATCGCATCAACGATGTCTACTGGAACTAGTTCATTCACATCTAAGTCATCGTAGGCAATTTCTTCTTCCACACAAGCACTGCTATCGACATCCACTGGTTTCAGGTTTGAAATCTCTCCATGCCAGTGCCATTCTGTATAGCCTTGTATAATCCCATTGCACATGACATGACTTTTGATTTTGTCACCAGTGTTGACTTTTAAGTTGTTACCGCAATGCCTACATGGATAGTAGAACCTATCTCCAGGTTGTTTCCTATGTTCCTCGGCAAATCTAATAAACTGGTCAAGACCAGAAATAAACTCTGGGGTGCAGCGATTGCGAATGGACATCCATGATCTATCCATTCTATGATCAAAGAGAAAACAAGTATATATTACAAAAAGATTAGGGTCTAGGGTTAACAAATACATGTGATGTCATTATTATATATAATAAATGTGTACCACCTATCTCATTCTTGAACACCTAATCTCACTAGTAAGTTTATAATGTGTATTGGGTTTTCAAGAAAATTTCGGCAGCATTTCCCCACTGTTCTCCAAGTACATATGTACTTAGAGAACAAACAGGGAAATGTTGCCGAAATTTTCTTGAAAACCCAATACACATTATACACTTACATCCTAAGCCAAATTAGGTGTTCAAGAACAGTCCCAAACTGGGGACTATCCAAGATTTACTCCTAATGAGTAAATCTTGGACGGGTTTCTAGGCCAACAAATAATGTGTTGTCATTCTTATACCTAAAATCCTAGTTCTTCAAGTTAGGGTGATTATTGATGTCTTTAAAAGCATGATTGGCAATTGAGGGAAAAGTTCATCATTAACATTCCAAGCATGTCACATGTGTGCATTATAGTTCATCATTAAGCAAGAAGGGTGATTAGGATTCTTAATATACTCAACAGTGAAACAAGTTACCAATTTCATAGTTAAACTATTCATTAGTATGGAATGTCCATAGGAGTCATAGCCAAGGTTTTTCTAACATAATCATTTTTTTATCTACCATATTGATCACCCTATCACATTAAAATATAAGATGGATAATCAGATATCACTGTCAACAAACTGGCTTCCTAACTTACTTCAACATCAATGGATATGAGTTACTTATTAAAAGAAGAATAACGAGAAGTAATTTGGGCTGTCAAGCACACACAACAATGTTGTGCTATATCTTTATTTATAGAATGTAAGATTACACAGTTTATAGAATGTAAGAATGTATTTATAGATCCTCAAGACCAGGTCTGTTGCTAGCTAGCACATGTATACAATCATAAATCACATAACAGAATATAGTTATTGACTGTTTCAACACTTATCAAGTTACCAATAAGTAAATAACTTAAAAAATAAATAAATAAATGCCCAGCAGGGCACCTGACGATTTTGCTCCAGGGTACCTGCAGGGCTTGACCTAGCCTAGGCGGAGGCAGGAAGGAGGAAGAAGTTGGCGTACCTTGAGGGCAGAGGAAGAAGGCCCGACCGGAGCAGAGGAGAGCAGCTGGAGGTGAAGCTGGCAGCGCCAGAGTAGAGGAGAGCAGCTGGAGGTGAAGCTGGTAGCACCGGCAGCGAGGATCAGAGGAGAACTGTGGCGACGACAGCGAGCAGTGACAGCGATGAGGAGAACTGCGACGACAGCGGTGAGCGGCGACGGTGACGAGCGGTGAGCGGCGGCGACAACAACGGCGGCGAGTGGCGCGTGAGGAGACGAACGGCGGTGGGGAGCAATTGGGGGAAATCACCAGACCTAGCGCAGAGTCACAATGAAACAGAGACAATGGGGAAGAAAAGTTCTGTTTCCGTGGCTATTAACTGTACCATAGGCGGCGGTTATTCAAAAAAACCGACAACTAAAACTAATAGTGTCAGTTCTGAACAACAACCGACACCAATACTTGAATATAGTCATCGGTTTTAACTACAAAAAAACCAACGTCTATATTCATATGCCGATTAAAAAATCATTCTCGGTTTATGACCATAGTCGTCGGTTTCTACTTAAAACCGACGCTTAAAGGGTGTGAAAAATTCCCCGTGGACAGCGCGGGAAAACTCATAAGCGTCGATAGTTGTAGTAAAACCGACGACCAAAATGTGTCTCGTGAATAACCTTTAGTCGTCGGTTTTGTATTTATCAACCGACGCCATATGTCAAATTATGGAGGTAATTTTTTTCGCTGGAAATTTTGGATTTGGCGGTTAATTTTAGGTGTTGGTTTTTTATTAAGTAACCGGTACTTAATAAAAGAGGTACCCGTGACTAGTCGCCCTTCATAGATTGGATGTCGGTTTATGTTATCAACCGACACTGTAGAGTTTAGGTGTCGATTTATTTATACAACTGACACCTTGAAAAGTGACTTTATAAGCCATTTCTATAGTAGTGTCAATTGATAGCTCATTATCATATTGTTCAAGGTGTTGGACATATTGATTGGAGTATCAGATTGATTGAAATCGCATTTGGCTGATTCTGCACAACCTGTACTCCCAACCGATCGGTTTAAGTTTTGAACCGGTCGGCTGAGGTTGTTGAACCGGTCGGCTCAAGTGTTGAACCGATTGGCTCATGGTTAGAGTGAAACGATCGGTTCATTTGTTGAAACGATCGGTTCAACTAGTGCAACTGAGCAAGTTGGGAAAGTCAGGTCGGTGAGAATTTTCCTTGCATTTCACTTGCCCAATTTGATTGGAACAAGGATTGGTATTCGATACCAATTAGAAACAAAAGAAGGAAAGTCAATCAGGAACTGATCAGGACCACGAACCGATCGGTTCAGAAGTGAACCGATCGGCTCATGGGTCCCAACCGATCGGTTGGTGATCCAACCGATCGGTTGGTGATCCAACCGACCGGTTCAGGTCCCCAACCGACTGGTTCACTTGAGAACCGATCGGTTCAGGTTGCGAGTTGGTTGCTTTTTGTGGAAAATCTCGAATCCTTCTACTCCTGCTTTTAGTCCCGCATTGTCCGGGATGGAGAACCCTGTCCCATGACCCTCCTATATATATAGGGGTATTGGGGGCTTCTCAAAGTACAACTCAGTGCAACCAGTTGCTCTACAAAGTTGTCGTTCTCTCTGGTTTTGGTAACCGAGAGAGAGCCCGAGCAAGTGCTTCCCGCAAAAGGGAGGTGCAGCAAGGGAAGGACAACTGTGGTTGCAACTGGAGGCAGGAGAGTGTGTTGGCGACTAGTACGTAAACAGGAGGGTGCGAATCCTTCCACTTCCTTGTGGGATAAGGAGAGTGGAGTTCCAGGTGGTCCGTGTGGACTACTTCAGAGGCGGGAGGTTTGTGCCCCTTAGGAGGACAACTGTCATCCGACAGTCCGGTAGGAGGAGGATTCGTCAGTCCTGGTGTGACCAGGAGCTGCACAGATGCCGTCCAAGACCAGAGTTGAAGACCGCGCATAGCGCGAGGTATTGTCGCCAAGTAAGCCTTGGGACAAGGTATGATTCCACAAACCATCCTTTCCTATTATATAGACATTGACATGTTTCCTCGTGCTGGGTTTGGGGGAGAAAATTTTTGTTTCCGCTGCCTTCTCTGCTTCCCCTAAAACCCAACATTTAGTCCATCATTTCTAGTAGGATCATTAGAGTAGTTTAGTGTGTCCATAAAATAAAGTTATACTTATACCAGTCTAGACCGATAGAATGGATTGGACTAGAGATTCATTCTTGTCTAGTCCTAGACCAGTTATGACATCAGTCCAGTGTTCAAGCCTCTAATATTTCCTATTTTGTTACTTTCTGGTGCGGTACAAAATTGGCAAGAACAATATGGTCCAATTAGACCAAATATAAAGAACTTTTATAACTGAAATAAGTTATCTGATGAGTTGAGTTCATTTGAATTTTAGAAGCTAAAGGAGTATTCTTTTGTCTACCTGCATCTTTATGCTCTAGTTTTATAAACTTCTATGTACTTATATTAGTGTATTTTAGAATATTAACATGTTCTTGTATTTAATTTATAGTCATGATTATTGAATTAATATTTTTTTACATAATTACATTTCTTTTCAGATACACATACATAAAATACATGCTTTTTATATAAATTTTAATCACTTGATAGTCATCATATTTATTTTTTTAACATCCCAAATAGGATACTTATCATGTGGATAATTCATTCTAATTTTTAGATTAAAATTTTCTATTATTGTACTATCTTCTACCATAATGTGTTTTTTGCAAAATGTATATCTTACTTGTTCAATCACTATAAAATTACTCAACATGTATCAGATTCTAGGGAATCATTCATAAAATAAATGTATGCTAAATGATCAGTATACTCCTAGGAGTCAATGGACAATAATTTATTTGTTCAATATTATATGTAGCCATTCCAATCCATAAAGTTTTTGGTTTGATTTAGATAGGACTTCTTCTTAATCAGACCGATCTTCGGTCCCATGAACATCCTCTATTGACGTTTCTATCATGGCTGGTCCAGTTCAGTTAGAACACATTTACAACCCAACAATGAAATAGAAAAAAGAAAATATCAATCTTGTGAAGATAAAATAGACTATAGTAGTGGTTCCCTGTATAGTAGAACACCTTCCTACATGTATATAGCTAGAAAGGTGAAACATACTATGGACTTTGAAATTGGAATTTTTTTATTCAACATATTTTTTTATATGTATATCAATACAGTCAAGGTTGTAGCTCTAGTGCTATATGAGATGTCACATGATGATTATAGTGCATACCTAATGTGGTGCGGTGACATGGTCTGAGTGCCCAGGGTGTACGTAATTATGTAGACTTGCTTTTGACCTCTCTACCAATAGGTTTGGCTGATGTGTGTAGTACTTTGTTTATGTTAATAGTTATCGAGACAGGTAAGGTCTTATGGAGACTAGTAATCCTAATACCTAGTGTGATGACCAAGGGAACTTCACATGCACTATCTAATAGTTTCTGTGGTACAACTCAAACTACTTGTATTCTAATATAGAACAAGTAATCAAGTGATGTAGTATGTCTCTTTAGGATTCCTTTTGAAAATCTCATTGTGATACTTTTTTTAATTTTCTACACATACAAAGTATTACTTTTTACTCTACTATAACTATTTTTTCTCTTGTCTTTTTGGATATTTATTTCTTATCTCTATTTATTACTCTTCTACTAGTAGACTTGTAATTATAGAATGCCATCAGTTTCTATATCATATTGTTGGGACATGAGTCTCACTCTCATGGTTATTTGCAACATTTATCTAGAAAATACATAACTAAGGTTTTTTTGGTGAGGATCCTCTAAGGAAAACTATAGAATAGGTTGGTGGATTCTTAAAGTTGACCATGTACCCTTGGTTTTAGAAATGGTTGTTTATATTAAGATGTATTCATGACACCTATTTTTGGCTACCTTGTCTTATATATTGTTAGTCATGCTACGAACTTTATAGAAATGGCTTTTGTATATAGATTATTACAGAGGTTTTTGTACAATATCATGTATAGTATTTTTTAAGATATGAAGAAAGGTTGTGTCTTTTATGTATATCTTCTAGACATTCATCAAAAGTTTATCATATGTTTTCTACACTCTAATTGTTGATGATTTTGATCAATATAAAATCAACCTTTTCTTTTGACTAATCTTGTTCGTGTATGACATAATGTCTTAGTAATATACTATTATGTAGAAGTACTCATTCAATGGCAAAGTATCTCACTTCTCTACTTTCAAATCATTATATGGTAACCCAAATAATGATCATTTCATGCAGAAAAGGAGTTCACAGATGGAGTCATTTGCATGATGTGTAACTAATTAGTTACTATTTATCCCTCAAGAACCTTGTATAGATTGAAAGGTAGTTTTACAAAAATGAATGTTGTAATATAATTTATTCATGTCAATGTTTAGATTTTATAGTCAAAGCTAGTTGTTATAGATATATATATGTTGAATATAGCATGAATTGTTGGATTTGTATTCATTTTGTTTGTAACAGGTTTAACTAAAATAAGGTGTATGTACATTGGATAGTTAGTTTGTTTGTTGTGTTTGATGTGCTGAAAAATTTCATAAACAAAATTGTTAAGAGAAATCTTTAGTTTTTCATAATCTAAATCTATGTCTTATCTTTATGCCTATTAGTTGTTATAAAATCAAGGTGTAGTACACTTCATGTCTCTTGTTGCAATGACTTGATTAAATTGGAAAATTAAGATTATGAAGGCCGCTATGAGCCTAGTGAAATGAATTTGAAATAATGATGGAAATGAAAACAATAGATGAATAAAAATAAGCTCTCTACGATACATACCTATCACATGGCCTCAAATAAGATGTATTGTTTAATTATTCATCTAACAAGATTTGATAAAGGTGCATTGGATCTTAAGAACTTCTTGTCTCCTTAAACCTATAACACCATGTATGTTCACTAGAGTATGGACATGGAAAACAAAACTTTTGCATATTTTTAATGTTTAGCTACTGAAAGAATTTTGAGTTTTTTTTCTTTGTCCACTTCACACACTTCATTACTCACATTGGAATCTAATGTTGTCTCTTCTTTATGTGATATCTCCTACTCTTTTCCTTCGTTGTTTATGATATTTCAATAACTTCTTCTTCCTCTCCTTATAGATCTAGACTTTTTTTAATGGAATAACTGTTCTTGGTCATACTTCTTCACATGTCCTCTTTATTGTATGACAAGTGAGCTTAATGAATAGACATACAACTTTATGTAACATGATTTACTAATTAGCATAAAATAAGGGTGTAGGACTAGAGTATCCAGATTGAATTTTGTATGTGGTAGAGAAGATGCATGGAATCTCGCATCTTAATTTTAATATGCTAATTATGAATAAGTATTCACAGATGATACTTCTTCTCAATGCTTGCATATACTCCGTACCAGTTTTAACAAGTTGGCTTCTACACATGCTTCTTACCTTACCTTTCTTGAAAAAATTGGTGTTGTAGTGTTAGGAGTTCCCTTGTCTACATTTTACTAATAATCTCAAGTACATTGAATAGAAAAGCAACTTCCTTATACTTCCATCTGATACCATGAGATCATATACTCAATTAACATTCAAATTTCTAGGACATTCTTGGGGTTATGTGCAACACCATTAAGCCTTCCCATCTTCCTTTTGTTTTTGTATTATGCTATCCCTTCATGTACTTCCATTATGAATATATGTTAAAGTCACCCATTAAAAATTACTAGATAAATGATGGTAGGACTTTGTCCTTTTTTTATCTAGATCCATTTGAGAGGTTTGTCTACCTAGATAAATATTTTTTCTCCCTTCACTTATAACACCATAAGTAATCCTTTTTAAACTAAATCTATAGTTCATTATCTTTCTTGCTTAGTTGTAACTTCTTCACAACCTTATCACTAGAAGTACATGTAAAGTCATACCTATAAAGGAACTTTTATCTACCAGTGTCATTAATACCAAGTCATCTTTGTTAAGATTCTTGATTATTTTATTTGGTTACTAACCATTAGGGGCATCATTGTTTATGTTTCACAGTTGTCTAGATGAAGTAATTTATCACATACTTCTTATTTGTAAATTCCTTTATATTACCTTCCATCATATTCACCATGCTTCCTATACAGTTATTTTCATTACTACAAAGCAATTCTTCATATGCACCATCAATATCTAACCATCAAGAGTGTTTTTGTCTACTCCTATTCACTCCCATTGTGCCTCCCATATCCACAACATAAGTTTCCTCATTATCTCTCTCTCTCTCTTGCTCTCTCTCTCTCTCGCTCACACACACACACACACACACAGACACACACACACACACACACACAAACACACACACACACACACACACACACACATATATATATATATATATATATATATATATATATATATATATATATACATATATATACATATATATATCAACAAATCAATTATGTTAGGTTGTGAGTGACCCACTCTCCCTTCTCTCTAGGGCACTGTAACATCCCAGGATTTGAGGCCTCGGATAACATGATCTTAAAAGGAATGATTGGACTACCCATATCACCAAGGTGCACCTCCTTTTCCGGGAGACCATCTCTAAAGAACTCCATAGTTAAGCGTGCTCAGTTTGGAGTAGTACTAGGATGGGTGACCAGTCGGGAAGTTGATCCTGGCTTGCGCGTGAGTGGACAAAAGCATGCAGTTAAGGCTAGTGGTGGTCTGTGGGGCCAGACGTCATTCCTAAAACTCTACTAGAGCCTTGGGCAGTGGGCCCAGTTGTTACAAATGGTATCAGAGCCATAACCCCTCCAGTAGGTGGGGGCCACATGGACATGGCATGCCAGTCTTGAGCCGTGCGGTCCAGGCATGTAGGAAAGGGCTGTCCATGGTTGACGTAGCCACCCTTGCGCTGGTATTCCGTGATCGGGAGCTGGGTGTCCATGGGCCATTGTGGGTCTGCACTGAAATGGGGAAGAGATTATGAGGCCTTATAGTTGAGCCTTGACAAGGACGTCAAGAACCTAAGTGGGGGAGATTGTAACATCCCAGGATTTGAGGCCTCGGATAACATGATCTTAAAAGGAATGATTGGACTACCCATATCACCAAGGTGCACCTCCTTTTTCGGGAGCCCATCTCTAAAGAACTCCATAGTTAAGCGTGCTCAGCTTGGAGTAGTACTAGGATGGGTGACCAGTCGGGAAGTTGATCCTGGCTTGCGCGTGAGTGGACAAAAGCGTGCAGTTAAGGCTAGTGGTGGTTTGTGGGGCCAGACGTCATTCCTAAAACTCTACTAGAGCCTTGGGCAGTGGGCCCAGTTGTTACAGGCACCCACTCTCCCTTCTCTCTAGACCTTCCCGGTGGCTGCCGCTGGGGGAGGTAGTGATTCCTTAGCGCTTTCATCCCCTTGGCATCCACACAACCATGGCGAGATCTGATCGAAGGTTGTTGCGGATCCCTGGAGCTAAGAAGCGGTTGGGGCCTTCTCCTCGGCTGACCTGGAGGAAGGGGGACAAGACATGGAGCATTGCGTGAAGCCAAGCACAGATCAACAGAGCGGCTTTGTCGATCTGATCGACCTCCACCCACTTTAAGAGTGACTGATGGAGAAGAGTCCCCCCTCCCAGATCTGGGTCTCCACGATTGATACTCCATTCTCATAGGCAAAGCGAAGGAGTTCTGTTGCCCTTGCTTCTCAGGCACCCCTTTTTTCCTCTCTCCAAGCGAGTCCATGATCCCACGGGTTGCCTCGGCGACCATGATGTTGTTGGGTGGCTCGCCTCAGGCCGCGACTCCTCCAAGTTTGTCCTGATGACATCACCCTTCTCCAGGCTATACTCCCTACTCAAGGGTTCCGACCTCGACACAATAGTAGTGGTGGTCATCAGAGAGATCAACTTGCATAGAAGTAGTGTTCGAGCTTTAACGCAGCCGCGATCCAGATCTTGTGATGGAGTAGTTAAGGCATAGGTCTGCAGATCCTAGGGGAATTGAGGAATCAAACCTTGGAGGGTCGTTCATCCTCGGGGAAGCCTGATTCAGCCCTTGCTTCTCAGGCTCCCCTTTAGCCGAGACTCCTCCAAGTCTGCCCTGATGAAACCCCTTCTCCAGGTTGTACTCAGATCTTATCCCCTGCTCAGGGGTTCTGACCCTGACACAATAGCAGCGACACTTCTTGCTTGGTGGCGCCTTCAGGCCTGGGAGACCAACACAGAAGTGGGCGCTTCTTCCATCATCTACTGCTGGATGGAAGGTGGTGTTGGCACAAACTGGGAGGAGTTTGTAGTCTCCTCTACTGCTGCAGGATGGAACACTTTCAGAGTGTTCGATGATTTGCCTCTGTGCAAATAGGGGCATCGGGTCCTGGCTGGGTTCCTCGGCCTGTGCTGGCCTCAGACCACTTGTTATTGTGTGGTGGATGGTTCTTTGGGGAGCTGAGCATTCTTGTTCCTTTCCCTCTTAGGTCTCTCTGCCTTTGTGACAAGGCATCATCTTTAGGCGTTTGCTGGGGTGCTTTCGTGTTCTGCTACTATCTACTCATTGATTTCACCTAGACACTAATCAGTATTGTTCGGTGCCTTGATTCAACCTTCATATGTCTTCTGACCACTATCTTCAAAGGATGATCATACTGCCATGTGTGAAGAAGTAATATGATGATTGAATGGATCATTGTTCCAGTGTGATCAATCTGCCTTTGGAGTCTTCTACGAGAAGATGGTTTGGTAGGATAGACATTGTGATATGCAACTGTTTGAGACAGATAAACTCCAAAATAGAAATACGATCTTGCTTGCTGCATAGATAGAAGATAGGTGTCCTTAGTCTACCTTCTGACCCTGCACAATTTGTAGGTGGTCTTTATTGTCTGTGTAGCTCCTCAATTGTGTAGGATGATGGATAGTCAGTTTCTTGTTTGTGTATTATTTTGGAATGTTTCTCTCTGGTTTTTAATTTTGTCTGTTTTGAAATCTTATGTTTCAAGACCGGTTAGAATCTGGTCTTTTGTTTCAATCTTTAATCCAGTAAAGGGTTAGGGGTGCGTTTTCATGTACCTAAAGTTTTGGATTTTAATAGCAACCAAGTTTTTAGCCGACCAAAAAAAATTATGTTAGGTTGTTGGCCATAGTTGCATGTTATATATATATATATATATATATATATATATATATATATATATATATATATATATATATACAAATCAATTATGTTAGGTTGTTGGCCATAGTTGCATGTTATATATATATATATATATATATATATATATATATATATCAACAAATCAATTATGTTAGGTTGTTGGCCATAGTTGCATGAGTAGTCACCTTGGGAAAAGAAGAAGATTGGACATGGGAAACAATGGCCCCATCCAAAGCCCTATTGGGACCCTACTACTAACTCAATTGGTGTTTCCTATAAGGTTTCCCAATATCTTATTACACCACTAAAATTTCATTTGTAAATGACTTTATTGGACCACACATATTACATAACATATTGTAAATTAATTCATTAATTGAGTAGTACCTACATGTATTTGGTTAAAGAGAATATGCTTGCATATATTCATGGTAGATGGTTCTCCTCTTGGTTAGAAATGATCTGACTCATAAAACTCTTGAGAGGTAATTTACTGAAGAAAATGGTAGTTTGATAAATGTTAAGAATTTATGCAAACAACCTTACCAAATTGTGTATCCATGCCTTCAACCATGAGCTTGTTTGAGCGCATTCTACAAAAACATGTGGGTGGCAGTGAACAACTTGATGGATCCAAGAACGAAGCCACTGATGAATGACATTAGAATGTCATATTATTAGGTTTCTCTATTCAAAGTCATTGAATAATGCGAGAAGCATAAAGTTTCTATTAGTTTACATGATTTTTATGAAGTTTCCGCACATGAATTTCTAATTTTGATCATCACAAACTATTTTGTATTCCTATTTAATTCCAAGATAAGGTTTTTCTTCATACAAGTTAGACCACTGTGATTTAAGAAATTGTAATCATGACATGCACACCAAACTATTACTTAGTGACTTCTGAAATTTTTTAACAAAGCCAATATGCACTTACGTGTATCAATTATATTAATGCACTATTGATGATGTGCAAACATAGTTGGTTATACTTTAGAAGTAGCAAAACTAGAGGGTCCTAGGAATCATTGAACACTATGAAAAGTATATTTTGTTCTTATGGTTGACGCTAATTTGTACTTCATTTAGTTAGTTTCATGATATCTAGGTTATAATTTTGGCAAGAAAATTTCTTTATATGATATTAACTCCTCAAAAACCCTTAACCATAGATTATGAGACAACATAATGGTGGGGATAAATTAAAATAAACTAGATTGTCTTAAGAGTTATGCTAGTCTACAAAATAATTTTTAATTTCTTATGTTTAAAACGACTTGGTACTTCCATATGTTGGTTTTAAAAAAAAATCAACTTGTTTGGTGTCTTGTTTAATTACAAAAATAAAAGGTAAACATGTCATAACAATATGGTGTTGTCTAGATTTGGATGTTTTCTTAAATAATCACTTGTTTAAATAACAAGACGATTAAGCATTTGGTACGTATTGTTATTATATATTCATATTGCAAGTTTGCAAATCTGAAGTACATACTTCAAACAATATAATAACACATGTTCACGTTATCATCACAGCTACCAAATACCACATTTATGTTAAATTAAAACGGACATCATATGAGCTCATTGAACTTAATTTACTTTACTATATAAGATTCCTGTAACAATTGTAAGCTGTTGCAAGTTTATAATTTGTGTTAATTTTCCATATGTATGATAAATTTTCATAACCAAAGGCTATATAAGTTGATGGATGAAACATGTCTGAAAACATTTTTGTCAATGACATAACCTTCTCATTTAACTGGAATTTTCACTAACGGCATATTGTACTTGGTGTTATCTGTCATTCTGCAATTTTTTTTGGACTTTCTCCATAGCTGGTACTTATATATTATATTTTTCATTGCAACATGGATGGTCATTCATAATTTCTCTAGCATTTGAAACGTAAACAACTGGGCCAAACTACTATTTGTGGACAATGTCCTCTTGATAGACCTATCTCGTGAAGCATGGTTGGCCTGGTGGAGTCTCGATTTCTAATGCAATGACGTGACATGGAGACGCGGCTATAACTGAAAACAGGTTAACTATCGAATATTCTTCAGATTTGCCAACTTGTACCAGAAAAGCCTTCTCTGCTGAATATTCCACGCAAAATATCCTGCAATCATTGATTCTTCAAGAATTGGGCCCCGTCAAAGACGGAAGCTCAGGGTTAACGATGCGCAAGTTCCTAAAGAACTTCCAATCCCACGCCAGAAGCGACCCTGGGTTACACAATGAATTGAACGGTAGGTGCTACAGTTATGCGCATGGGTAGGTGTTCCAACTCCTTGACGCGCCAACAAATTCATTCATTGCCACACAGTCATATCGCATATGTATGTAATGCAATGCCACACAGTCATATCGCATATGTATGTAGTGCGGGGCCTGTGAGCAGCGCATGGGCCAACTTTGACATTCTGCGTCCGAAGGGGTACTGTAGGGCGTCCAGTTCGTTGTGGTCGGTCTTAGACACAACGCGAACAACTGGAGATGAGACAAATCTAGGTTTTAGTGGTGTACGCTGCAAGACTGGTCGAGCTCGACCCCGTTCCAGTTGCGCCCGTCCCCAGCAGTACTAGTAGTCCGTGCACAAAGAATTACATTTTCCAAACGCGTAGATTGACTGGAAAGAAGCAGCACAAGCTTCCAAACCTGTAACGTTGTGTACGGAACACTATGGGGTCGTACAATGGTTGTGCGTGTTTATTTACTATCACATGCTGAATACTGTAATGTTGTGACTTTTGAGGCAGAATTTATCAAGAATTGATGCACCATAAACTGGGAGAGTTGAGTGCGGAACAGTGGCAGATCCAGGAAATCACCATAGGAGGGGCTGAGGTAGAAGACTCATCACTAATATGCCCTTTTGGTTTTATAAAATAATTAATTGATACATAATAAATCGAGTTGATACCTATTAAATTTGTGTGCAAAGAGTCAATTCATGTTCACTTCGTAATCCACATTCAAAATAACATCTAGTAACAAAAGTATTAAAAAAAACATTAGCTATAATAAAAGTATTGAATTCTAAACAAATTTATAGATGATAATGTTCCAAAATAAATTACTTGGTTTGTTACATATGTTTTCTCTAAATTTTGACCAAAAGCTAAAGACAACTAGAGATAAATAAAATTGGCATGGGACTCGAACATGCTTGCTTGCCTTAATTAAGTGCTTAAATCCTTAGTCTAACCTTTTGATGTGCTTTGATATCATATGAAAAGCTTAAGTTTCAAGTTTAGTCTTTTTTAGATGTTGTTTGAGCAAGTTATGCAATTTTGTATACGTTTTCGACTTTCCTACAATTTTACCCATATCTAAGATTTTTCTTGTAATTTGTCACATGCTTTATGTTCCTTACATGTTTTCATATCATTCTTGAGTTGGTTGTGGCTTGGGGTGCCTTAGTGCACCTTGGTTTGATGGTGACATCTCTATATGGTTTGAGCAAGTTATGCAATTTTGTACACATTTTGCTTGACCTAGGGTTTGAGCAAGTTATGCACTTTTGTACACATTTTGGATTTTCCTAAAATTTTACGCATATCTAAGATTTTTCTTGTAATTTGTCACATGCTTTATGTTCCTTACATGTTTTCATATCATTCTTGAGTTGGTTGTGGCTTGGGGTGCCTTGGTGCACCTTGGTTTGATGGTGACACCTCTACAGGAAGGAAACCCTAGCTTGTTGTTGGAGATTGTTCTTCTCCCTGGAGGCGAGTTATATAACTTTCTCCATATTTATTGCTTACTTGTAGCTTGCATGTTCTAGATCTTTCTCTAGAACTAAGTTCTAATTAGAAAGATCCTACCTTTGCCTAGGGTTTGAGCTTAGGTAGTTTCTTGAATGGTTTATCGTCTTGGATGTGTTCTAAAACATGTGCACGACCTTCCTATGATAGAGGAAGCCTTAGGGTTGTCTTGCTTGACAAACGATGGCTCTTTGTCTCTCTTGATTGATGGGTTTACTTAGGTTTTGTGAGTTGTTTTCTCTCCTTCTTCTACACCTGATGGTTTGGTTCTTTTGTTGTTTTCCTTGGATTTTGTGTTCCAACTGATGGGGGTTACTTTGTTGGTGTTTTGGGTTATTTCTCAGGAGCACAACCAATGGGCATGCTTTATCCTCAACAAACAATGGTTAGGGTTTCAAAATTTTATGGTCTTTGTAACTTATAAGTGGTAGTTCAACGATGTCTTACTTGGTTTTTAAACGATCATTTTTCCTTGGTCTCTGGATCAGTTTTTCCCACTTGTTGATATCAATCGATGGTTGGCTTGGTTCATCAACCAATGGTTGTTCTGAGTCTCAACTAATGGCTCATTTGGCCCATGATCCGATGGTCCAAAATTGATGGTGACATTGAGTGTCACAACCAATGGGGATCCTAGACACCACAACTGATGTTGGTCCTAGATAATTCAACTGATGGCTTTCTTTATGTGATCAACAGATGATGGGTTGTAATCCCATAATAGATGGTCTTTCTTGAGTCAACAACTGATGGTCTTTCTTGAGTCAACAATTGATGGTCTTTCTTGAGTCAACAACCGATGGTATTTCTATATTGTTAAATGATGGGTTGACAAGGTTTAGTTGGTGACCCATTTCAGACCAACTCGGTGGTTTTCTAAATGGTTTGCTCAAGGTGTTTGCTTGTGTTACAACCAATGGTTTTACCTTCTCACATCTGATGGTTTTGGGGTGATGCTTGTGGTATGTTGGTTTGGTCTAAATGATGAAGAATCTGATGGTAATTCTCCCTTAATCATGTAGTCTTACCTTTTCCCTCCTATGAATGTAAAATTATGATCACGATAATGAGAATATTGTGTTCTGCCAATCTAGCTTATCTTGATACACCAACCCTAATACAAATAAGTGACGATAGTCGATCATGCTTAATCTAGTTGTTGAACCTTACCCTAAAATAATCCAATAAGGGTGATTGCTTATGCTTATCTCCCTTGTGTAACTGATGTGGTGATGGAATATCCTTATAGTGTGGTTGTAACGCTAAACTTCTAGTAGGTGAACATCTTAATGCAAGGTTATCCTAAACATATGTATCACAAGTATGGTGATGGTTTGTTGAGCCTCTAGTAAGTCATGGAAAGACAATGATGTCCTTGTAGGTGATTTTGATGTGATTGTCTTAATGACCCTTGGGCATGGTTGAGCCCTATTGGAAGTGTGCTTCTCTTGCTTATGTAACATAGAATGGTATCATGTGGTGATGTGACATGATTCATACTTTATACGTTTATATCATCTAGAGTTCCACTACCTTAATGCTTACTAGAAATGAATTAGGGTTTGTATGTCCACTTGTTTGATGCAGCCTTAATTCACCCAATTGGCAATAACTAATCAAGTCAAACCTTAATCATGTAGTGCCATGTGCCATAGATCCATTCTAGTGTCAGAACTTGCTGGATGGTGAATTGGGTATTCCTAAGGGAAACTTAGAGCGCATAATGTAGAGTATTTGAGGTGCAAGTGATTGTGTGTCCTTATTATCTTGACCCTGGGTGTTTTGAGGATGGCCACGGTCATGCCTCAATGTTTGAGAGCGGTTGTGTTCGGGTCATGATGGTTATATGTGATGTGATTAGAGGACAACTACAGTTGTGCCTTAGTGATTGGATTTATAGACCCTTATTTCTAGCATTGTGACATATACTAAGGTGGGCTAGGTGTTTTCAACTTGACTATATGCCACTGATGGCAGTCGATTGATGTGTCACTATAGTGGAGACTTAGACTAACTAAGTAGTGTAGAGAAGATCTTGGAGTGTGGCTCTTCCTAGATCATGTATGGAACTAATTGCGAGAAAGTGGTGGTCAGTTGGAATTTGGGTTCTATGACTCAAATTCCTCAGGGCATAATAAAAGATGTAATACATATGTGTAAGAAATTTGTTTAAGGTTAAACACACTTCACATTGGATGTTTACCCTTGCTTTGTTCATTATGTTGCTAGTTGCTTATGATACAATAGTGTTTCTAAAATTGCTCAGTTATTAATATTGTGGCAATAGAAGTTAATTGTTATTCATGTTCATCATATTCCTTCTAATTATATGTGATTCTCTACTAATCTGTTGTAGCTACTCATCCCGCTTAACCTGCGTAATTAGCTTAAATAATTCATTTATTTGAATCATCTCATCTTGTTTAATAATAATATATCTATGGTAACAATAACCATTGGTGGAGAGTTATATCTCTTACTGGGACATGGGTCTCACTCATGGTTTCCACACCTTTTTAGGCGGTCATCAGCGGTGTGGTAGAGATTGTGTGGTTGGGGAAGAGTAGCTTGGAGATCAGTGAACGCAGAAGGTTGTATTGTTGCTAGTGTTGTAGTAGAGTTATATGTGTCGTCCTTGTACTCTCAGGTCCCGATAGGGATGTGTTTGAAAAGAAAAATTGAAGATTAGTGAAAAAGCTATAGGAACGAGTCTAGTATGGCCGTTCCACACAACACGATGGTGTTGCTGGAAAGCCAGAATGATTATTTTGTGCAGAACGGTCATGGTAGCCCTTTCCTATCACCTAGTGCTACGTCGACCATCCCACCTCTTAGCAATTGTCTACCATGACTCTGCAACCTCTACCCTACTATTCTAAAACTTATATTTCATGCTTCGGAAAACAATATTTAAAGTTTGGGGTGTTATGGCGGTAAGCCCTTTCTCTGCCTCATTTTTCTCTATGTCCCTTGTTCTAAATTGTTGTTGAAATGATTAAACATTATGAATAATTGTTATACTTGTCCATCCATACTTTTTGTGTTTATTTTGCATTCATGCATACCATGTAGGTTACTTTCATGCATTTTTGCAATTTGCTTACAAATTTTCATTTTTCATGCCATGCATTGCATCTGACGTAGACTTTTGGTAATTTTTTGTGTTTATCTACGATTTATTTACTTTAAGCTTTTTATTTTATAAATGTAGGTTTAGATGTGATTAAATGCAAGTTGGTACAAATGGAACCCACATCTACTCCTTAGCAAGGATAAATTTTACCATTCAACCATATCTACATTTTATTCATTCCTGAAACAGGCCAATTATGCACAAATTTAGAATGTCTTGCCCAATAAGCATGTTTTGAACTAATCTTTACGTATTGAACTGAAAATATTGACATATGACAAATGCATGTCGTATGCTTATTTCTATTCCTAATTGGTCTGAATTGTAGATTTTCTATATGTGAATCACTTCTCTCATGTTTGTGAATTCTTCAGTTGAATAGTGATTTGAGCAAGCTATGAGCACTTAGGGTTTTTTGAATAGCATGAAAAAAGTATGAATTTCATGTTGTTCACTCATGTGATGTGACATTATTTGGTTAAGTGTTGGAATATTTTTTGTGTAGGAGATCTTATGTTGAAACCCACACTAGTGACCCCTCTTTGACCAGTTTTTTCTTTCATCACTTTTTACCTCTCTGCCTCATGGAAGGATACCAAAGTGAACATATTAGCCTTGACCACCATCCAAAAAGGTAGGAGTGGTCATATTATATCCCTCTACTTCACTTTTACCACCATGTGCCCTAGCTGCACGAAGGGCAAAGACAAAGAAAAAAAAACTCAAAAAGAAAATAAAGATGCTCCTATGTAATAACATCTAAATAAATAGAATATGAGTGCTCCTATATAGTAGAACTCCAACCTCTTATGCAACCTCCTTCTTCAATTTTCATCCCCATTGAGCTCCAAAACATAAAACCTAGATCACTTGACCCTTTTTCACATCGATGTGGGTCATGTAGTGTGGTCTAAAGTATGAGATTGAATGCATAAAAGTGAAACAACACTCCCAATCAATTTTTATTATCACCACCATGAAATGGTCTACCCGGAGCTACGTGAAAACTATATGTATTAATTTTGTATTCTATGCCCTATATGTGAAGTTTGTATGCTCAATGCTTAATTCATGATTGGTTTGTGAAAGTGGAGAGGATAGAGAAGGGACACTTTTACTTAGTAACCAATAAGCCCATTTAGTTTATAAATATCCATTGCAATGCATTTTACGTTCTAGTTTGTTGAAAAAATTGAAGAGAGATTAAGTTGGACCATACTTGTGGACAAATATGTTTTATGTTTGGGGTGGTGATGTAGCCCTAATTTAGGGATTCATCTAGTGTCTTGTTGCATCTTAATCACATCCAGACATGTTAGAATGCCAGTTAATTCCCTAAATAAATGGTTTCATATCAAATTTTGTTATGGCTACTCTTTGTGTGTTTTTCAGGATTTTGAACCATGGATTGGATGAATAGGAGTAAGAAGGGAGGATCATTGGGTTTCTACATCTGGGGATGAGTCCTAGACCAGCTCCCAACCTTCCATAGATGGTGAAAATACATTCAAGGCAAAGAGCAGCTAATTGAAGGATTTTTGTGCCAAAGAGGACAGTTGGGTCCTCAAAATGGGCCATGGTACAATGCCACAGTTGTGGCCAAAGTACCCCACATCACAGTACAAATCCAAAGTTCAACAAGCTATAACAACTCAGCCTCCATGGTCATGGCCATCAACGCAGTGATGGTGCTCGAGAGCTACCACACCCGTATCAGCCGCCACGACCATGGTGAGAGACATCCTCAATGACTAGCTAGAGAAGAACAGTCATGCCACCTTCATCCAACACAGTCGTGTTAGACACCAAGCCTCTGTCTCCTCTCACCCGCCACAACCATGGAGACCACCATGTTCATGCCACTGGCCTTTCAAAAACAACCTCAACCTATCATTTTCTCCCATATCCACCTCGTCCATGCCTATCCACCATGGTCATGTTCACCCCACTCCACAACGGCTGTGGTGACTAAAACAGCTATGGGGGCCAACAACCCTAGTACAATTTCTTCACTACTTAACCCAAAATACCCCTACATAATCTAGTGCTTCCCCACCACCTATATAAACAAAGGTGGAGGTTGTACGACAAAGGTTAGCCACTATGACACCTCAATAGCATTCATTTCTACCTCCATTGAGCATTGAAGGATCTCCCACCTACCTCCACCTCATTTCCACCTTCATGTACCTCAAAACCCTACTTTTCTAGGGTTTTGACCATCATCCACCACCATTCCATGCCATCCATCCATATTGGGAGAAGAAGTGCAAGATCCAACAACTAGGAGGTGCAGAAGAAGGAGTCTTAACCACATTCTATGTCCCCTACTCCTCTACTCCTTCTTTCTCTTCTTTTTATTATTTTGTGTCTATCTAAGACCCTTGTGTTGGGCTGTTTGTGGTTAAAATGATACTTTGATACCATGTTGGGGGAATACATCTTGTAAACTCTATATTTTTTTTCTATGATTATTTCTTTCTACTTCTATCTTATTTCTCACGTTGCATTTGTGGTTTGTGCCTAAAGCATGAATTACTTGTTGTTTTATACATGAAACCACCTAAGTCTAGGAGAAGATGACATATGTGAGTCTATCTTGAGATTTTCTCCTAGGTCCAACTAGTGGATCCCTATCTAGCCAGAACCCCATGTTCCCACACAAATATCCCTTCTATTACTCCTAGGTGTGAAATCTAAGTAGCTAGTGTAAGATTGTTTAGTGTAATTGCATAGGGGTTTTCTAAAAGCTAGATGGTGAGTAATTTGAGGTGAAATACTGTAACATCCCGGACCTGGGTTATGGACTAACCCTAGGTGTTTTTCTTAAATATGTGATTATATGCTTGTGGTTATCTTTTGAAATGTAATTAAAGCTTTTGAGGAACTCATATTTCTATTCCATTCTTTTTTTAATAGTGTTGAAACATTGTTTTATTAAATATGGACTAAAGTGCAAATTACCCAAGTTGAGGGGTTAACTTGCAAATTGCACATGTTAAGGTGTTCCTCTGATGATGAGACATCATAAGAATTAATATGATGTGGTGGTATGGATTCCACAAGCTTGAACACCAAGATATAGCTTGTAAAGCAATCCTTGTGTTTTAAAACCTAGTTTTGGTGTAATGTGAAAATTACCTAAAACCTAGGGTCCAACATGTAAAATGTATCCTCTAGAGTATCTATCATGTTTCTTGGCATCAAGTTGAGCAAATATAATGAGGAGGGCACCTCATTTGAATGATCAAAGAGGAAATATAATATTGATATTAAAATAATCAAAACTTAAGCAAATGGCCCTTTAATATATATAACTTAGTAAGGTAATTGGTTTCTTTTCCTTTTAACCTAGGATAAGGGAATTGTTTTGCATGCGATTAGGATGAAGAGACGTGTCCAAGGATAATGCAAGCCTTGGTGGATATGTTTAACAAATAAAAGAAATAACAATCTTTTTCTTTGCCTTGAAAATATCCAAAAATATATAAGGATCCTTATCAACAAAGCAAGGGATCGTTTCCCTTAGATCTTTTCTCATTTTCTTGCCTTAACAGACCAAGAAGGATCTCTAGAGAAAAGGAAGGATGAGAAAACTGGTTTGGTAAGTATGGATCACCATCTACCTTGAATTCAAGGTGGAAACCCTAAAACAAGGTTGGTTTATTGGTGTTTTTCACACAATTCTTCTTTCTAGCCTTCTTCTCCATCCAAAACTTGAAGAACGGACCTTGGACAGCCATTGGAGCTTCATCCACCATTAAAGCTACGAATCTTGGAGCTCTAGATCAGATTTATAGGTGGGGTTTATAACCCTAACCCTTATGCTTTGCTTTTGCATCCTTCTTTCTTAGAAACGTTGCTTATACTTCTTCTTTAGACACTTTTGTGTGTTCTTGCAAGTGTTTCCGTAAAGAACAACCCCTGTTCTTGAGGTAGAAGATGATGACGTTAATACCTATGTTTATCCAAAAATTTACTTTAGCGAACGGTCTCTAACCCCTTGCTCAAACGGTTTCCCAAACCATTTGGGAGCAAATGGTTTCAAACCGTTTGAATGCAAACGGTTTCAAACTGTTTGAATGCAAACGGTTTCAACCAAGAACGCATGGAAGCAAACGGTCCAAGACCGTTTGGAGGCATTGACCAGGAGTTGACCATTTGGAGGTCTGTTGTAAATAAAGTGGACTAATCACTTACCAAAAATCGTCAATTAATTCCAAGTGATTCACCAATTGAAGGCCCATCAACCATATAAACCCTAATCAGGTTATTTGTTGATTTCAATAATTGAATTAAGTTGAGGTTTGGGTTGAGTGGCTCAAACGGTTTCAAAACTATTTGGGGATCACCCAAATGGTCTCAAGACCGTTTGGTGATCACCCAAGACCATTTAGAGGTCTAGTGTTGACTATGGTTAAGTGGTTAAAGATTCAAAGGCAATAAGTTGAAGTACAATTAATTGTTGACCTAATGATCAATCTAATGAGCCAAAACCTAAGTGGTTGAGTTAGTTTTTGGTGTTAACTTGAGAAAACGGTCTCAAGACCATTTGTAGAGTGTCCAAATGATCCCAACACCATTTGGGGTCAGGTCATGACCAAATTGGATGATGGTTCTATGGTTTCAAATCAATTAGACTCATGTTGAAACATGTTGAAGGGTGATCGATTCCAAACCCTAATCCAATTGATCCAAGCCCTAATTGATGATCAATTGAGGGTCAATTGAGTGTCAAATCAGTTGAGGGTTGACCTAATTGACTCAATTGATGAGTGGCTAACAAGTGCATGATCAATTGAGGGGTTCAACATTGGAAACCCTAACTCAATTGAAGTGGTTGAGACACTTTTTGGTCGATGCGATTTTGAGGTGGTTTGGACCAAACGGTATCAAGACCATTTGGGTACAAACGGTCTCAAGACCGTTTGAGTCCAAATGGTCTCAAGACCATTTGGGACCAAACGATCCCACACCGTTTGGTGCTCATGTGGTTTCAAGGTCGATTGTGTCCATGCGGTTTCAAAGTCAAACTTGGCCAAACGGTCTTGAGTGTCCACTTTACCAAACGGTTTCAAAAGTCAACAAGACCAAATGGTCAACAACACCAAACGGTTTTAAGGTCTGTCCAAGACCATTTGGGGGTTTAGTGTGCAAGACCGTTTGAGGTCTAAAAAGGTCAAGATTGTTTGATGCCTTAGTGATCAAGATGGTTTAGTGGTTGGTTAACCTAAACCTTATAGATACCTAAAGTGATTAAGGGACCAAGTAATTAGTTGATTAATGTATGTCTTAATCAGTGGTGATCACAACAAAGGTACCTTGATGGGATAGAATGACCAATAACCTTTGATCAAGTAAACCTTAATGACCATAATAGTAATGCACAATCCTTGATGTCAGTATTGAATTGACTTAGCCTAATTAAGGGTGATGTAAACATCATTTTATAGAAAGGGGAAAGAGAAGACTCTTTATATGAATGAGAATCAAGTAACAAACTTCCAATATGTATGAATATATCTAATTAGGGTATGATCCTTCATAGTGAGATCATGAAAACCCTAATTATGATGGTTAATGAATCTTGACCTAATTTGAGAGCATTAATGGAAGTAATCCTCATACATGATGATGGTATAATCTTAATTCATTGTAAATTGAACAGTAAACCCTAATCTAGGGAAATGTTATGATATGAATAGTAAACCCTAATTTGGGTTATGCTTTTAAGCATGAAGCTCTATACTTGAAATATGAAATGAGGAATCATTATTCCTTTTTAAGATGAAGGGGTTAAATAACCTAATTGAATTGAATAGGGAAAACCCTAACCCTAGAAACTAGCCGTGGTGATGTAACACGGTCGTGGTATATCTTCTGTAGCACGACCGTGCAAGATAGCACGGCCGTGGTGTTCTATATTTGACTTGGAAATAAATTGTATTCTGCTGATATAGAGATAATATGCATGTTATCAATTGTGCTAGTCATGCATGTCTTTATAAAGAAGTGATCATAGCCAGGTAAGAGTTATGATGTCATATTCATTGAAATCACTTTATAAGTTTTTAAGGTAATAAAATGCTATGTTGCCTAGTAAGAGGTAACATATGAGATTGATAGGTTGTATGAGCCATGAGAAATATCTGTATTACCATCAAGTCACCAATATGTTACTTGGTAACAAGTGTTTTGATGGTCTAAGGGTTTGAACACCCATGTTCCTGAATTATAATGATGAGATGGTTAGGAATTGATATCCCAATGATAACTGGATGTGAAATGAACTTGATACAATTAGTATTCTTTCTTTATAGCAATTGTCTTATTGGTTGATGTTTGAAAACATGCCTGAAGCTAAAAGAATGCTATAATGTACTTAAAAAATCAAGTATAATGATATCATGTAGAGATCTGACCATAGATCCATCATTGTCAGAAATTTAATGATGGTGAAACAGGTTTTCCTAAGGGAACTCCTAGAGAGCATACTTTTGAGTATGTGGGGGTTATGGACGTGAATATCCTTTCGTCCTAATGAGGGAATTGATGTGAGATGTACATTTAATCTCCCAATCCTTCATTATATGTTTATGCCGGGATGATGTATCATTAATCTCCAAATGATGTTGTTAATGCCACATCGATGAGAGAAAAACAAGAAATCCCTCGATGGCGAAGAGAGTACAGCACGCCGCTGTAACTCTAATAGCGAAGTTGCCAGAATACCTTGGAAAGCAATTATGGCAGAGACACAAGATGTCATGCGTGATTAATCCTCATTCTGACTGAGGAAGATGAGGTCATAGGAATCCAGCTCTTGTGATGACCTATGTATGGTACCGATTGCAATTTCGTAATGGTCGGTTGGAGTATGAGAGGTGTAACTCATCTCCTCAGGGCATAAATATGTTTGAAAAATGTAATCATCCGTATAGCATAATTGCATAGGTTGAATTACGACAAACAATGATTGATGATACATTGTTTATAGTGTTCTAGTTAAATAACTAGTATACATGTTCTTCATAATCTTTATTGATATATGTCCTATCATCCAATCAATTTATAATTGAAATGATTAATTATGAAATATTGTTCTACTTAACTTAATCAATGTTTTACCTGTTGTTGTATATTTATAGTTCTACTACTTAATGTTATTCCATTATTGCAATAACAATGCTTCTGGCAGAGAGCTATAACTGTCGCTGGAACAATTATTCAATTGTCTCATCCCCATGGGATTCGACTTTTTAGGTAGACGTCGAGAATGAAGGAACCCATCAGTGGGTGAGCAACAACAACAACAGCAACAACAACATCAGGGACAACAGTGATCCTCGGGTGGATACACTGTCTGTAGAGTCTTGTAGATAGAATGTCATATGTGTCATCTCTGTACTCTTAAGTCCTAGGAGTCAGTAGATGTTAATATAGATCTGAGATTTTTGGTGCAAAGCCTCGAGATTTTGTATCTTGTCTTGTACAGTTAACAGGGCAGTTAATGCTTGTAACCCTCGAAATGTGATTTTACAGAGATGTAATGATGGATCAATTTGTATATAACTTACCTTGTTTTTCTTAAATGAAAGAGTTTCACAGTTTGTAGATCTCTTTACAAAAAGTTTTACTTTTTAGTAATTTTCAATAATTCCGCTGCTAACAAAATGCTTCCGCATTAGTTTAAATTCGTTAATCTGGTTTTCACGAGATGGACGTCTCAAGTTTAGTGGTATTAGAGCTCTAGGTTCACTGAGTCTACAGAGACATAGGACTTAGGTTGTTGAGTCTGTTCTTGTGTCTTCCAGTATGTCTGATAGTGTCTTCTTCTCATTTAGGAGGAGAAGATAAAACTAAAGATGTCTGGACCACACGAGGAACATGTTGTAGAGAGTAGTGCTACTGCACCCAGAAGAGGTGCAAGAAACCCAGAAAGAGAAGAACATGTGCCTAAACCACCCCAGTTCAATCCAACTGACATGAGGAACCCAGTCGTCCAAGCTATTTTTGGGCAGTTCATGACTGCCATGACACATATGACTGATAGGATGCCTATACCTGTACCTAGGGCACTTACCCATCCTGAAGGACAAGGAACCGGAAAGACGTTTGAACGACTATGTCGTGTTAGTGCCACAGAGTATGTGGGAACAGCTGACCCTGCAGATGCTGACATGTGGTTAACTGAACTACAGAAGGCCTTTAGAATCCTGAACATCCCAGAAGCTGAGAAAGTTAGACATGATGTGTATCTTCTCAAGGGGAGTGCTGGTCATTGGTGGACCATGGAAGAACAGAAAAGGCCAGGTGTGGAAATTGCATGGGAAGTTTTCGGATGGGAATTTATCAATAGATACTTCCCTAAGACATTTCTGGACGAGAAAATCTCTCAGTTTGAGAGGTTAAGACATGGACCTATGAACATTAGCGAATATGAGGATAAGTTCATGGAGCTGTTGCGGTTCTGTCCACACATGGCAACCATAGATGAAGAAAGGATTATGCATTTTGAGAAAGGGTTAAACGCTGAGTTGACTACTCCTGTGTCTGCTATGGAGAACATGGAAAGGTTTGCTACCTTTGTGGAATCTTTCAGAAGGGTAGAATGGTCTGTGGCAGAGAAGAGATAGACCAAGAACAAGAGGATGTATCCCTAGTTCCAAGGATCTTCATCTAAAGATTTCAAGAAACCTAGGTTTTCTGCGCCTACACCACCACCTAGATTCAGTACCCAGACACAATGGACGTCAAATAGGGGTAGAGGATGAAACCTACCACTAGAAGGAGCTCGTAGCTCAACATCTATGTCGGTTATAGGACCACCCAGACCACAACAACTGAATAAAAGTTGTTATATATGTGAGAAGATGGGACATTTGATGAAGGATTTCAGAGCCAGAGAAGTGAGTGTGACTCAACCTCAGAGGTAGAGTCAGCAAGGATCTCAAAGGAGACAGTTTCCAGGAGGAGCTAGAGGACGTGGACAAGCATCCCAAGCTGGATCATTGGCACCTAGTCATCGAGCACTGAATCAACCACAAGCAACAGCAAGATTCTACGCGATGAACCCACCTGATGCAGTGATCAACTCTCAGGTTGTGGCAAGTCAGATGGAGTTGTTCTATTCCGATATGTCTACATCTTGCGTTATATCTATTTTAATTGATTCGGGCGCTACACACTCATTTATCACTTGAAGAGTGATTCTTGACTGCAACTTGACTACATGTCTTAGAGCAGATAGCTTGTTGCTAGAAACTCCTTTAATGGGATCTGCTGTGTTGCAGGAGATATGTTCTCCCTACATACTTTTCTTTTCTGATCATCACATTCAAGTGGATCTTATACCACTTAAGATGCATGGAATTGAAGTAACCCTTGGGATGGATACCTTAGAAAGGTATAAGGTTGTCTTAGAATGTGAGTCCAAACAAGCCGTGTTCGCTGAGGATAGTGACACATGGATCTTTCAAGGAGAAAGAAAGATTCTACCCACCTGTCTTGTGTCAGCTATGGTTGCTGATAAGCTGATGAGGTAAGGATGTTATGCATTCTTGGCCCATGTGGTAGATACTACCATGGAGAGTCCTAACCCTACTGAAGTTCCTGTAGTTAGGGAATTTGAAGATGTATTTCCTGAAGAACTTCCAGGTGTACCTCCATCCCGAGAGATAGATTTTGAAATTAATTTAATCCCGGATACACAACCTATAGCACAAACACCATATAGGATGGCACCTGCTGAGATGGCAGCACTCAAGAAATAGCTGCAAGAGTTGCTTGAGAAGGGTTTCATCCGACCGAGTACTTCACCCTGGGGTGCTCCGGTCCTCTTTTTTAAAAAGAAAGATGGGTCAATGTGATTGTGCATTGATTATAGACAATTAAATAAAGTAACGATAAAGAATAAGTATCCTCTATCGAGGATTGATGATCTCTTTGACCAGTTGTGTGGTGCAACCATCTTCTCAAAAATAGATTTGAGGTCGGGATATCATCAACTGTGTATTAAGGATGGTGACATACCTAAGTCTGCCTTTAGGACAAGGTATGGTCATTATGAGTTCACAGTTATGTCGTTTTGACTAACTAATGCACCAGCTGCATTTATGGAACTCATGAATAGAATCTTCTGACCTTTTATCGATCAGTGTGTTGTTGTCTTCATAGATGACATTTTGATCTACAGTAGAGATGCTCAACAACATGAACAACATCTTCGTCAGACTCTAACTTTGCTAAGAAAGCATAAGTTATACGCTAAGTTTAGCAAGTGTGAGTTCTGGTTACCAAAAGTTTCTTTTCTTGGACACGTAATATCTGCCTCAGGTATACGTGTTGACCCTAAAAAGGTAGAATTTGTTCTTCTATGGGAGCATCCGAAGACACCGACGGAGATTTGAAGTTTCTTAGGATTGGCATGCTATTATCGGAGGTTCATTAATAATTTCAGTTCAATAGCTTTATGAAATGAGATGATTTCCATGATTCTGATGATCAAGTAGCCTGTTATCCTACCGTGATAACATGCTATTTGAAGTTGACCAGGAAGGATGTTCCTTTTACCTGGAGTGACAAGTGTCAGCAATCTTTTCAACTGTTGAAGGAAAGGTTGACAAGTGCACCTGTGCTAGTGTTACCTGAACAAGGGAAAGGGTATATAGTTTTCTGTGATGCCTCTAAGCATGGACTAGGATGTGTGTTGATGCAGGATAAACAAGTGATCTCTTTTGCTTCCCGACACCTTAAGAAACACAAGGAGAATTATCCGACACATGACCTAGAACTAGCTATTGTAGTTCATGCCTTGAAGATCTGGAGACATTATCTTTATGGAGAGACATTCCAGATTTTCACAGACCATAATAATCTTAAGTATGTCTTTTCTCGGCATGAGCTTAACATGAGGCAACGCCGCTGGATGGAGTTAATCAAAGACTACGATTGCAAAATTGATTATCATCCAGGGAAGGCCATTGTAGTTGTTTATGCTTTGAGTAGGAAATCAGAAACACCAGCCCTAGACAAGGCACAACTGAATTCCTTAGTGTGCTCAAGGAGAGATATTCTTATCTCCTTAAGGCAAGACAATGTACAGTTAAAAGTATCATTGTTAGCCGGGTTGTTAGCTGAGATGCATATAAAACCTACTCTCAGACAGCAGGTCAAGGAGGCATAGCAAGTTGATGTTGCAGTTCAACTGATTAGATTGGAGTATGGTAGTGAGAAATGAGATGATTTCCATGATTCTGATGATCAAGTAGCCTGTTATCACGGTAGGATGATAGTGCCTGATGTGGATAACTTTGAAAAACCACTAGAGGGGGGGGGGTGAATAGGGTTTTATGATTACTTTAATAATAATTTAACTCAAACAACCAACCACAAAAATATTGGACAAGGGGACAAGGATTTAGAGTGGTTCCAACCTTAGCAAATACTAAGGCAGTCAATCCACTACCCGATTACTTGCCCAACCGGGATTTTGAAAGAATCAAATTTTATTACCTCGCAAGGACTTTACATAAAATTACAATTCTTTCACCAAACCCTTCAAACAACCTTCACCTAGAAGTAGTTGCACCAACTTTGAAGCAGCCTTCTTGAAGTAACTTCAAGCTCCCCCTTGAAGTAGCCTTCCTCTTGAAGTAGCTTCCCATTGCAACAACCTTATTGAAGTAGTCCGAAGTCCACCTTCTCCACCGAGAAGAACCTTAGCCAATCCGCAATCTCCAACCCTAGGAGTAGCAAGGAGAATACAAAAGATAACAGGGAACAAGAAGGAAAAATAGAAATTACAATACCACTTGTAGTTCAAGGCTTGATTTGCCTATATCAAGCATATAGATCTCCTAACCAATGAATATTGGAATGTAGGTTTAGTGGATAGGAGATGCTAGCCTATAGGACACGAAATTTGGAGCAAAGAAAAGAATAGCCAATGCTAGTGTTGCTCAATTGCTCAAAATAGTTTGCCAATTGTAAGTGTAAGCTCAAGTATATGCACAAGTGTGTTTTAGGTGTCCTATGGCTTGTCCTATTTATAGGAATGGCCTATGGATGCTTAAGGATATTCTAGATACTTTCTAGGGGGTTCCAAGTGCTCAAATAGCCGTTAGGTATCCACTAGTTGATTTAACAACGACTAGTTTAATTAATTCTGTAGTTGCTGTCAGAGTCCATCTCAGTCGAGAAATTGTCGACCGGGACACCTACTCGGTCGAAGTTTTGTCGACCGACAGGCTCTCTGGATCAAGTATTTGCAACGTTCATCTCCAACTGCCAACTACCTTGTCAACTGTTTCTAACGGCTACCTGGGTCTTTCTCAGTCGAGAAGTTTGTCGACCGAGAGTGTCTCGGTCGAGGAGTTTGTCGACTGAGATTGACCCTGTTTCAATGTTTCAAATAAAGTGCTAAGTGTATGTATGAGTGTGCAACTGTGACACTAATGAAGGGGATGATCTATCTAAGTGTAGTGATTGGATAGGGAAGATCTAATGCTTGATTTACATGGAGTTTAAGTATTTGTACATTATATATTTGTACAAGTTTACAATTGATTACATTTCATGAAATTTACAAGCATTCAAGCATATAGTTTCCCTAGTACTTTGTCATCCACCTTATTCCTGCAACACTCAAGTAGCACGTTACATCAACAAGAATGAAATGTTTGTCATCATCGAAACAAAGGGATTATACTAATGTCAATTTAGCCAACAATCTCCCCCTTTTTGAAGATGACAAACATTTCCTAAATATAAAATAAGGAAATATAAATCATATGAGTTTCATACCTGAAGTTTACCTTTTGTAACCATTCTTGTTTTGCAAGTGTATGCTGGCCGAGATATTATGAAACTCATTTTTATGTTTTTGATTTTATATTATTTCTCCCCCTTTGTCATTTCAAAAAGATAACCAAGATAATAATTTAGTATGACTTTTTATTTCTCCCCCTTAATTTGATAATTAGATGCTCCCCTTTAAATAAGATATTCAGTTTTAAAAGAAAGGGATTTAATATCATTTTTGTCTAATTTAGCCATAATTTGTTTCTCAATCATTTGCAAAGGATGTTAAGCCTTGAAATGATATGAGATCTTTTTAGATTCATGGCATATGTATGTTGAGTTCTCATCCATTTTACACGGGATGTTAAGCCCTAAAAATGAAATAAGATCCATTTAAGCTTAGAGTACAAGAAGAAAATATCTCTAACCAAAACATGGGATGTTAAGCCCTAATTTGTTTAGAGAATTCCATTTAAAAACAAAATTTGTATATTTCTTCGTAACAAAGAGTAAAAATACTAAGGTCATAACAAGCTTCAAATGATGTTTACAATGTTTTGTAAGCTTCTTATCAAATTTGTTTTTGTGAACTCCCCCTTAATCTTATGATTAAGACAATTTGAGGATTCTAAGATCACAAATGATTTTAAATTTTGAGTTTGATCTTTATCAAGAGTATATTTTGAGTCAAGATACTAAGATTAAGTATATTAAAATGATATACAAATAAGCATAATGTCAAGCGTATTTTAGGTCGGCCTTGACTACGACCATAGCGCCCCTTGGTCAAACTTTATCTTTAACCAAGAGGCAATTTCTGCAGATTTTCAATTTGAACGCTTATATGTGAAGTAAAATTTCTGCAAAAAAATGTATTTATGCCATGAAGCTTTACTGTTTATGCAAAATGGCATCTTCATATGACCTGAATTACAATGATCAATAACAATATTCATGGTTTGTATATATGAATCAAAGATTATTGTACACAAACCAATGAAACATATGGCACAATAATTATGAATGCAATGATCAAGATAGAATCATGTAATTTCATGAAATAATTCTATTGAAATATCAAATTTTATTTCTTTTGTACCCTTATTTTCATCATAAGATTCTTAAAAATGAAAGCACGATTAATATCTCAAGTCTTTTAAAGATACCAATTGAGAAATTTTTATCTTATATGTGATAACATTGTGCTCTTTGCAAGCATTACAGTTCTTGTTCTAAGAAACATATCACCAATGAATCATTTTGCTTGCCAAGGAACCATGCATACAATAATCATTCATGTATCCATGCATACAATTATCATTTTCTATTTGTGCTAACATAGCATCATCTTTATGAACTGAATGATGAAATAATGAAAGCATATCCATGATAGAACAAATAAAAGCATATAATGATAATTCCATGAAATACAATGGTTGTGATCATTTAAACTAGATGTCATAACACTTGATTTCTATATGGATAAACCAGGAAATACTTTAGGAAAATCATGTGAATAATTATAAAACAGTAATTTCTTTTTATTAAGCTAAGCATGATTTTCAATTTTAGCTTATTTAGAGGATCAACCAAAATAATCTCATTTATATTTAAAAATTTTCAAGAATGGTCTTCAACTTTTTTTGCATGTAAAATCAGTCATTAACAATGAATAGATAGTAATATGATCAATTGAAAACACATTCAACAAATTTATTGCAGACTGGAATTCAGTAACCTGCTCGGTCGAAGATTTCTCGACCGACAGATTGCTCGGTCGACATTTTCTCGACCGACCTGGTTTCTGTATTGTTTTTCAAAACTGTTAATTGTTTCCAAACAAAATTATACAAGTTAGAGCTCAATTGTGTTGAGATATGACATTTGTATATCAAGGATTAGTTTAGGTCAAATCTCAACTAGTCAAACTTAAATTTCTAAATTTAGGAACCCAAGCTAGATCATCATTCTTTTTCTTGTATGGGCATGAAAAAGAGTAGTGTCCAAGACACAAGCAATAATGACAACTAATGGATTCAACTTCATTTTTCTTTTTAGGAGTTGAATTGTTCTTGGGTACATACATGGATTGATTCTCTAGCACTTGTGTCCTTCTCCAACTAGGTTTTTGATAAGATTTTCCTTTAGGCATATAACCTAGTCCTCTCCTTCCAATTTGACGATAAGAATCATTTAAGATTTTATCAAGGGTATCATTGTTACTCAAGCTACTAACTTTTTGTTGCAACTTAATAATCTCATCCATTTTCTTCTTGATATCTAACTTTGCTTGATCTAGACTAGATAATAAAGAATCTCTTTCTTTTACAATAACATCATAATCTAGATGTGAACACAGAATAGATTGTCTTTGAAGATCATTTACTTGAGTTTGCAAGTTTAACTTTTCTAGAGAAAGAAGGTTGCAATTTGCTTCTACAGATTTTAGCTTAGCATCATGATCATCAATAATCTTTTTGAGATCTTCATTTTCAGATGTGAGAGCAAGAAGTTTAGCATTTAAGTCATCATTTACTTTATTTGATTTTTTGAATTTCTTCTTGCACTCAATATATTTCTTATGTGTATCTTGAAGACTAGCAATATGATCTTCTTTTGGTAGATCAAAAAGACTTACCTCTTCTTCTTCTTCATTTGTTGTAGCAATAAGACATTCTACTTCATCTTTTCCATCATCATTATCATCACTTGAATCATCCCATGCAGCTTTATATGCTCCTTCTTTCTTTTTGTGAGATGATTTCTTCCCTTTCTTGAGTTTTGGATCAATCACCTTTCATATGTCCCTTTTTGCCACATTCAAAGCACCTGGAAGATGAAACACTAGAAGTTTTGTGAGTTTTAAAACTTTTATACTGCTTACCATTTACAATGAGAGTTTCTTCTTCACTATCATCCTCACTTGTGTCATGATTGTCCTTGGTTGATGCTTTGAATGCAATGTCCTTCTTTTTCCCTTGTTGAAGTTCATGTTCTCTTCTTTCTTCCTCTTCTAAAGTTGCCTCATGAGCTTCTAGATTGCCAATGAGTTGTTCCATCTTTAGTCGGGTGAGGTCATTTGCTTCTTCAATGGCTGTCACCTTGGGCTTGTATTTGGGAGGAAGTGATCTAAGGATCTTTGACACCTGATCTTCCTCATTAATAACTTTACCTAAAGCATTCAAACCATTTACAATAGAAGAGAATTTTGCATACATATCACTAATAGATTCATTTGGATCCATACGAAATTGTTCAAACTTTTGTTTAAGCATTCCAATTTTAGAGTTCTTAACTTGAACAGTCCCTTCAAAAGTTATGGAAAGTCTATGCCAAATTTCATATGTCGTTTCACAATTTGATATTCTATTGAATTCACCAACGGAAAATGAACAATAAAGTATACTTACAGCCTTTGCATTCATTTGAGCCGACTTTACCGTATTGGTGTCCCAAGCTGCATATTCCACTTGACGAAGCTCATATGGGGTTGACACCATCCTCCATAGATCCCAACTAATCCCTTGGAAATAAAATTGCATTCTTCTTTTCCAATAGGTGTAATTAGTTCCATCGAATGCCGGAGGTCTAGCCACAAGTGTCCCTTCAAGGTTGAGGTTGTTGAGCAGCCCGTCACCCATTCTTCAAGACTTGGTTAGAGTTCCTTGAAGCCTGCTCTGATACCAATTGAAAAACCACTAGAGGGGGGGTGAATAGGGTTTTATGATTATTTTAATAATAATTTAACTCAAACAACCAACCACAAAAATATTGGACAAGGGGACAAGGATTTAGAGTGGTTCCAACCTTAGCAAATACTAAGGCAGTCAATCCACTACCCGGTTGCTTACCCAACCGAGATTTTGAAAGAATCAAATTTTATTACCTCGCAAGGACTTTACATAAAATTACAATTCTTTCACCAAACCCTTCGAACAGCCTTCACCTAGAAGTAGTTGCACCAACTTTGAAGCAGCCTTCTTGAAGTAACTTCAAGCTCCCCCTTGAAGTAGCATTCCTCTTGAAGTAGCTTCCCGTTGCAACAACCTTCTTGAAGTAGTCCAAAGTCCACCTTCTCCACCGAGAAGAACCTTCTCCAATCCGCAACCTCCAACCCTAGGAGTAGCAAGGAGAATACAAAAGATAACAGGGAACAAGAAGGAAAAATAGAAATTACAATACCACTTGTAGTTCAAGGCTTGATTTGCCTATATCAAGCATATAGATCTCCTAACCAATGAATATTGGAATGTAGGTTTAGTGGATAGGAGATGCTAGCCTATAGGACACGAAATTTGGAGCAAAGAAAAGAATAGCCAATGCTAGTGTTGCTCAATTTCTCAAAACAGTTTGCCAATTGTAAGTGTAAGCTCAAGTATATGCACAAGTGTGTTTTAGGTGTCCTATGGCTTGTTCTATTTATAAGAATGACCTATGGATGCTTAAGGACATTCTAGATACTTTCTAGGGGGTTCCAAGTGCTCAAATAGCCGTTAGGTATCCACTAGTTGATTTAACAATAGCTAGTTTAATTAATTCTGCAGTTGCTGTCAGAGTCCATCTCGGTCGAGAAATTGTCGACCGGGACACCTGCTCGGTCGAAGTTTTGTCGACCGACAGGCTCTCTGGATGAAGTATTTGCAACTTTCATCTCCAACTGCCAGCTACCTTGTCAACTGTGTCTAACGGCTACCTGGGTCTTTCTCAGTCGAGAAGTTTATCGACCGAGAGTGTCTCGGTCGTGGAGTTTGTCGACTGAGATTGACCCAGTTTCAATGTTTCAAATAAAGTGCTAAGTGTATGTATGAGTGTGAAAATGTGACACTAATGAAGGGGATGATCTATCTAAGTGTAGTGATTGGATAGGGAAGATCGAGTGCTTGATTTACCTGGAGTTTAAGTACTTGTACATTATATATTTGTACAAGTTTACAATTGATTACATTTCATGAAATTTACAAGCATTCAAGCATATAGTTTCCCTAGTACTTTGTCATCCACCTTATTCCTGCAACACTCAAGTAGCATGTTAGATCAACAAGAATGAAATGTTTGTCATCATCGAAACAAAGGGATTATACTAATGTCAATTTTGCCAACAAACTTGAGAAAGTTAATCCTGGAAGAAGCTCATTCTTCAATGTATGCTATGCATCCAAGAAGCACCAAGATGTATCGAAACTTGAAAGATATGTATTGGTGTCCTGGTTTGAAGAGAGATGTTGTTGAGTTTGTTATGTGGTGTCCTATGTGTCAGCAAATTAAAGCTGAACACCAGAAGCCTGCAAGAACAATACAACCTTTGCCCATACCACAGTGGAAGTGGGATCATATAACCATGGACTTTGTAGTTGGTCTACCTAGAACAGCCAAAGGTCATGATTCAATCTGGGTAATAGTTGATAGGTTGACAAAGACAACACATTTCTTACCTATCAAAACAACCTATTCTGCAGAGAAGCTGGCACAGTTGTATGTAGATGAGATGGTGCGGCTGCATGGAGTCCCAGCTACCATTGTTTCTGATAGAGGTCCCCAGTTTATGAGTCATTTTTGGGAGTGAATTCATAAAGCTTTAGGCACACAATTAAGGTTTAGTACAACCTTTCATCCTCAGACTGATGGACAATCAGAAAGGACTATACATACTTTAGAAGACTTGCTTAGAGCATGTGTTCTTCAGTTTACAGGGAGTTGGGATCTGCACCTAAGCTTGATAGAGTTTGCCTATAACAACAGCTATCAACGTAGCATTGATATGGCACCTTATGAAGCTTTGTATGGTAGACGTTGTAGATCACCCTTATGTTGGTATGAAACTGGTGAATATCAACTTTTAGGTCCTGATCTTGTGCAGCAGACCACTGAGAAGATTAAAATAATACAACAACAGTTGAAGACTACACAGGATAGGCAGAAATCTTATGCTGATAAACGTCGTAGACCTTTAGAATTCCAGGTTGGAGACAGAGTGTACCTCGAGGTCTCACCTTGGAAAGGAGTTCTTAGATTTTGAAGGAAAGGAAAGTTAGCTCCTAGGTTTATGGGGCCTTATCCAATCATTGAATGGATTGGAAAGGTAGCTTATAAGCTAGAGTCACCATCAGAGTTGCAAAAGTTACACCCTGTGTTCCACATTTCCATGCTTAGTAAATGCCATCTTGATATAGAATCAATTCTGCAACCAATGGAAGTAGAATTGAATGATGATGTATCTTATGAAGAAGGACCTGTATCGATCCTTGATAAGAGAATTAAAAAATGAAAAAGAAAGACATAAGTCTTGTGAAAGTCCTCTGGAATCACCGTGGTGTTTAAGAAGCCATGTGGGAACTAGAGGAATAGATGAGGAAGAAATACCCTACTCTTTTCTCTTAATATGTTTTGTAGATGATTTCGGGGACGAAATCCTTGTAAGGGGTGGATAATTTGTAACATCCCTGAATTGGGTTATGGACTAACCCTAGGTGTTTTTCTTAAATATGTGATTAGATGCTTGTGGTTATCTTTTGAAATGTAATTAAATCTTTTGAGGAACTCATATTTCTATTCTAGTCCTTTTTTAATAGTGTTGAAACATTATTTTATTATATATAGACTAAAGTGCAAATTACCCAAGTTGAGGGGTTAACTTGCAAATTTTACATGTTAAGGTGTTCCTATGATGATGAAAACATTATAAGAATGAACATGATGTGGTGGTATGGATTCCACAAGCTTGAACACCAAGATATAGCTTATAAAGCAATCCTTGTGTTTTAAAACATAGTCTTGGTGTAATGTGCCAATTACCCAAAACCTAGGGTCCAACATGTAAAATGTATCTTCTAGAGTATCTCTCATGTTTCTTGGCATCAAGTTGAGAAAAGATAATGAGGAGGGCGCCTCATTTGAATGATCAAATAGGAAAGATAATATTGATATTAAAATAATCAAAACTTAAGAAAATGGCCCTTTAATTTATATATATAACTTAGTAAGGTAATTGGTTTCTTTTCCTTTTAACCTTGGATAAGGGAAGTGTTTTGCATGTGATTAGGAGGAAGAGATGTGGCCAAGGATGATGCAAGCCTTGGTGGATATGTTTAAGAAATAAAAGAAATAACAATCTTTTTCTTTTCCTTGAAAATATCCAAAAATATATAAGGATCCTTATCAACAAAGCAAGGGATCGTTTCCCTAAGTTCTTTTCTCATTTTCATGCCTTAACCGACCAAGAAGGAGCTCAGGAGCAAAGTAAGGATGAGAAAACTGGTTTGGTAAGTATGGATCACCATCTACCTCGAATTCATGGTGGAAACCCTAAAACAAGTTTGGTTTATTGGTGTTTTTCACACAATTTTTCTTTCTAGCCTTCTTCTCCATCCAAAACTTGAAGAACGGACCTTGGACAGCCATTGGAGCTTCATCCACCATTAAATCTATGAAGTGTGGAGCTATATATCAGATCTAAAGGTGGGTTTTATAACTCTAACCCTTAAGCTTTGCTTTTGCATCCTTCTTTCTTAGAAACGTTGCTTATACTTATTCTTTAGACACTTTTGTTTGTTCTTACAAGTGTTTCCGTAAAGAACAACCCCTATTCTTGAGGTAGAAGATGATGACGTTAATACCTATGTTTATCCAAAAAGTTACTTTAGCAAACGGTCTCTAACCCCTTGCTCAACCGGTTTCCCAAACCATTTGGGAGCAAACAGAATTAAGTTGAAGTTTGGGTTGAGTGGCTCGAATGGTTTCAAAACCATTTGGGGATCACCCAAATGGTCTCAAGACCGTTTGGTGATCACCCAAGACCGTTTAGAGGTCTAGGGTTGACTATGGTTAAGTGGTTAAAGATTCAAAGTCAATAAGTTGAAGTACAATTAATTGTTGACCTAATGATCAATCTAATGAGCCAAAACCTAAGTGGTTGAGTTAGTTTTTGGTGTTAACTTGACCAAACAGTCTCAAGACTGTTTGGAGAATGTCCAAACGATCCCAAGACCGTTTGGGGTCAGATCATGACCAAATTGGATGATGGTTCTATGGTTTCAAATCAATTAGATTCATGTTGAAACATGTTGAAGGGTGATCGATTCCAAACCCTAATAAAATTGATCCAAGCCCTAATTGATGATCAATTGAGGGTCAATTGAGTGTCAAATCAGTTGAGGGTTGACCTAATTGACTCAATTGATGAGTGGCTAACAAGTGCATGATCGATTGAGGGGTTCAACATTGGAAACCCTAACTCAATTGAAGTGGTTGAGACACTTTTTGGTCCATGTGGTTTTTAGGTGGTTTGGACCAAACGGTCTCAAGACCGTTTGGGTCCAAACGGTCTCAAGACCGTTTGAGTCCAAACGGTCTCAAGACCATTTGGGACCAAACGATCCCAAACCGTTTGGTGCTCATGCGGTTTCAAAGTCAAACTTGGCCAAACAGTCTTCATGACCGAACGGTCTTGAGTGTGCACTTTACCAAACGGTTTCAAAAGTCAACAAGACCAAACGGTCAACAACACCAAACAGTTTCAAGGTCTGTCCAAGACTGTTTAGGGGTTTAGTGTGCAAGACCGTTTGAGGTCTAAAAAGGTCAAGATCGTTTCATGCCTTAGTGATCAAGATGGTTTAGTGGTTGGTTAACCTAAACCTTATAGATACCTAAAGTGATTAAGGGACCAAGTAATTATTTGATTAATGTATGTCTTAATCAGTGGTGATCACAACAAAGGTACCTTGATGGGATAGAATGACTAATAACCTTTTATCAACTAAGCCTTAATGACCACAATAGTAATGACACAATCCATGATGTAAGTATTGAATTGACTTAGCCTAATTAAGGGTGATGTAAACATCATCTTATAGAAAGGGGAAAGAGAAGACTCTTTATATGAATGAGAATCAAGTAACAATCTTCCAATATGTATGAATATATCTAATTAGGGTATGATCCTTCATAGTGAGATCATGAAAACCCTAATTATGATGGTTAATGAATCTTGACCTAATTTGAGAGCATTAATGGATGTAATCCTCATACATGATGATGGTATAATCTTAATTCATTGTAAATTGAACAGTAAACCCTAATCTAGGGAAATGTTATGATATGAATATTAAACCCTAATTTGGGTTATGCTTTTAAGAATGAAACTCTATACTCAAAATATGAAATGAGGAATCATTATTCCTTTTTAAGCTCAAGGGGTTAAATAACCTAATTGAATTGAATAGGGAAAACCCTAACCCTAGAAACCAGTCGTGGTGATGTAACACGGTCGTGGTATATCTTCTGTAGCACGACCGTGCAAGATAGCACGGCTGTGGTGTTCTATATTTGACTTGGAAATAAATTGTATTGTTATGATATAGAGATAATATGCATGTTATCAATTGTGTTAGTCATTCATGTATTTATAAAGAAGTGATCATAGCCAGGTAAGGGTTATGATGACATATTCATTGAATGCACTTTATAAGTTTTGAAGGTAATAACATGCTATGTTTCCTAGTAAGAGGTAACATATGAGATTGATAGGCTGTATGAGCCATGAGAAATATCTGTATTACCATCAAGTCACCAATATGTTACTTGGTGACAAGTGTTTTGATGATCTAAGGGTTTGAACACCCATGTTCCTGAATTATAATGATGAGATGGTTAGGAATTGATATCCCAATGATAACTAGATGTGAAATGAACTTGATACAATTAGTATTCTTTCTTTATAGAAATTGTCTTATTGGTTTATGTTTGAAAACATGCCTGAAGCTAAAAGAATGCTATAATGTACTTAAATAATCAAGTATAATGATATCTGTAGAGCTCTGACCATAGATCCATCATTGTTAGAAATTTAATGATGGTGAAACATGTTTTCCTAAGGGAACTCCTGGGGAGCATACTTTTGAGTATGTGGGGGTTATGGACCCGAATATCCTTACGTCCTAGTGAGGGAATTGATGTGATATGTACATTTAATCTCCCAATCCTTCATTATATGTTTATGATGGGATGATGTATCATTAATCTCCCGATGATGTTGTTAATGCCACATCGATGAGAGATAAATAAGAAATCCCTCGATGGTGAACAGAGTACAACACGCCATTGTAACTCTAATAGCGAAGTTGCTAGAATACCCTGGAAAGCTGTTATGGTAGAGACACAAGATGTCTTGCATGATTGATCCTCATTCTGACTGAGGAAGATGAGGTCATAGGAATTCGGCTCTTCTGATGACCTATGTATGGTACCGATTGCGATTTAGTAATGGTCGGTTGGAGTATGAGAGGTGTAACTCATCTCCTCAGGGCATAAATATGTTTGAAAAATGTAATCAGTCGTATAGCATAATTGCATAGGTCGAATTACGAGAAACAATGATTGATGATACATTGATTATAGTGTTCTAGTTAAATAACTAGTATACATTTTCTTCATAATCTTTATTGATATATGTCCTACCATCCAATCAAGTTATAATTGAAATGATTGCTTATGAAATACTGTTCTACTTAACTTAATCAATGTTTTATCTGTTGTTGTATATTTATAGTTCTACTACTTAATGTTATTCCATTATTGCAATAACAATGCTTCTGGCAGAGAGTTATAACTCTCGCTAGGACAATTATTCAACTTTCTCACCCCCGTGGGATTCGACTTTTTAGGTAGACGCCGAGGACGAAGGAACCCATCAGTGGGTGAGCAACAACAACAACAACAACAATAACATCAGGGACAACAATGATCCTCAGGTGGAGACACTGTCTGTCAAGTCTTGTAGATAGAATGTCCTATGTTGTGTCTCTGTACTCTCAGGTCCTAGGAGTCAGTAGATGTTAATATAGATCTGAGATTTTTGGCGCAAAGCCTCGAGATTTTGTATCTTGCCTTGTACAGTTAACAGGGCAGTTAATGCTTGTAACCCTCGAAATGTGATTTTACAGGGATGTAATGATGGATCAGTTTGTATATAACTTACCTTGTTTTTCTTAAATGAAAGAGTTTCACAGTTTGTAGATCTCTTAACAAAAAATTTTAATTTTTAGTAATTTTCAGTAATTCCGCTGCTAAAAAATGCTTCCGCATTAGTTTAAATTTGTTAATCTAGTTTTCGCGAGATGTACATCTCAAATACCCTCACCTCTACTCCCCATTCCTACCTTTGGCTCCCAATCACACTAAACATTTCCACCCGCAAATCCTATATTAGTCAAATTCTATTGCAATATCACCTACACCTTAGTCCAATTGAACCTCGTAAGGCTAGATTGGGTGTGCAAGGTTGTAGTTCCCCTTCACAAACCCTATTTTGTCCATGGGCGACAAAGAGTGTAGGGTAATTCCATTGCATTTGGCTAGTTTTTGGTTTGGTAATCTTGAATGAATGGTTAGATTTGCATGTTATATGCTCCCCCAAATAGAACCCTAGTAACATCTCCAAATGGTCCACCTCTCTTTAACTTGCATTAAAACCCTCAATTGCTCTCTTTGATAGTTCATGCTAAAGTATTTAGTTCTCTTTTGAGCTTGCTAGTGTTAGTCTTTCTATTTAGTGATAATCTAGGTCCTTAATTGCTATTGTGGGGTTTTAGGGGAGGCAGAGAAGGCAGCGGAAACAAAATATTTCTCCCCCAAACCTAAAACAAGGAAACACGTCAACGTCTATACAATAGGAAAGAATGGTTTGTGGAATCATACATTGTCCCAAGGCTTGCTTGGCGACAATAACTCGTGGCTTGCGTGGTCTTCACCTCCGGTCTTGAACGGTGTCTGTCCAGCTCCTGGTCGCACCGAGACTGACGACTCCTGGTCTCACTGGGACTGTCAGGATTGACAACTGTCCTCTGAGCGGCAGAAATCTCCCGCCTCGGAAGTAGTCCACATGGACCACTTGGAACTCCAATCTCCTTGTCCCATAAGGTATTGGAAGGAGTCGCACCCTCCTGTCAGCGTACTAGTCACCGACACACTCTCCTACCACCAGTCGCTTTCTGTAGTTGTATTTCCCTTACTGTGCTTCCCTTATCGGGTAGCACTTGCTTGGGCTCTCTCTCGGTTGCCAAAACCATAGAGAACGACAACTTTACAGAGCAACTGGTTGCATTGTGTTGTCCTTTGAGAAGCCCCCAATACCCCTGTATATAGGAGGGTCATGGGACAGGGTTCTCTATCCCAGGCAATGCGGGACTAAAGCAAGAGTAGAAGGGTACAGGATTTTCCACAAAAACAAGCAACTGCGCAACCTGAACCGATCGTTTCATTTCTGAAACGGTCAGTTGGGGACCTAAGCTGGTCGGTTGACACCTCCACCGATCGGTTGGGACCCATGAAATGGTCGGTTCACTTCTGATCTGGTCGGTTCATGGTCCTAGACAGTTCCCGATTGACTTTTCTTCTTTTATTTCTAATTGGTATCAAATACCAATCCTTATTCCAATCAAATTGGGCAAGTGAAATGAAAGGAAAATTTCTCACCAATCCTACTTTCCCAACTTGCTCGGTTGCATCAGTTGAACCGATCACTTCAACACTTAAAGAAATCATTTCACCCTATCCATGAGCCGATCGACTCACCACCTGATTCGATCAATTCACCAAGCTCAGTCGATCGGTTCATCACATGAGCCGATCAGTTGCGAGTGCAAATTGTGCAGAATCAGTCAATTGCAGTTTCAATCAATCTGATACTCTAATCAATCAGTCCAACACCTTGAACATTATGATACTGAGATATCAATTGATTGAGTGTTTAATTGAACTACTAAACTCCTTTAGTAATCAATCTAAACATTGTTTGTGGACAAAACTCCTCTTCCAGGTTAAATCCTATGTGTGTGACCCTGTAGGTCCTTTTTCATGTTGGCAGTGAAAGTCCATAATACTTATGACTTCACAAGTAAAGAGTGGTGCCTAGTCACACATGAGTGCTACCCATTTGAAATAGAAAGTTGGAGAACAACTTTCAATCCTACAATCTGTGAATGGTGTTACAGTGAATGTATAATTCCTTTGTAACTGATATCCTGAATGAACTCGAGGCATGGAACAGTCATCCTGTCAACATTCATTCACTCTCTTGATCTCAGAGTAGATTGGAAGAGATATGTATGACATCGATATCACATATTGATTCACACATGTGTGCACGCCTTTCTCAATCCTACTCATCAAGTGGCCATGGATATCAAACTCCCTCAGGAGGGACAAATCCCATATCTATCACTCACCCCTCAAAAGCCCCATGTTTCAAAGCCACCCAATCATCACCTTTATAACAACTCATGTTTCAGGACTGCATTTGATGATGTCAAAGTGTGCCCAACGACATGTGTTGAGTGTAGTGATTTTAGGTCAAAGAATCACATTCACCACCATCACTGTGAGTACTGACTGTGACTACCATGTCATGGTTCCATGTGTCAAACTCACGGTGGGTCTGCCTGGTACACTTGTTCTCTATCAAGTACCTATGTGTTTGGTTTGATATATCTATATCGTGACTAATGAGATTCTGTCATCAACCAACACCACAATCTAGTCTTGTGTGTCATTGTTGTCTATCTAACTTCCACAATGACATCTGACTAGGGACATAACAAGAATGTACAAACTCTTAGCATCTGTATGATCTCAACGTTCATGTCCTCAACCTGAAAGCATACTTCATTGAGTATTGTCATTCTCTAGACATTCAATTTGTTCTATCACTATCTCATATGACTGAACCAGAAAGAATTGGAAACTTGCCTTTGATGTTTATCAAATCAATCTTAATGTATCCCACCAATCATCCCATGATTGGCTCTTAGGGCATACATACCAACAGACTCCCACTTGCACTGCTTGCCAATCACCCTTGAATCATATTCATAGTGATCTTCAAACATGTCCCACATGTTACTCTGCTCTAGTGCGATCATAGTGAGTAATGGCAACACCTTGCCAAAGTCATTATAAATTGCATGTCTCTCATCTTTTTGATGTACGTCACACGTATGAGATTGAGTTGCCATAATATGTGATCTAGTATTCCTTTGCTAACCTTTAGCCACATTGCATGATCAAGGATTCCATACTTGTCATCAATGAGCGGAATATCTATAAGTTCATCTCATGAACTTCCAGATCCATATAGTATCCACTACTGTTCTCCAACACATAGATACTCGTCATTTCCTTTTAAATGATTTTATTGGAACACTTCCAATTATCAACAAACTTTCACTTTTATATATCCTATATATATTTTGTGATTAATTTTTCTGTCCTTGCAGAAGTTCGCATCAATGTAACTCTTTACATTGAACTCTTCCTTATATCCATAGAACCAGTACTTCTCAAGTACTTATCAAGTTCTCATGGTATTCCAGTATCCCTTACTGGAAGTAGACAGATATCCACTCGTCATGTCTCACATACGAGTTATCATGATGAGCACATCATATTGCCATGTCCTACATAAAAGACGATGAATGCATTTTTTTCTTGCCATGCAAGATAATGGGATGATTACATAAATGATAGATCCATATCTATTCTTAGTGTTCCCATTCTTCATAAGAATTGGACACTTGGCCTTGGGATAATAACTCCATGTAACATGGACTAGTTTTCTCCCACTGAATCTGTGCATACTGAACCCTTCAGTACAGATTGCCAGTGTATGCTTTCTCTTTTCAGGTCAAGAGGTTTTCGAGAACTATCTCTATAGATCTCTATTTCTATCACATAGGAAACATCTCTATCTTCCTTAAAGATAATTTCCACTTTTGGATTTCCATTCTAGAACATTTCCATTTCACATCAATCATGTGGAATGTGAACACGCTCCCACTAAATCACAGATCCCTTCTTTATCTTTGACATATCAGTCAAACCCTTTGACTATATCATCAAAGTAAGGATCCAATTCTGAGTTTCTTGTACTCAATCAATCACATTGATTAGTCCATTGTAACTTATATACTTCATTTGCATTAGTGGATTCATAAACCTTATAGGTTGTGTCACATACACATCCTTGTTTTATTCCTCATAGGAATGCGGTTTTAGTATCCATATGCCAAATGTCTTAGTCATTAAGTTGCAATCAACAAGCATCATCCTTCTCAAAATGTTATACATGTGTCTTAACACTTAAGATTCATTTTCACTTATGGATTTCATCCAATGAGTGCTACCATCAAGGCCATACCTTATGGTTCACATGGATGTCATTTAGGATGTAATGGTCATAAACCATAACTCTAAATTTGGTTTCTCATATTCATCTAGATAGTTGACTCATCACATGAACAATTCATCACGTGATAAACGAGGTGTATCTGTCAAGGATATAAGAACATACAACTCCTTGTGATTCTTAATGTCCTTTATTAGTGTGGGGTATTCTTTTATTAAGAAAAATTTAGTTATTTGATAATTATTCTCTAACTCCTTAGAGTATGATTCCTTCTTGATTTAGAAATAACCATGCCTTAATCATGAGTTCACTATGATACACTATCATAATCACTCATAAGGATCTCAAAAATTTGGTCCAAGTATTTCATTCATTGATCTCATTAAGAATTAACACTTTACCAAATTTGCACTTCATCTATGATAATCTTGAACACTTCAAGATATTCATATTGGTATTTCTCTAAACACCATTTGAAGTATTATCATTTGTTCCAATAGGTATGTAAATACATCACATGTATCATACCTAATAGGATAATCATTCTCCCACTACCTTTAGTGAAGATTGATTAATCATGTTCAAGATATTCATGTCTCTTACTGGTTCTCTAACCAAAAGAGACTACATTTATCCATCACATGGAAACTAGAAATGAATTTCTCATGATTTATGCTAATTTGATTGTTTGAGTTATCTATAACTCTTAGGTATCATTTTATCTTATGCATATCAAATACCACAAGATAAACAAGGCATTGCCACAAACATCTCTTTATTGATTGCCATCATTGTCATACAATATGCAAAAATAAAGTGTTTCTATCTATTGGCAAATATGAAATAGCAGTTCTCAACTCTATTTCGTGCCCTTTAGGATGAAATAAACTGAAAGGTACTCCTATCTATGGCAGCAACACTTGCTCCAATCATGGGTACTCCTTTCTTGGTCCTTTCACAAAGGCCATCACTTCTTTGTGGATATTGCATATCATATATGACATATCCATATCTTGGTATCATATACCTCAGATAAAGAAGCAGTTCATTTCATGATACCTTAGGTGGAGATCTCCATCCCCTCCTTCATCTTATTTTGTTCTTCTAGATATAGAGGGAAATTCCCTCATACACCCTTTCCCCATGTGCCTTGAGGTTGAAGACGGCTTGGGCTGCTGGCTAGCATCAAAACACTTCTTTACTTTGCCCTTGCCCTTGCCCTTGCCCTTAAGACTTACCTTTCATTGATCTCATCAAAGATTAGGGTTAGTCTTTCTTCATATTTGCCTCTACTGTCCTCAACATGTCCAACAACTTTGTCAATACTTGTCAAAGTTGTTCATGTTGTAGTTTATCATGAACTGTATGATTCTCGCAACATTTGTAGTATCATACCAATAGCCAACTCTTGGATCAGAGGGAATCCTTCTTATTCAGGTCTTTCCACATACCCAATCATATTGAGTTTTTGAATACCTTACTGGATATCCTTCTGTCATGACATACTAGCCATTTTGTCTCTGCAACTCATAGTTCAGAGAACACAACATCAAGCACTCCTCATCAATGTCATCCTCGGTATGCTTCCATAAGCATACTTTCAGCCATTGATGTGGTGGGATCGAGTTCATATGGTTCTGGTATAACTAGGACTTAAAGCTTTCACTCTTTGATTGAGAATGCTTCTCAACGTCCCAACCAATCGTGGAAATTATTCCCATTTAATTTGTTGATCACAAGGACCGATCACAAATAAAATGATTATTGTTGATTAACCATTTATTGTACAAAAGGAAATTATGCAATTTTAGTCCAAAACTCATTTTTGACTTATTTGATTGATTTGAAAAGTTGATGATATAAATAGGCCTTTAATTAATTATTGCTCCCACTATTTTACTTCAAATTGATAGCCCTCACCATCAATTCGGAAGATTGTAGCGTACAACCTTCTAGTGGGAAAGATCCATATTTCATCAAGTCACGAGTCAGCTTTGGCTGATCGCCCACAATCTTGACTATTTAGGTAGGCCATCATGCCAATTGCATCATATGCAACTCTTAATGAATGAATATGTGCAGCACCTTGCCATGAACATTCCTTGCCTCTGGGCTTAGACGCTCTAAGAATCACCAGTTAAGTCTAACCCAAAAGTCGACACGGTAAACATGCACCCTGCTTTGGCAGAACATACATGTCTACCCTTCACACTTCCACAAGATAGACGACGCACCACACTTTGGCATAACCTATGCTTCGTCGATCGAGTTTTTCATGTGTGCCGCTAATGGAAGGCATATAAGACTTAATATTTTAATGAGGGATTTGGTTTTATATACATATACATATCCAATCACCACAATACATAGTATGTATCATATACATGCTATATCCCACAGGAAACATGCAAAACGGTAAAAGCGATGATTATGGCCATCCTAATGTGATTCCTCGAGCCAAGAGGAATCACGATCATCTAGGTCTACATCACATGCAACCTGTACAAGATGAACTTTGTGCTTTGCTTTTCTGGGTTTGATCAACTCATCACATGACTGATTGGATCACCATCAGGCCGGTCAGTTGGGTGCCACCAGCCGATCGGTTAGCTCCTCCAACCGATCCGTTTGCCTGGTCATCGTGCATCTCATCATGGACGCCACCTGCTCGTCTCACTCGTCGAACCGGTCATCAATCGATTGGCTCACTCCTTGAACCGATCGTCTCAAACGTCAACCGATCGGTTCACTCATTGAACCGATCATCTCAGCTGTCGTCAGGATGTCTGTCGTTCTTTGACATAATAGGAAATAAAATTATATCCTATTTTACATTGTAAAAAAGAGAAACCTCGAGTTACATTCGAGGGGAGCAAAGGTAGGAAAGAAATCTCGAATTATTTCGAGTTACATCAGGAATAGGAGAAGGAAGATCGGTGCGCTGACCGAGATGCAAGCAACCACATACAACCATACACAGATAGGATTTATTGGCCATAACCACGCTATACATTCACCACAAAACTCGTTTAAGGGTGACGCGTATCAAGTGAATTCATAATACATATCATATATGTAAATTGGGATTTGTAGATTTAGGATTGGACATGCATAAAGCCAATTTTATTCGCATCGTATGCAATAAATAAAGGCGACAAACCAAAATTGATCATATCGATAATCCTAAAGTATAGAGCAGTTGATGTGGCTCTGATACCACTGTTGGGTTTTAGGGGAATCAGAGAAGGCAGCGGAAACAAAAAAAATTTCCCCCAAACCCAGAACAAGGAAATGCGTCAACGTCTATACAATAGGAAAGAATGGTTTTTGGAATCATACCTTGTCCTGAGGCTTGCTCAGTGAAAATACCTCACAGCTTGTGCGGTCTTCATCTCCGGTCTTGAACGGTGTCTATGCATCTCCTGGTCGCACTGGGACTGATGACTCCTGGTCTCACCGGGACTGTCGGGATTGACAACTTTCCTCCGAGGGGCAGAAATATCCCACCTCTAAAGTAGTCCACACGGACCATCTGGAACTCCAATATCCTTGTCCCACAAGGAATTGGAAGGAGTCACACCCTCCTGTTGGCATACTAGTCACCGACACACTCTCCTGCCACCAGTCACTTTCTGCAGTTGTCTTTCCATTACTGTGCCTCCCTTATCGGGTAGCACTTGCTCGGGCTCTCTCTCAGTTGCCAAAACCAGAGAGAACGACAACTTTTCAGAGCAACTAGTTGCACTGTGTTGTCCTTTGAGAAGCCCCCAATACCCCTATATATAGGAGGGTCATGGGATAGGGTTCTCTATCCCGGAAAATGCGAGACTAAAGTAGGAGTAGAAGGGTATGGGATTTTCCACAAAAACAACCAATTGTGCAACCTGAACCGATCAATTCATTTCTGAAACGGTCGGTTGAGGACCTAAGCCGGTCGGTTGACACCTCAACCGTTCGGTTGGGACCCATGAAATGGTCGGTTCACTTCTGAACCAGTCGGTTCGTGGTCCTGGCCAGTTCCCGATTGACTTTTCTTCTTTTGTTTCTAATTGCTATCAAATACCAATCCTTGTTCCAATCAAATTGGGCAAGTGAAATGAAAGGAAAATTTCTCACCAATCCTACTTTCCCAACTTGCTCGGTTGCATCAGTTGAAACACATGACGCAATCGTTTCACACTGTCCATGAGTCGATCGACTCACCACCTGAGCCGATCGGTTCACCAAGCTCAGTCGATCAGTTCATCACATGAGCTGATCGGTTGGGAGTGCAGATTGTGCAGAATCAGTCAATTGCAGTTTCAATCAATCCGATATTCTAATCAATTAGTCCAACACCTTGAACATTATGATACTAATCTATCAATTGATTGAGTGTTTAATTGAACTACTAAACTCCTTTAGTAATCAATCTTAACATTGTTTGTGGACACAACTCCTCTTCCAGGTTAAATCCTATGTGTGTGACCCTGCAGGTCCTTTTTCACGTTGGCAGTGAAAGTCCATAACACTTATGGCTTCACAAGCAAAGAGCGGTGCCTAGTCCCACATCAGTGATACCCAAGTGAAATAGAAAGTTGGAGTACAACTTTCAATCCTACAATCCGTGAATGGTGTTACAGTGAATGTATAATTCCTTTATCACTGATATCCCGAATGAACTCGAGGCATGGAACAGTCATCCTGTCAGCATCCATTCACTTTCTTTATCTCAGAGTAGATTGGAAGAGATATGTATGACATCGATATCACATATTGATTCACACATGCGTGCACACCTTTCTCAATCCTACTCATCAATTGGCCATGGATATCAAACTCCCTCAGGAGGGACAAATCCCATATCTATCACTCACCCCTCAAAAGCCCCATATGTCAAATCCACCCAATCATCACCTTTATAACAACCCATGTTTCAGGACTGCGTTTGATGATGTCAAAGTGTGCCCAACGACATGTGTTGAGTGTAGTGATTTCAGGTCAAAGAATCACATTCACCACCATCACTGTGAGTACTGACTGTGACTACCATGTCATGGTTCCATGTGTCAAACTCACGGTGGGTCTGTCTGGTACACTTGTTCTCTAACAAGTACCTATGTGTTTGGTTTGATATCTCTATATCATGACTAATGAGATTATGTCATCAACCAACACCACAATCTAGTCTTGTGTGTCATTTTTGTCTATCTACCTTCCACAATGACATCCGACTAGGGACATAACAAGAATGTACAAACTCTTAGCATCCGTATGATCTCATCGTTCAGGTCCTCAACCTGAAAGCATACGTCATTGAGTATTGTCATTCTCTAGACATTCAATCAGTTCTATCACTATCTCATATGACTGAACCAGAAAGAATTGGAATCTTGCCTTTGATGTTTATCAAATCAATCTTAATGTATCCCACCAATCATCCCATGATTGGCTCTCAGGGCATACATACCAATAGCTATAGTATATAACTTGCTTAGCTAGTGTAACTTAGTGTTAGTCTCTTGCCCTGTATTGCTTAGTTTCCTTTCTTTGATATCTAGAATTAACTCCTTTAGGGTTAAAATTAAGGTTTTTCTTGTTTTGCTTCGTTTCTTATTTTCTTGCATGAACCTTAGTGTAATCAAACCAAAACCAACTTTAAACCCTAAAAACCCTTATCTCCGCTATAGGAACATAGCCTAACCCAACTTAGCTCTAGTACCCCCTCTTTCCCTGTGGATCAACCTCTCACTTTCCACTCATCTATACTATAATACGATCACATGCGCTTGCGGGTGATATATCTAGTTTATGTGGATGTCTTATTATAGGTCCCATTATAAATTTTAAAGATCCCAATTGTGCCTTTTCTCTAGTGCACCTTGAGATGTGTGCTTCTGGTTATAACTCCATTGACTTAGTTTTGAGTTCCCAAGGTATAAGGGGGGAGGTACAATCATATCCTAAGAATTGTCAAGGAGATAGTAAGGCAATATCATGCATAGAACATTACTCACATTTAACATAAGGCATTAATATAATATACAATCACAAAGGAATCATAATAGACATATTTTTACATTGTTCATTACACACATATATGTGCATTAATTGCATTTAAGTTTCCAAGATACCGTTTTATTATTCACATTACTAAAATCCAATTTTGTAGGATAAGGAATAGATTGTGGATCATGCCATACAATATCTATCTATCAATGGCTTAGTACAAATACAAGTGACACATTATTGATCTAATACTTCGTAGTACCTCACAAAGAATACAAGGTAATTCTCACCCCTATTTACAAAAATTAATGAAGGTTTTATACCTAGTCAGAAATATCATTCAATCATTGAAAAATAAACTACTACTTGAGAGTTTGAATATTTTTATCGAATGATACACTACACAATAAGAAAGAAAAAAGATGATGTAGGTTCTAGATGATAACAAAAGACAATCACTTGTCCCTTGTCTAATACAATATCCTTGGTGTCTAAAATTCAAGTTACATGTTGATCGTAGTAGAATTATTTTCACATCTTCATCAATGTATATGTTGATGGGGGTATTGATATGTTATCATCTTAATCAATACATATCATGTGTATGTAGACAATTCACTAAAAAGAAATGTCTCAAGGCATCATTTATAATGTTCAAATTACAAGCTAATTAACTTGTTACCATAATAGTGACAAATAATTTGAAACCGATTAAAATGTTTTTTATTCTTTAGTACTGATAATTAGATGAATGTATCTATAGGGAGAAAGTTCAAGATATTGTATATATACACTTCAAACCATGAAAAAGGCTCAACCTTTATGGAATCCATAAATATGGTTCATTAAACTCAATGCTTGCCTATAGAACAATGATTTTTTAAGCTCCTTAGGTGGATAATTATATATCCTTGTATATAATGGCTACATCATCCATTTATATATGTTGATGATGTAACCAACATAAGAACTAATGACACTATCTTAAGAGTTCTATTTTGCCTTGCAATGGAATTTGCACTATGAGACCTTGGATCTTTACATTATTTGTTGGGTACAAAAGGTTTTCATCTATCTAAATGGATTCTTATAACACAATAAAAAATTACAATGTATAAGGAGAAGGATTCTTCATGTAATAATTATATAAGACATAAATACATTATTACTTTAAGGACCCTAACCTAACTTAGTGCTTGGGTATGCTTGCTTTGCTTAATTAAGATTCTTAGAACCTTTCTCTAATCATTTGACATGTTTTATTATTATGTGGCATGCTTATGTATAAAGTTTGGTCATGTTTGGATGATGTTTGGGTTATGTTTGTCTGTTTTGGACCATATTACAAATTTACCCAAGTTGACGAGTTATCTTGCAATTTTTCACGTGTAGTGTGTGCCTTGGCATCTTAAGAGAGATAAATATTCTTTGGTGTACCTTGTTTGGACCATGATTGATGAGTGGCATCATGTGGTGATGCTAGAGTTTGTTTGGTGTTGACCTTGATGCACATGTTTGAGTGTCGCGACCCTTTGTCTTGACCATAGAGTGAGTTTTTGATGTGTATTGATCGAGACACTTCCGCTGGGTGTGGAGGTCACAACCATGATGGTCTTGGGTCAAAAAAGTTTCCCTTTTGTGGTGTCTCGACCAAGTTCTATGGAGGTGTTTTTGTGTCAACCAGGGTGAGGTTTTCTTGTCTCAACCATCCTTGGAGAGTCTCAACCACGACCAATGTGTTGGGAACCTTAAGAGGATGCGACCCAACATTATTTATATCACCCTTTCGAGCATGCATGGTTTAAGTGGATGCATGTGTGTTTCTTTTGAGGACAAGTGTTCCTTTGGTGCCTTTAGGTGTTAACACATCATCTTCGATCACCTTTGCTCCTCCTTTGTTATATAAACCCTCTTCTCTCCATGCAAGTGATCTTTTCTGGCCATCCTTCATCTTCTTCCTCTTATTCTCGTTCTTGGAGCTTGGTGGAGTGTGAAGGTTCCATCCTTGGTGCTTTGGCAGCGGATCGACCTTCCATGTGGTGCCTTGAAGCTTGATCTTCTTCATTGAGGTGGTTTCTTCCCTTTGTAAGTAGTTTCACCATCTTGATAACATTTTCCTTTGGTCCTCTACCCTATCTTCTTCTCTTTTCTCAGCCTTAGACCATGGGTCTTTCATGGTGGTCATTCTTGGGAGAAAGCAACTTAGCACAAGGGTCATAGGCCATGTTTTGACAAGGCAGTACCCAAGTGAGAGAGAGTTTCTTCTCTCTTTTACCCCATCTTTCTTTGTTCAGTCTAGGGCTTTGCTTCCCCTTTTTCTTGTGAAATCTCTAACCTTGGTATCTTTTTCTTCTTGAGGTGCTCTTATAGCTGAAAGTTTTGCTTTTGGTGGAGCACATCTTCTTCCTTGGGATCGTTTGCTTGGAGCTTGTTTTCTCTCCAAAAAAGGAGGGTTATATAACACTCTACCCTCTTCTATTACTAACACCAAGGTGATTCTAAGATGGTATATGATGGTCCTACAAATTAGGGTTTATGATCTTGTAGTTTTCTCATGAAGATAGATCTCCTTATAAAACCCTAATCCTTATGTGCTCGCTTTCTTGGAGTTTTTAAGAAGATGGTTCACATGTATTTTGAGCTTTGGTATTATCACTATAATTTAAGTATCAGTTTTCATGTCCTTCCTTGGAGTTTTGGGAGGTTTCACTCATGTCTTTTGGTTCATTTTTCTCTCCCCTAAGTGGTTTTTCTACATGATTTCCATGGTGCTCATTTTAGGGTTTGCTAGTCTTGGATCCTTGGGTTTTAATCTTGATGGCATTTGGTTTTTTGTTGATTGGTCTTGTTTTGACCATGAAAGTTATGAGCATTGATGTTTTGGGATGAGTCATGTGCTTTCTTGCTGGTTTGGGGTCAAGACTCTTTACTTTTAGTTCAGGTCGAGTTGCATGTTTTTGTGTTGGTTGTAACACCTCTTGAGATGGCTGATCGCAACACATGGTTGGGTGTAACGGTCATGATAGCTATGTGTAGTGGTTGATCACGATGCCTTGCTTTGGCACTGGTCGCTTCATGTTTTATCACTATCATGATGTTGCATCGTGTTGCGGTCATGACACCACATTATGCTTCCAGTCGAGACATTTGTACCTGGTGTGGGTCATAATGCCATGTTGAGTCACGGTCGTGACACCATTGGCAACAGAAGTCATGACGCATTGATAGCATGAGGTCGCAATGCCAAAATGGTGTGTGGTCGTGACATACATTTTATGTCATAATGTGATATACATACCCATGTACATGATAATGATACTAGTGTTGTTGACATTATGCCCTAATCATGCCCAATTAATGATGCATTAACCCTAATTTGTTCCAAGAATGTAGGAGGTAGTATAATTAGGGTTTGGAGCTATACTCATGATCTGAAACCCTAGATGGATAAGTGTGTTAACCCCAACTCTAGGGTAATGTGTTATACTTGTTGAATGCATGAATGAGTAACATGTGATTATATGTTTTCTCTGTCCTACTCATATGTATCTAACCATGCAGGTGAAATGAATACCTTCTATATGTCAATGTCATGGTGATATATATATGTATATATATAAATAAATAAATATATATATATATATATATATAGAGAGAGAGAGAGAGAGAGAGTCAGTTGGAATACACGAGTGTATCTGGAAAAGAATACACTCATGTAGTTTTTCATGATGCAATATTTTTTTTTGAAATCTAATCCATTGATCTTCTTAAACATCTTGTGAATATCTCATAAATAAAATTTGAGCTCATTTAGACATTTATAGGTCAAGTTATAAAGACCACAAAAATAATGCATTTCAAATTAGTTTCGTGCGTCCATTTTGTTGCCATCATATGAGTGACTTGTGCTCATCCAAATGGGCTAAAAATTTGTATGTAGCCTAGTTGTAGTATGAAAATGAATATCAATGGTTTACATTTTGCAAAAAAATAGTCTAGATATGCGAACACAGCTTGAGTCACTACTACAGAAATAGCATTCAGTGTCGCTTTTCTGGGCATCGGTTATTAAGGAAAACCGACGCCTAACATATCAGGCGTCAGTTGTTTAATAAAACCGACGTCTATATTCGAAGACCAGCCAGACACGAGTACCGCTTTGTATTAAGCGTCGGTTGTTTATAAACAACTGACGCTTAAAGTCGCCTGCGAAATCCATTTTTCGATAAAAAAATAGTGTCATTTTCAGCGTCAGTTATCCCTCTCTAACCGACGCTGAAGGTGGTTCCCGCCAAAAATTTCCATGAAAATATCATCCAATTGGACGTCGGTTGTTTCAACCAACTGACGCTAAAGATGTTTAGGCGTCGGTTGTTGTAAACAACCGACGCTATTTGGGAACATATAACCCCCCGCGATCGCCCGACTCTTCCCCTTTCTTCTGTTTCATTGCTACCCTATTGCGGCGATTTTCCCTGTTGCGGCGACTTTCCGGCGCTTCTCTGCTGCAGCTGATCTCCGGCGCTTCTCTCCGGCGCCCCATCTCCGACGTCCTTCTTCTCCGGTGCCCTTCTTCTCCGCCGCCCCTGCTACTGCTGTTGTCCGCTCGTCGCCGCCGGTCGTTGCCCACCGCCCCTGCTCTCCTCTAGTCGTCGCCGCCAGTAGAAGCAGCTACGGTGCTGTCGTCGTCACCTCCGCCCCCGCCGGTAGAAGCAGCTTTACTCGTGCTGTCCTCGTGCAAGGTAACCCACAAACCTTCACCACCTTTTTTGTCCTCTGCCTTGCTTTTCTCTGCCGCCGCCAACCTAGAACTCACGCAGGCAGCGCCTAAGTAGGTGCCAGGGCACGCCTAGGGTCCCAAGCCCAGGTGCCCTGCCTAGATAGGCCTCTGGGCAGATGCTTGGGCGGCGCCAGGGCACGTCTAGGCTGCACGTCTAGTGGATTTTTTGCTAAAAGTTATTTACTGATTGTGTTTATTTAATAATGTACTGATACATATGTGATATACCAATCTAATGAACTTTTCCCTAAATTGCCAATCATGCTTTTAAAGACATCAATAATCACCCTAATTTGAAGAACTAGGATTTTAGGTATAAGAATGACAACACATTATTTGTTGGCCTAGAAACCCGTCCAAGATTTACTCATTAGGAGTAAATCTTGGATAGTCCCCGGTTTGGGACTGTTCTTGAACACCTAATCTCACTTAGGATGTAAGTGTATAATGTGTATTGAGTTTTCGAGAAAATTTTGGTAGCATTTCCCCGTTTGTTCTCTAAGTACATATGTACTTAGAGAACAGCGGGGAAATGCTGCCGAAATTTTCTTGAAAACCCAATACACATAATACACTTACTAGTGAGATTAGGTGTTCAAGGATGGGATAGGTGGTACACATTTATTATATATAAGAATGACATCACATGTGTTTATTGGCCTAGAATGTGAACAATCATTGTTTTTTATATAACTTGTACATTGATATAAATTAGAATGAACAATCACTAAATTATATACTGTTTGTATGGAGTCCGGCTTCATTGTAGATATCTATTATTGTGTTTGTTGGCCTAGAAACCCGTCCAAGATTTACTCATTAGGAGTGAATCTTGGATAGTCCCCGGTTTGGGACTGTTCTTGAACACCTAATCTCACTTAGGATGTAAGTGTATAATGTGTATTGAGTTTTCGAGAATATTTTGGTAGCATTTCCCCGTTTGTTCTCTAAGTACATATGTACTTAGAGAACAACGGGGAAATGCTGCCGAAAATTTCTTGAAAACCCAATACACATTATACACTTACTAGTGAGATTAGGTGTTCAAGGATGGGATAGGTGGTACACATTTATTATATATAAGAATGACATCACATGTGTTTGTTGGCCTAGAATGTGAACAATCATTGTTTTTTATATTACTTGTACATTGAAGGATTGCTAATTGATAAAAGATCACAATTTTAGAGACATGTATGTTTATACAAATGCTAAATGTTTTCCTTATTCTAGTTGATACAAATGCTAAATGTTTTCCTTTTTAATGAAATTTTCAGATGGCTCACCATGATGAGAATGATGTCCATGATGAGCATGAAGTCCATGATGAGCATGCTGTCCATGACGAGCATGGCGAGGATACCAACGTAAGTTCTAAAAACATATCCCGTATTTCTATAAAATTCATTATCTTCTAGTTATGTCATATATCCTATATTTCTATATTGGCTTAATTCAGTGTGTTTATTTTTGTCAAATTTTAGGTTGATGATGCACAGCTACCCACTGAAGCAATTGAGCAACTTGATGCGCAGCAACAAAAACTTAACAAGAAAAGGGGTATCACTCTGTTGAAAAAGTTACTTGCGCTGAGTGGCAGTGGATCCAAATTGGTTGTGGAGTTTGATAATGGAGGGAATGCAATTGGAGTGAACTGCAATAATTTTATAAACTATCTTGGGGTTGTCACTCGAAGCCATTGTGGTGTTAAGTATGATAATTGGCATAAAGTTCCTCAGGCGAAGAAAGACTTGATATGGAAAGATTTATGCGTGAGTTATTATTATTTGCAATTCTATTTTGTAGATTACAAATTCTATTATTTGCAATTATATTTTTGGTACTAGTTAATAACATTTCTATTTTACAGAATCTGTTTGCATTGGATGAGATGTTGCATCGTAAAAGTGTGATGCAACGCGCTGGAAAGATGCTTAGGAATTACAGGACAAATCTGAACAGAGAATACATAAGACAGGGTGATAAGAAGAAGAAGTCAGCCCTTGAACAATGGAACTTCTTGGACAAAGAAGATTGGGACAATTTTGTTGCTTCAAGAAAATCTGAAGAATTCAAGGTATTAGGCGTCACTCCCATTTAATTAATATACATTGTATTCACCTATTCAAGATTAACATTTAGTGCTACTAACCTAATTATAAATGTGCATACTAACTAGGCCCTCAGTGACGCACAAAAAGCAAGGTGTGCACTGAATGTACATGACCATACTATGGGTCCAAAAGGCTATGCAAGCGTTCGCCAAAGACTACATGCGGAGTCTGCGGCTACTCAAGAGTCTGCGACTACTCAGGAGTCTGCGGCCACACCCTTCCCTCGCCATGATATCTGGATAGCTGGCAGGAAAAACAAGAAGGGTGAAATAAAGAAGCCCGAAACTGCTGAGGCGGCTGCAAAAATGGTAAAATACAACTCTTAGAGCAATCATTTGAATATTGATTATTTGTGGTGTTAACTTACCAATTTTTGTTTATGGTGATTAGCGGGAGCTGCACGAGCAGAGGAAACAAGGCACGTTCATCCCTCAGGGCACAAGGGATGAATTGATAGTTGCTCTGGGTAACCTAGAGCATCCTGGACGTGTTAGAGGTGCCGGCGCTGGTGTGGGCATCAAAGCATTCTTTGGGCCATCCCAGCGCAAACCCAGAGCGGGACTTTCTCAAGAAGAGGTAACATATTCTATTTTTATAATGTTACTGCAAAAGGAAATTCATTAATAAAAAGCTAATATTTGTTTTATCCATGTATAGGAGAATAAGAGAGTCGAGGATATAGTTGCTAAGAAGCTCAACGATGTGGTTGCTGAGAAGGTCAAGGAAGAATTGCTGCGGTGGCAGGCATCTCAGGCTTCCAATCAGCCTATGCCGACCCACTCTTCTCCTGGTGCACAGACTGCAAGTAATCCTGGAGACCCATCGCCTAACACGTCTGCTGTAAGTATTGTTTATGACATTGTAGCTAGTCTTTTCAAGATGATATGTTTTCAAGATGATATGTATATATGTATAACATTCTTTACGTAAATTTGTAGGCATTGAAGCCATGCCGCTTAAGAATGGAAAACTATGTTGTTGCAGAGGCGTAAGCTTACCAGTCCCTTCCTGGGGCAACGTTTCATGGGACTCCAATGCTGCAGGGCTACATTCGTGTGAGCCCGATACATGTATTACCTGATTGGAGGGAAGTTGAGTTGCCATATGCCCACCCAGATATTGATACACTTGGTGAGGCAGAAAGCGGGGTCATATTGTGGCCCAAAGCAGATGTCCTCTACACGACTGAAATTGTAAGATAAATTTACATTGATTTAGACTGTTAATGTGTATATATGATGTCAACTGATCTGAAATTATATATACAGGTTAAAAAAAAGACACCAGGAGCACCTAGGCCTCCACCTCCAATTCCCGCATTACCAACTTGGGTTCCAACTGACCTACAATACCCGTTAGGTCCTGCTTGTAGGGGAATGGCATGTTGGCTACGGGCACATAATATACTTTGCCCTATAATTGTTTCTTTAGATGCAGATTATGCAGGTCAATCATACGACAGCTCTTTATTTATACAAGATATTATTGAGCTGTTTATGTATGATTGGTTGAATACATCAATGATAGAGACATGGATAAGGTGAGATCTTGTTTATACATCCATATACCTTGTGTAAGATCTGGTGATCTAGTTTCTTATATATTAATGCATACGTCTATATGTTTTGCAGCTACTTAATCGAAGATCATTGCAAACAATTTGCATATGATCATGTGGGATTTTTGATTCCATCATTGATTAGTATGGTAGCTAAAGACCCTGATAGTGTTCAGCAATACTGTATAGATGCTTTTACAATTTTTGGTCATCAAATGAAGACGATAATAATAGCTCCATTCAATGTCAAGTAAGTTTGCTTTATTTATAATTTGGACTTAAGAAAATTCCATTATTATTTTGCATTTTGAGTTATTAATTGTTAACTTTTTACCTCTAGTGGTAGACATTGGGAGTTACTAGTTATTGTCCCCGGGACGTTCACTGTTTATTATCTAGATCCCGCAGGAAGTACATTAAACACTAAAATTGGACACGTAATGAGAATGGCATTATTCTGGTGAGAAATATTTCATTTTTTATATCCGTTAACATCTTTTATTACATTACTATTTACTTATGCAACTTAGTGTGTTATATTAACATGTAGGGGTTTAGATGCATTCAAAAATGCTGGAGGAAAGGTCCCAAGGAAAAAGAACCAGCCATTGTCTTGGGAGAACGTAAAAGTAAGTTCCCGACTCCCCGACTCCAATGTATATATTATTGATGTGAATTGTGCTTAGTTGTATTATTTTGTATGTTTCAATTTATAGTGCGCTACACAAGACAATGGCTGGGCATGCGCATACTATGTGATGCGATTTATGCAGATGATTATCAAACATGCCGCATTGGACATCGATACCATACATGAGGTATTATATATAGTCTCATTAGTTAGTATGAAATATATCAATCTTATTTTTATATTATTACTTATATATATACATCATTCTCTTTGCAGGTGTTTAAAACTGACCACACTATAGGCAAACGCTTAAAAAATGTACATGCTCCATATACGAGGGAAGCATTAAATGAAGTAAGAGAAGAATGGGCAATAGCTGAACAAACAGTGGCAACTGTAAGATATAATTGGGATGTTGATAGTGATGATGAATGATACTTTGTAAATGAATGTTTCTGAATGTTAAAACATGTATTTGAATGATTCTATATGTGTGAACGTGACAATTGAATTGATGTCTGAATGTATCTACTTGTGTGAATCTTTTTATGTTAATTTTGCAGGTTTGTGGCCTGTTTGTAGGCTGATATCAATGGATGTCGTAAACCTGCAGTTCAGAAAACTGAACTGCAGGTTCTCATCCCGCTGACCAGCCACAGCAGGCCTGCAAACAGATTTATAAAAAAAAATAGATATAGGCGTCGGTTATTTACCGATAACCGTCAGCACAGACTTACAACGTCGGTTTTTTGTTGAACACCGACGCCAAAAGTGTTCGCGCTACAGGAAATGGAAGTCATCTAGGACACTTTTCTGCGTCGGTTGTTTAGTATATAACCGACGCAGAAAGCATCCTAGATGACGCTGTTTTCTGTGGCGCGAACGATTTTGGCGTCGGTGTTTTATAATAAACCGACGCCTTTATGTTAAATAGGCGTCGGTTTTTTAACCGACGCTGAAGTGTCCAACCTTTTAGCGGCGCCCACATAGGCTTCGTTCAGAAACCGACGCCAAAGGGGGTTAAACAACCGACACTAAAAGGCACTTCTGTTGTAGTGAGTGTAAGGTGTGATATGTACACTTGAGTGTATTCTAGCCTGACTCTATATATAGAGTCAGGCTGGAATACACTCGAGTGTATCCAGAATAGAATACACTAAAGTAGTTTTTCATGATGCAATATTTTTTTAAAATATAATATGTTGATATTCTTAAACATCTTGTTAATAGTTGATATATAAAGTTTAGCTCATTTGGACATTTATAGGTCAAGTTATAAAGACCACAAAAATAATGCATTTCAAATTTGTTTCGTGGGTCGATTTTGTTGCCATCGGATGAGTGACTTACGCTTATCTAAATGGGCCCAAAATTTGTATGTAGCCTAGTTGTAGGATGACAATAAAGATCAATGGTTTACATTTTGCAAAAAAATAGTCTTGATATATATATATATATATATATATATATATATATATATATATATATATATATATATATATATATATATATATATATATATATACATATATATATATATGTATGTATGTGTGTGTGATGCAGATGATGCATATATGCCCTTTTGAGGCATGATGACATAATGCTAAGATAGAGGAATGATGTAATGGATCCTACGACCTAGTGAAGGCTTGATGTCTAACGAGAGGTGTTATCCTCCAGTAATATAATGAGGGGTTTTGACCCCTGTGTCTTGATAGTAATTGTGCAGCCTTGCTTAAGGCAGTGAGATAGTGATGCCCTGAGATGATGTGACAAGTTCACACCTTATATGTTTTATATCTTCTGTAGTTGTACCATACCTTTATTCTTATAGAGTTTGTTATCTCTTTATATGTTGTAACTTGATTGATGCTAAAAGACACTCAATTGGTTAAATTAAGCAAGTGGAACCCTAATCATGTTGGTGCCCTGTGCCATAGATCCTTTCTAGTGTCAGCTCTAATTGCTGGATTGGTGAAACGAGTATAACTCAGAACACATATTTTTGAATATGCGGGAGTGAAGTCGAGTTCTTCCTCATATGCATAAATTATTAGTTGTGTGTATGGTCATGTGTGAGCCGATATCCTTGAGATATGGATGGTCATGTGTGAGCTAGTCCTTCATTTACAGATGACCATGCGTGAGCCTATTCTTCTGGCACTGTTACATGTACCAAGGTGGGATAGGTGTTTATATATGGATGGCCATGCGTGAGCTGATCCTTCTATTGACTATATGCCACCTTTTGTAGTTGACTGATATGTCTCTATGGTGTTTCTCTTATTTTAACCAAGAGGTGTGGAGAGGCCATGGATTTCAACTCTTCCATTCACCTTGATGGCACCAATTTTGACTTAGCAGTGGTTGGTTGGATTTGGGTGGTATGACTCAAATCCTTGGGGCAATAATAATAAAATATGTAACATAGCCGTATAGCATATTAAATAGGGTCAAATATGAATAACATTTGTTGAGCCCTTTGCATTATCCTTCTACTAATTTTTTGAATTATAAGACGGTAAGAGAAGTAAACTATTATACATGTTCTTCATATTCCTTTTTAGAATATAAATTTATCTACTATTCAGTGGTAGCTTCCTAGTCTTTCTTAATCTATTTATTTATTGATTACATATCATTTAGTTGAATCTGCTCTACCTACTTAGTATGTTATTACCTGCTTAGCTATTTGTGCTTTTAATAGATATTGGCAGAGAGTTATATCTCTCATCTGGACTTTTAGTCTCACCCTATGGGTTTGCACATCTTTTAGGTGGTCGAGCACTTGAGGAGGTTTTTCTTGTGTATATCGATAGGAGATTTAGTCTTTATGCCCCTAATTGTATAGAGATGGCATATAGGTATATCAACAAGTTACTTTGTATGATAGTATGTGGCTAGAGAGAGAGTGAACATTTTCTTGTATATATTTTGGGAAGATGATGTATGTATATAACAAGTGGCTTGTGGACTCATGTGCAATATCTTGTTGTTCTTATAGCTTAATGGAATCAGTTTTAATTACCTCTATTTTCTAGTAACATGGATGCTTAGTGTTAATTATGTAGTTTAGTTTTAAGTAATCTCGCTTGTTGTGGAACGAGGCGTCACACATTGGTTGGTAAAAGAGCTTTAGGTTCACTTAGTCTACAAGGGCATAGGACTAAGGTTGTGTCTATTCTAGTGTCCTCTGGTTTATCTTATGGTCACTTATGCTTATGCAAAAGAAGAAGAAGAGTCAAAAAGATGGTTGGGCAACACAAAGAACACATTGCTAAGAGAGTTGTTGATGCACCAGGTGGTGGTGCAAGGAAGAAGGTTGTTGAAGAGAGGGCGCCTAAAGTGCCCCAATTTTACCTGACCATGATGGAAAATCTAGCTTTCCAATGCATTTTTGGATAGTTCATGGTGATGATGATGCACATGGCAGACATGATGCCTATCCCCCAGTCTAGGGCAGCTATTTCCCATGCAGAATCTTTGAGCATTGGGAAGACCTTTGAGAGGCTAAGGGGAGTAGGGGCATGGAGTATGTTGGGATGGCAGATCCAGCAGATGCATATCTTTAGTTGACAAAGCTGGAGAAATACTTCAAGATCATTAGCATTGCAAAGGCTGATAAGGTGAAGTATGTAGTGCACCTTCTGAAAGGAATTGCTAGCCATTGGTGGACCGTGTTGATGCCAGTTGGGAGGAGTTCGGACGGGAGTTTGTCAGTAGGTACTTTTCTTGTACCTATGTGGATGAGAAGATCTCTCAGTTTGAGAAGATCAGGCAAGGACCCATGATGATAAATGAATATGAGTCAAGATTCATGGAGTTGTTGAGATTTTGTCCTCACATGGTGGCGATAGATGAGAAGAGGATTAGATGTTTTGAGAAGGGTTTGAATAATGAGCTGACGATAGCTATGGTAGCACTTGAGAATCATGAGAAGTTTACGACGTTCGTGGAATCTATCAGGAGGATTGAACGATCAGTCTTTGAGAAGTAGGAGAAGAGTGCCAAGAAGTGACATGCGCAATATCAAGGGCAGTTGTAAGGAGGCATTAAGAAGCCTTGGTTTTCTACACCACCATCCCGACAGAGGTCCAGTGCACAGACTCAGTGGTTACCCAATAAGGTAGAGGCCGCAACTTTCCACTAGCAGGAGCCCTCAGAACAATGTCAGTATCAGTGACAGGGCCGTATAGGTCATGATATGAGAGAAGAATGTACTACAAGTGTGGTCAAATCGGGCATACTAAGCAAGTTCATCCATGAAGGATGACCAGGTGACCTTGCAGCCTAGGCAAAGTCAGTTGGGCTTGCAGAGACAACATTACATCAGTGGACAAGGATGAGGACATGGATAGGCGTCGCAGGATGGTTCTTCGGGACATGCCAGTTGAGGACGAGGATGTCAGTAGGTGATGGCTAGATTCTATGCCATGAGTCATCCAAAATGAGAGGTCAACCCGAGAGTGGTGACAAGACAGATGGACTTATTTCATTCTTATTTGTCTTCTTCTTACTTTATATATGTTTTAGTTGATCTGGGTGTGACCCACTCTTTTATCACTCAGGAAGTGATTGCTAGTATCTATTTGCTTGTTAGATGTTGATGTGATAGACTTCACTTAGAAACCTCGTTAGTTGGTTTTGTCAAGTTGCGGGAGGTGTGTCCTTCTTGTGTCCTTTCTTTTTTAGGACATAGCATTCAAGTGGATCTTGTACCACTTGACATGCATGGTTTCAATGTAATCCTTGGAATGGATACCTTGGAGAAGTATCGGGTGGTCTTGTACTATAGTGTCAAGGTAATGACATTTTGGGATACTGATGTGACGTGGATCTTCCAAGGAGATAGGAAGATTCTTTCAGTGTATCTAATGTCAACGATGGTGGCGGAGAAGTTGATGAGGTAGGGTTGTGAGGCATTTTTGGCACATATGATGGATAATAAGGCGAGGAGTCCTAGTATTCAGGAGGTGCCAGTGGTTTGTGAGT